>OX459104.1:3435485-3793037 GCA_949775045.1 Metridium senile
CTACCATGACCAACATCTTAGCCATTACCACAATATATTATCATCATTACAATAATTATCATCATCATAACAATTATCGCCATATTATTACTATTATTATCGATCACCATCGTTATCATCATTATAGTATTTACCTCTCAATGTTTGAACGTGAGCAGCCTCGACATGATGGAGCCTGAAATTCATTACAATCATACTCAAGATTTATGCCATTTTAACATTTAAAATCAATGATGTAATTGACTCTTGTGAGAAAGGGCTACTGACACTGCAAACTGATTTGATACAACAGTTTTCATTTCAAAACTCATCTAGGTCTTTGAAGAACCTCATAGCAAAGGAAACAGCAACACACACAAAACTAAACTCACGTACGGTCATACGAAAAACTCTTGTAACAATTAAGGGAGAAAACAACATTTAAACTTAACTTATACGATAATGAGAAAATCAGTCCTCGTGGCATGGGAGAGAACAACACATAAAAAACATCTCACATATTATCATGAGAAAATACTTCTTATATAGCAAAGAAAGTAACACACCAACACAACCTCTACTTAAATAATCATCGAAAAAGCCCTGTGACGAGGGAGAAAATTTAACTTATATATAATCATTACCTAAGAAGCTGGACCACAGAGATGGGACTAAAAGTTCTGACACTCGACCACTCATACACGCCCCTTACCTTGCTTGAACTGCCACTAAGTCAGCCCTCATCTTCTTCAAAATGTCAGCGCTTGCTCCTATGCTCCTTGCTCCTATGCCTTGATCAAGACTAGAATCTAAAGCAAGGCTTCGGTCACTGCCATCAGCAATAACAAGAACACATGAGGCTAAAAGCAGTACGAAAATACCGAGAGCCATTTCTGTTGATTTGAAATGAGGTGAACATGCACAAGTTGTTCTGAGCGCTTTCAAGAGTAAAATCCCTATTTAAGCATGTCTAAAACTCGAACAGTCCACGTTCGTAAATGTGATTGGCTATTGGTATTTGGCGCTGACCAATCATATAATAGAAGCTATTTTATGATTGGCTATTACCTATTTTAGTTGGCCAATCACGAAACTTGACTTTCAAACGGCACTATGATTGGCTGTATAGATTTTTTTTAGTTCTACCAATCAAATATCGCAACAAACACCAATCAAACATTGAGGGAAAACATGTCAATCAATTATCTTATTGATATTGCAAGTTGTTTTTTTAAATAAATTTTCTTGCTCAATTTTTGGAAAATTATCACTACCAATATGATCGTCTTAGTCTACGGTAGTCTGACACGGTTTTTTTTTTTTTTTTTCAAGAAATGGCATGCAACTGAGGTACAGCTGTGTCTCAAAGAAAACACCTGTAGTTAAAAACACTATAAAACTAAACTAATATAAAACTAATAAAGGATCAAGCAATAATCGGTTGCTAATTTGTAAACAATTTTGTTTAAATAACAACAAAAAAACCCGAATCAAAACAATTATAAATGTTGACATAATTTTGAATACACAAAATAATTAAAAGAATATTTGAATTTCGGGATCTTTTGATTACACATAATAACATATAATCCATTACTGAATTAGATAGAATAACACTCTTTGCGAGCAAAGTAAAAGAAAAAACAACAACGATACAATGTCCGTTATTTTAAATTAAACCATCGCGCGCAATCTCAAACGGCATTGTGATTCGCTATATTTTTTTAGTTCTATAACATTAATTAAATAATGCAACGAGCACGTTATTGAGCAATTATCAGTTAGAAATAGCGCTATGTAAATAGATAAAGCTATTATTATTATAACTTGTTTATTTCATTTGAAAAAAGTTGAAACAACTGGACCACGTTTAAACAATAAACCTAGGGTAAATTAATTAGTTTACATTGATAGAACGTTACGTAAATAATATGTGAGCAGTTCTTAAAAGTACAGTCTTTTGACATTGTTCAATTCTTATTTTTCCTGGTAGAGTGTCAATGTTTCTTTCCATTCCTTTCCTTACTAGTCCAAGAGCTCCAACAGTGACTGGGACATTTATGGCTTTCATTCCCCACATCCTGGATATTTCAATTTCCAAGTCCTTGTATTTGGATCTTTTCTCACTTCTTTTACGCCAACATTTTGATCGTTGGGTAATAAAATGTCGATCAAGTAGCATATCTTGTTATTCTTTTCTTTGATAATAATATCCGGTCTGATATCTCACGATTAATATCATCATCATCATCATCATCATCATCATCATCATCATCATCATCATCATCATCATCATCATCATCATCATCATCATCATCATCATCATCATCATCATCATCATCATCATCATGTTTATGACAAATGCCCAGGGTATTGATATATCGGAAATCCGTAAGCTTCTTCAATCCATATCCTTGTCTAAAGCTACTGGTCTTGATAGAATATCTGTAAAAGTTCCTAAACTAGCTGCGCCAAGTATTGCTAAACATATACTGAAATCATAAATAGATCAATTACAACTCAGCTTTTCCCTAATGAATGGAAGATTAGAGGCTAGTTCCCCTCCACAAAAAAGATCTTCATAACATGCTCGATAACTACAGGCCAATGTCGATCCTCCAAGTAATCAGTAAAATCTACGAGAGAATACTATATGAAAAACTAAATGAATCTTTCAATTCAGATAAATTATTATCTGACAACCAATTTTGGTTTTGACGCACTCACACTCGACTGCGTCTGCATTGTAGACTGTATCAATGAGTAGTTTGCTAACATGGACAGAGGACTTTATAACTTGGCTGTCTTTCTTGATCTAAAAAAAGCCTTTGATACCGTGGACCACGAAATTTTACTGAGCAAATTCGTGGCTTATACGGTATCAAAGCTCCTGCTCTCAATTTACGTCTTCATATTTAGACGACCGTAGATAATTGTGTCAAGTAAATGGAAGGAGCTCAGGTGTATATAGGTAAAATCATATGCGGTGTACCACAAGGGTCAATTTTGGGACTTCTGTTATTCCTAGTCTACATCAGCGACCTGCCAAATTGCTTAAAATTTACAACTCCTGTTCTGATTCAGACCCGCTTTGACTACTGTAGCAAAGTGTGGGATTCCTAGGGAATTGGACTATCTCAGTGTCTACAAAAATTACAAAACAGGTGCGCTAGGGTCATAATACGGCATAAAAATATGGCTGGAGAGTCGGAAAACGCAATGGATGCACTCGGTTGTATTACACTAGCCGAGCGCAGAGCTCAAATCAAGGCGAAATTTATGTTTTAAAAAAAGCTCTCCATGGCTTGGTTCCAACAAGACTTGCTGCTGTTTTTAACGAATCAAGTGCAACCGACCTGTCTCAACAGTTTACGCAACGTTTCAAAAACGGTTTCCCTTTGTCTCCCAAAGACATTTAAAAAAAAGCTACAGCTACAGTTACAGTGGCGCCAAGCTATGGAACTTCTTACTTAGTGATTTGAGAAATTGCGACTGTCTTTTTTTGCCACTAAACTAACATAAATTTTAGATTACACATATAACTAGTTCCCCTTTTATAGACATTTTGTCATAGCAATTGATGCGTATAGTTATATCATTGTATATTGTATATTCTTATTGTATGTTAGTTTCTCACGCCCCTATTGGAAATCAGTATTAGTTTGTTGAATAGGCTAGCGTGCCTAAATAAAAAATAAAAAAATCTCATTGATATTGCAAGTTTTATTTTTTTAATCTTTTCTAGCTCCATTTTTTGAAAATTATCGCTATCGATATTATCCTCTTAGTCTGCTGTAGTCTGTCAAAACAGGGGGGCTTTTTTTCAAGACGTTTTTTCCAAGAAATAACATGCATCCGAGGTACAGTGTCTCAAAGAAAACACCTGTAGTTAAAAACCGCAACATAAAACTAAACTAATATAAAACTAATAAAGGATCAAGCAATAATCGGTTGCTAATTTGTTAAGAAGTTTGTTTAAACAAGAAAAGACGAATCAAAGCAATTAATATATAGACACATTATTTTAACAACAACAAAAAAAACAATTAAAAGGAATATTTGAATTTCGGGATCTTTTGATTATACATAATATTACGTATAGTATGATACAGAATTAGACAGAATAACACTGCGAGCAAAGAAAAAGAACAAAATTAAAGTCAAGAACGAGGCAGCGTCCTTTATTTTAAATTAACCCATCCTGCGCGATCTTTTATAGCTCATCAGTTTTTACTGAAGAGGGCCATAGTTATGACTGAAACGTGTAAATATTAACTTAAGGTATATATCATGGGACAAAATCAATATGTCTTTTTGAAAGCCGCGTAGTGCGTACAGCTTTAAATATATTCCCAATAAGGTATATACACCTACTTGCAGTAAGGTTGTCATACAAAAATATACATTTGTTATAAAGAAAATAGAACATTTGTGATTTAGTACGATAGGAATTGATTAAAAGACAAAAGAAGATCACTCAAGCTGAACTCTCTCTTTTGTCTTTTAATTAATTCCTTTCGCACTAAATCACAAATGTTCTATTTTCTTTGTGACAAATGTTCTATTTTGTATGACAACCTTACTGCAAGTAGGTGTATATTCTTAAAGCTTAATAAACAAATATGTCGTTTTCATTATTGGTTTCAATAAATAATATTAAGTTTTAATGATATTGCTTTTTTAACGAAATCCGACTAGTCAAAATCAATACGTTTCTAGTACGTCCCGCAATATTTAACTAATCGGCACAAAACCTAATTAGGCCTGATAAAAAACTCATCAACTTCAAAACGGTGTCTGCGTTTTTTTACTATACGCTTTGTTGATTTTTTATATTTGTTTTGTATCTATAGGTACTAAAATCATAGGTTATTTTGCAGTTTATCCTTAAT
The DNA here is from genome assembly GCA_949775045.1 of Metridium senile. Classification (NCBI taxonomy): domain Eukaryota; kingdom Metazoa; phylum Cnidaria; class Anthozoa; order Actiniaria; family Metridiidae; genus Metridium; species Metridium senile. Next base: position 3,440,357 of record OX459104.1, read on the forward strand.
TGCTTTTGAACGAAGCAAAAAAAATCCAAAAACGCAGGCACCGTTTTGAACTTCACGAGGGTTTTTTACAGGCCTGATTAGGTTTTGTGTCGATTGGTTAAATATCGATACCTTAAAATCATCAATAAACTTAAAACAATTTAAGAGTCAGTATTATGTTGGCCAGGTATGATCACAGATTTGTCCCAAATTCGCCATGTGGTCTTGTTTTGGTGCCCTATCAACGAATTGGGATAAAAAAAGAATATGTTTTCAAAAGCTAGGGGAGAGGGGTACACAAATATCCTTGGGCAAGAAACTTCAATCTCTCAGTGCCTCGTCTTCTCGGATAAGGACGTAAAGCCGGAGGTCTCGTCTGCTTACACTCTAATCATATATAAGGTGGACGTAAAATTAAGATCCTGTTATGCTCTTCAAAAAGAGCAGGGGATTGTCTCCCGGCACAACAGTCAGGTCTCAGCATACTACAGGGCCCACAGTAATTGGCGTAAGCTGTTGTGGTGTCCCTGCCTTCGTATGAAGAAAAAAGCTAATAAAAAAATAAAACGATCTTTACATATCAATACAAGCATATATGTTTTTAAATATTTTAATATCCAAACAAAGTACATTATTTTTTCTATCGATAACACTTTTCAACTATTAAAAAAAAAATTGTTTTCAAGTATCTCGCACACTCCGAAAATTAAGTATTGTGGCGGCGGCGTTGCTAACTAAGTTATGTTTTTCAGTGGACTATCCAAAAATTGCCTTTTTAGTATCTATATATTCTTTTTTTTTAAGCTTCTATATTTTCAGATATTCATCGATTTTCAATTAAAACTGCGAATTAACCGTTGTTGGTTACTTATGGTTTATGTAATACGAATCGACTTTTTGAACAGCTTGTTCCATACACTACTTTGAGAATTTTTAGCGCTACATATCGTGACCTTTGTAAACAGTTTTATCTATGAAAATCCGACCTCAGTAATGGGAGAGTCGTTGGCGTGTAATCAGATCGGTAGTAACCCACTCGCATAGAGTACACTAAGAGAAAGAAGGGATGCAACTAATTCAAGTGCCTTTTTTTAGTGTGTTTTAAGAGAGTGCGTCACTAAATTCGTTACCACCGGATCTGATTACATGCCAGCGACTGTCCCACTTATAGAGGTCGGATTTCATAGATTAATAATAATAATAATAATAATAATAATAATAATAATAATAATAATAATAATAATAATAATAATAATAATAATAATAATAATAATAATAATAATAATAATAATAATAATAATAATAATAATAATAATAATAATAATAATAATAATAATAATAATAATAATAATAATAATAAATCTTTATTGGGTTTCAAATAAAGTCGTGCTTTTTTCCAATCTGGCCCATTAAAATATTTACATGTATGCTGATTTTGATCTACCTATACAATTGAATTAACTAAACTATAGGTATATCTAATAATCTAATAATTAATCTTATTATATATTTCTATTTATTAATGAATATTTACAATTGGATTTTCAACTAATTTACTAATTATATATTTTTACAGATAAAATTGAATGACTTTATCAGTACAGTCTGGCTGTATTTAGCTCTACTGCTGATTTTAACTTAGATTTAGAGTAATATTTACATTTTCTGTTGAAAGCACTAACAGTTTCGATCTTGTGGGTTTCAGAGGGTAAGTCATTCCATATGGAAGGTGCAAGAAAGGAGAAGCGACGTTTTCCTTTCCGACGTTTACCTTAACTTTTTAACAAGGGTCGCGATATGTAGCGCTAATCTCCTAGGCACCACAGGAATCCCAAAAAAGCTACGCGATTTTTTATCTTACGTAAAAGCAACCAAAAGCCGGGCTCCCTGTGCATAGTACACCAAAAACGTCATTTTGGGTCATTTAGCACCATTTTGCATGGCTATAGTCCATCCAAAACCGTCATTTTGGGTCATTTTTGATCATTTTGCATGCGCATAGTCCATCAAAAACCGTCATTTTGGGTCAGTTTTGATCATTTTGCATGCGCATGGACTATAGTCCATCAAAAACCGTCATTTTGGGTCAGTTTTGAGTATTTTGTATGGGCAATAGGCCATCAAAAATCGTCATTTTGGCTCGTTATTGACCATTTTGCATGGGCAAAAATCGTTAATTTGGGTCAGTTTTGAGCATTGAAAATTGTCATTTTTAGTCAATTTGAAACAATGTGAGTTATTTTGAGTCATTTGAGTGACGATAGTTGGACTATAGCTCATGCAAAATGCTCAAGAAGGGATGAAAGTGATAATTTTTGATGGACTTTAGCCCATGATTTCCGTCAACATCAACTGAGCAGTATAATATATTGCAAGTTTTATTGTTTAACTCTTTCTACTTTTCCACTTTTGAATATTATATGATTACCACTATTGTCTATATAGTTGCTATTGTTTCTATCATTATTGTTGGCTTATCCATTTATTTGCGTTTGGGCTTCCTGTGAAATGCTATGACGTCAATCACTTTGTGCACACTGCGCATGTAAGCTCATATCCATCGATGTATGGTTTACATGGCAACGAACCGCAGGAGCCTTGGGCGAAGTACATCAATGCACCGTTGCGATTGGCTTGTGAACCGGGTAATGCGACGGGATTTTCATCAAGGCAAACAAATTCACTTGGATGTGGATCCGCGTAATCCGCCGTCACCAAGTACCCGTAGTACTCGCGAGACCATCCCGCGGGACATTCGTAAGTCCCGGGTATCATTAGCTTGCTGGTTCGAGTTTTCACATGGCAGACTGCACAGGGAGGGTCGTGTTGGTAAACGTTTTTAATGATTCCGTTGTCCCCTACTTGGTACTCTCCCCCGTAGACTCGTCCTCCGCTTTGAAAACCTTTCTTGAAGTTGAGGTATTTTGGTGTACGAGTCAAGCAGAGGTAGTTTGTCCCACCCCCGGTATGTGTTTCGTGTGCACCACCCGTGTAACCTAGAAAACATAAAAATGATGGTCTTCATGATAGTGACGATAATTCTGAATAATGATGATGCTGATGATGATGATGTTGCTGATGATGATGATAATGAAGATGGTGATGATGGTGTGATATATTAATGAAAATATAATAAATGAAAAATATCTAATGATAATTGAATTGATTATTTTAACGCGATGATGGTGACAATTATGATAATGATCTTAATGAATCAGTTAATGTCATAATAGTGACAATGATACTGACGACATTCTGTTGATGATTGCAATGATCAATTATGATTTTAACTGTAAACAATCCTTTATCGTCTTATAAACAAATTATGACATTCAACACACACAACTAAGTTTAGTTTTTATTCGTAGCTATTTTACCTTTGTAGACGAGATCAGCTCCCCCCGGGCAAGTATCTTTACCCCATCGAATGTACGAGACTCCTCCACCGTTAGGTCCGTGGGGTCCTTTTTGGCCAGGTGGTCCAGATTGGCCTTTTTGGCCAGGAGGTCCTACAAACAAATATTGGAATAAAAAAGAAGTTAATATTGGTACGTGGTGGTGGTAATGGTAGTGGTGGTGGTGGTGGTAGTGGTGGTGGTAGTGGTAGTGGTTGTACCGCCGCGAAAATGATCCCCGCCGCAATAATGATTCCCGCCGCAATAATGATTCCCAAGTCGCCGCAATATTGATCCCCGCCGCAATAATGATTCCCGCCGCAATAATGATTCCCAAGTCGCCGCAATATTGATCCCCGCCGCAATAATGATTCCCAAGTCGCCGCAATATTGATTCCCAACGCAATAATGACTCACAAGTCGCCGCAAAAATGATCCCCAAGGAATTATGAACTTGGACAACTCGTGATCGATGGAGCATGGACTATTTCTATATTTTTCCATGCATTTATCCATATATATGTGAATCCCTTTTTGTGTTTTCGTTTAATATTCGTTTCTCTTTTCTTTTTGTTTGCTTTTTTTTTTGTGTCATGAGTGTTAAATATAACGCATTTTAGCTATCATTTCAAAAGTTATTTTATATATTGAAACTCATTATCTATATACTGCCTTTCATCTTCGTTATCTAGCCTATCTATGTAGTGCTGTATTTTATCTTTTTTGTCATGTAATCAACTACAAAGTTGGAGTTTCAATTCAAATGATATCAGGGTTATCTGTTAAGGTCAAGCTAGTAAAAGAGTTAAACGAGATTAACTTCGCTTCAACAATATGTGAAACCAGTTTTTATCAAGCAATCCCCATTGTCGCACAGTAGTTAGAAGTGATGTTATAATAGGAGATTTGTGGAATTTTATGACAACCTCAACAACTATGATTCTTTTATAAGTAATACCATGGCACTGAGGGATATTAGTGATTAAATGTCCCCGAAGCAGAGGGAAGTTTAGTGGAAGTTACTAAACTCCCCGAGGCTGAGGGACATTTAATCACTAATATCCCGAAGAAGTCATGGTATTAGTTTGTAATACCATGATCACCGAGGAAATAAACGAGCATGGGATTTAGTTTGGGAGGGATTCTTCAAGGAGCGACATTAAACAATGTCGAATTTAATTAAATTTTCATAAATAAATCAAGAAAGATAATATTGTGGTGTATGGTGTAAGGTCTATTATAAAATAAACACCTTGTTACTTTAAACTTGATAATTTGATTTTTTGATTCTCAATGTCAGTTTTATACACATGCGCAATGACAAAAATGCCTCCCACACGCGTAGGAGTGTGCAGCGATATCAAGTATGGCCCCATAACAAATCAAATGAATTTCCGAAACCGCGTGTTTCGACGATAGTCCCAGTGATTGTAATATATGAGGGACTATATACCTCATGAATAGTAATGAGGTGAGGGAAAATTAGTTCTAATTTTCCCTCATTACTATGTATGAGGGAAAATTAGAACTAATTTTCCCTCATACATAGTAATGAGGGAAGATTAGTTCTAATTTTCCCTCATTCCTATTCATGGAGAGGGATGTTAGCGATATAACGTCCCTCTTAAAACAATGGAAACCGAGGTGATCATGGTATTACTATAAACATATCCTGGTCATCTTTGTCTAAAGTACTTTGCTCATTTAACTCCCAGTGATAATATCAACATGAGCGAACAGCAGAAGAATGGAAATGTAATATAGTTTAAAGAAGTCCATACTACAAGGCCTCCTACAACGATGTCCAGAAAGGAATCCACGAGGTAGAGAATGAAATTTGATATGTTTGTTTTAAATGTGACATGCTCCATCGATCCCGAGTTGTCCAGGTTTATCATTTCCATGGGGATCATTATTGCGGCGACTTGGGAATCATTATTGCGGCGGGATCAATATTGCGGCGGGGAGGTGGTGGTGGTGGTGGTAGTAGTGGTAGTGGTTGTGGTGGTGGTGGTGGTGGTGGTGGTAATGGTTGTAGTGGTGGTGGTGGTGAGAACAAGGTGCTATACCTCGAGGTCCTGGTTTACCGGCATGGCCATCTTTACCATCACGACCTAGAAAACGGTAACACTTAGCTCTATAACAAGAGGTTATTTACCGAGCGTGAGGTCTGTACAGGAAAATATCAATTCTTGACAGTACGGAATGAAACCAGCGAGGTCCGCATAAAAAAAACCGAGGTCTGATATTTTTCCTTATAAAGACCGAACAAGTTTTAATGCTTTAATGTTAATACTCCTTACTCAGTAATCACTATACTATAGTACACACACTAAAATTGTGCAATACTTTGTACTATTTACCACTAAATAGTGTTGATTAAACAATAGAGAACAAAAGAATTTGCATAATTTAGCAGTATTTAGTGGTATTTATGTTGCACACTTTTAGTATTTGTACTCTATCCCCTAATGAATCGTTTATTATATGGTGTTTTTTTTTCCTTAGCGATGTACGACTTTAAATCGCAAATATTTGATGGCTCTCATTATTGAATGAATAAAAGCACATTAAACACAAACTAAACTGACTAAAAACACATTGCATGTATGACAAGACAAAACTTTAACAAAATATTTATTGCCATACATCACAAGTTGTTTTGAATTTATTGGTCTGAAAAGAATACGAAAATTGGACTGTTGTCATAGAAACGGTCCAATACGCCTTTCGAACAATTGCTTAATATTTTAGTTCAGTTAGTCAGTCAGTCGGTTGTATTAAAATAAATGTTTTACCAGTTTTTCCATCGCGTCCATCTCGTCCTGAAAGAACAACAATTATTGACATATTAGAGACATTCAATTATTTGACTGCGTCATAATCATCATTATAGTCTTTATCATCATCACAACCATTAATATAGACATTACGACCATATAATCACCATCCTCATAATCATCATCAAGACCCAATCTAATAACAACCTTTTTTAAATGATAATTTAGAGTTTTGTAATATTTTCCCCCATCAAATTATCGCCAAAATGTCATAATGACAGCTGCAAATTAGCGCAAATTAGAATGTGAAAGGTACCGTAAACTAGTCACCAAACCGAAAAAAGTACTTACTGACGTTTTGGATGTTACTTTTGATGAAAAGGAAATGGAAAAGAAAATATAAAAAGGAAAAGAAGAAGATAAAAGAAAAAGAAAATATAGAAAAAAAGGAAAAGGGAAAGTTTCGAAATATAAATAGAGTTTTTAGAAGAAAAAAAATATTATATGATTGTGGTCAAAAGTCAAATAATAACATTATAAACTAACGACATCTTATAATTAAACACTAGAGTAAAAACACTAAAAGTGTGCAACATAAATACCACTAAATACTGCTAAATAATGCAAATTCTTTTGTTCTCTATTGTTTAATCAACACTATTTAGTGGTAAATAGTACAAAGTATTGCACACTTTTAGTGTTTGTACTCTATTATGTATTTTACGACACTTGTGTGAATCCTCGCGCGCTGATTGGTTGATTTACCGTGATCAATATATAAGAGGACAGACACACTGTGCTTACGCCATCATGTCACACAATTACACTCGTGCGGAATTGAGGGAAAGTTTGTCATCGACAAAGTTTTTTCATCGAAAAAGGATTTTAAAAACAAGTTTATGGATAAACTATCAATGGAAATTACTTTTCTGTAAGTAGGAAATTTTAATAAATGTAACTATGCTGTCATAGAGTTGTTGTCGTTTAAATTTTATGCGTTTTTCAGTCTTTTCGACAAATTTTCACTTTCAATCAAATCGGTAGTCTTTTGAAGAAAAACGTGCCCAAAATTACATTTTGGACGAGCAACACCATTCTTTCAGGGCTAATTTGAAAAGCGTAGAATGTTTTACAGAGGATGGAGATGTCAAGTATTGTGTAATCTTCTATATGATCAGTTTTTATGCATGGAATTTTTATGAAAGGGTGAAACCTGAACCCAGCTAATCGGCCATGTTTGACGCTCCTGTACTTTTTTAACTTCACTTAGCTCTCTAAAGACAAACAGTACACTGTATTTCTGTATGAAAAAAGGCTTATATCTTTTTTTCCGGCTGAAAAAAGATCCCTTTCGTAAATTGTGTGATTTTCCGTAGCTTGAAAGAAACCATGGAGTTCGGTGCGTGACAAATTCGTCAGTTTTCGTCATTTAACTGACATTTTACCTTTTGTATATTTATTTTAATTTGTGTTGTAAAAAACAAATTGCACATGGATTTTTCGTTGTCTGTCCTCTTGACACACTCTTGACACACTCTTGACGTCATAAAATGTTCAAAACTTTGCAGTGAAACCCCTCGCTACGCTCGTGGTTCCATTTGAGTTTTGAACATTTTATGACGTGAAGAGTGTGTCAATAAGAGGACAGACAACTCAAAACCATGTGCAATTTGTTAAAATTACATACTTAGCTAAGTTGATCTGTTTACACAATACTGACAAATATATAAAGCAGGGCTCTTTGTGGTCTGCGGTAGACTGTCAAAAACAAGTTTTTTCAAGAAATGGTATGCCATCGAGTTCCGGTGTCTCGAAGAAAACAATTGTTGTTAAAATTAATATAAAGCTAAAGACGAATCAAGCAATAATCGGTTGCTAATTTGTAAAGAAGTTTGGTTAAATAAGAAAAAAAGACGAATCGAAGCAATTATTAATAGAAATAATTTTGAATACGTTAAAAGGATTAAATCAGGAGGGAGGGGATGACTCCATTGTATTCAAATTAGCTTCTCTGTTTATGGATCACACAATTGTGACGTCACATAGATACGGCAGTGAATCTTGTCAGTTTAGTTCGAGGGAGCCATTTTGAAATTCAGAAAACGAGGTTAAAATGAGGTAAAACAGCACATTGTAAAGTAGTTAATACACAGTGAGTGTTCTTTGCTTATATATTTACTAGTTGAGCGCAACTGATTTCGAAATACCTTTATAGTTGACTGTATTTTTTCGTGACAACTTCTCGGGAAGGCTGCAGTTTGTAATCAATAATGGCCAACCTTCGTTTGAAATCATAGTGATTTCGTGGGTAAAACTTTATGGAGCATTTTGAAAATAGGAGGTTATATTCATTGTAAGTTTTATTCTAGCCAGTTCGATTTTGGTTTTAATTGGAGCTGTGGTTCTTCTTATCAATCGATTTTTGTGTAGTTTCTCACTCTTTTGAACGGTAAAGAACTTATCCTGTACATGATTTCCATAGGTTATGATTTTTTTTTTTTTTGTCTCTCACTATTTGCATCAAGTAACTTACACTTATTGCATAAACCTGCAGTAATATTGCTTTGTATACATTGAAATTGTTGATATATTTTTAAAAGTGAAATCAATAAAGCATTATAAATTAATCCATTAATAAATTACTTGATCCATGAAATATTCAAATAATTTGCTACTGTAGACTGTGTAACATTCCCTATTTAATACTGACTATGGTCACTGTCAAAGACAGTGTAAAGACTTATTGTTTTATTAATTTGTATCTGATATTTTGGTTGAATGACATCACAGGTAGCCCAAGCTATGCACTTCTACGTTTTTTAGCAATATGACGAAATATCTAAAATGCAATACAAATAGTGGTTTATGGCTGTTTTTCAGTGGGGAACAACAGCCATAATTCACTCAAAATTGAAGGAAATGGCCTGAAACTTCACAGGAATGCAAAGAAAAAAAACCCACAGAAGTAGACATGTTTATTTTTATTGTATTTTAAATATTTCGTCATATTGCTAAAAAAACGTACAAATGCATAGCTTGGGCTACTTGTGATGACATTGACTAAATAGAGACTGTAAGTTAAGGTAGTTACATTGTATTTTTTATTTGTTTTTACTTCATGGTTTTAGTGCTTTGCTCTATACTAATTTATTTTTTTAAATTTCATGTTGAAATTATGCTAAACTTATACTATGTTTCTGTACTGTATTATTAAGGTCATATACAAAACCAATAGAAATACTACTATTGCTTTTTGAAATTGTGCTTGACATGTATATAACACCAAGAATTCCTTCGAAGCTGTTTGTATTCTGGCTTGTGTTGATGCATGACAGATAGCTATAATGCTTTGAGGGATTTTACTGTTTAAAAAATACAAAGGCAGCTTTCGAAATAATAATAAATCTGAGCTAAAGGTGCCTTTGTATTTTTAATATTTATTGTGAGTTCATAATAAAAATACTTTTTGGTTTATAATAGCTATTTATTTTCAATTTTGACATTTAGATTCATTATTCATTTAAGGTACTTTGGTAACTTAGGTTGATACTTTGGTATTCAAAATACATATTTAAATGATATTAAATTGCTCTCTCTAATATAAAAATCTCTAGTGGTTAAATGCTTGTTTGAAATTTGGCCAATCATTTTACTTTGAATTGGTCATGTGGTACAAAAAAACAATTCTTATGCCAAATTTTCAAATATGTACATTTTAACCACTCCATGGATTTTCATAGTATATTTTCATGCATCTAGGAACAAGAAAACAATCCCCCAAATATCAATTGTTGTGCAAGTTGAATATTGAGAACACTACTTATGATAATTAGTAGTCTTGATAAATTGTGCTTCATTGATTGAAGAGAACTGCAAATTTACTTAATTTTGATGTTAAAACATAAATATATTGTCTGTCAATAAAATAAGCATGTGTTATACCTTTTTAGTTATGAATGGGAAACTGGTATCATGTTGCATTTCAAAACAAACAGCAGTTAAGGGGCAGGGCGCAAACAAGTTTGATTGAGCAACAACACTATATTCATGAAACAAAATTGCAACTTCCTAATAATTATTATGTAGTTACTATTAGTCACTATCAAATTTATTTGATATTTCTGATTGAATGATAGTCACTAAATAGAAACTGTTACTTAGTAACTTTTTTTTTTTTTTTGCTCTATAAAAACAAAATAGTTACTAAGCAATAATTTGTATTTGGTCACTATATTTATTCAGTATCATTAAACCAGAGTCAATAAAGGGCACAAGTTATGAAATCCAGCCACTTCAAAGAGGCTGACAAATGGTTGTGACCATATTTTTGTTTTGTGTTCTTTATTATGCTTGACTGACCTGACCAAACATACTTATTGGCTGATTGTCGGTAAGAATTATAATAATATAAACAAAAACCATACCTCATTACCACTGTCCTTGTCTTGGACAGTGACTATTGGTCACAAAATAAAAACTGTTACACATACAGTAACATATAGTGTTTTTGCACTAGTATGCTTGGGGTCTTTGAGTTAACATACAGCTCATATGAGTTACGGGTATATTCATACATGATAACATTGACCGTTTCTGCAAGTTTATATCCAGTCATTAGCATAATACAAGATGACAATATCCTGCAATGCCGGCGGTCTGCAGGGTTGCGGGGAAGAGAAAAGGAAAGACTGTGATCTTTTCCTTTTCCTTCTCTCCCTAATTACGCAGACTGCCGGCAATTCAGGCTAAGATGACAAGCATGGAACAGTTCAATGTAAACTAAGAAATAATTATTATATTCACTGAAATAGTGTGTTATCTTTTCCTGCCATTCAATCTGAAAAAAAAAAAAAAATTTAAACTATATCATCATCATTTAAATTAATTTACATTTTTAAGAAATATTTTATAAGTAATTTCTAACACTCACATTAAGCTAAAGATGTAATCTTATATCATTATTTTCAATCATATTTTGATATTATGAATTTCATGTTATACATTATTATTTATGTTATTATAAAATTGTATTATTATAATTCAGTAAGCTTTGATGTAAAAAATGGACAGCAGAAAGCTTGACACTGCACTGTATCAAATTCTGCTAACAAAAATAATTGATTATGAAGACAAACAATTAATATATCAGTTCAAAACACACACACACATATAGGGATATGTTGGGCATTTTGACTGGTGCATTATATAGTCTCAGAGCATTTTTACATACTAGCTATTTTAAAATACACATACATACGATCTTTAATAAATTAATGCAATTAGCTCATTGAATCAGCATAAACATTCATGCTAAGGTTCAAAAGCAATACAATTAAGCACTAAACTTCAATGGGAATACATTTACTAACCTCCACAGTTGTTCGACTCGAGCAAGGGAGCACGGCAGACTGTTGTTTGTGGTTTGGATATATTCGATCTTTTGAAGGTTTTAAATTACAACGATCTTTTCAACGTTTTAAATTACATCAACAGCTAAATTGGTAGATTAATGGGACTAACCGCCAGCAAGGGAAAAATGCGGGCGCGCCTGCCTCTGCTTTGTTTCTACATCATGATCAATTCCAAATAAAACTCCCTTTCTAACATAACTGATGTACGTATACAAAACAATACCGCTACGCGTCGATTTTGGGCATTATGACCCTTTGAATTCTCTTTGAACACTATTTTTGAAAAGAAGACATTTTTATCTTTATTTTACAAGTATTTTTAGAAATGTTCAGGATCATCATACCAGTAGAGATATTTTAGCGTTGAGTTGGAAAATCTTAAATTTGCACCGAAATTGTAAATAATCACCACAATCATAGCCATAATCGCCATTATTATCATTATTACAATTATTGTCATCATTATTTCAGTGTTTACCTCTCAATGCGTTAATGTGACTCGCCTCGACATTCTGGAGCCTTAAATAAAAGGAAGAGAGATTACAATTTAAAATGTATGCCATTTTAGCATTTACGATGTATACAGACGTCTCCCCTTGAAAGAAAAGGGCCGCACTGCAAACTCTAACGGATTTTATACCACAATTTGTATTTACTGATGACTTCCGGGCCACACACACTTGTTATAACACTCCATATTAACTTCATACTTGAATCACCATATGTTCATCTTTGTTGCATGAGGGAGGAAAACTGGAGACGGGTTTTACCCACCGTGGCAATGGAAAAAAAAAACACACAAAAAACTTAACTAACATATTTTTAAATCTAAGCTTAGGAATATAATTTTGTAAATATTTTTTAGTATTTTTTACTTTTAAGTATTTTTATAATATTATCATTGTACTTTTATATATTTATTTGTATTGATTTTAGGACCCTACTGAAAATAGCCTTTGCGAGAAGGTTCCCTCATTAAACATTATCAATATTATTATTATTATTATTATTATTATTATTATTATTATTATTATTATTATTATTATTATTATTATTATTATTATTATTATTATTATTATTATTATTATTTTTATTATTATTATTATTATTATTATTATTATTATTATTATTATTATTATTATTATTATTATTATTATTATTATTATTATTATTATTATTATTATTATTACATCTGATAATAAGAAAAACTATTGTTGCAAGAGTACGGTGGCCCATATATACGCAATGCTTGAATATATATTTTTGGGCACAAGTATGTTATAAATGAATAAAATGTTACTTCTTAGTGCACAAATATATATTTTATTAAATGAAATATATTTTTAAACGCATAAACATATTTCTCAATACACAAAAGTTACTTACAGTACACGAATATATTTTCTCAATACACAAAAGTTATTCACAGTACACGAATAAGGATAGGATAGGATACATGCCTTCTTTTCAGTCCCCAACATCTTCTTTTGTGAGAATCCCTTCTGGAAATAGTATCTGAGTAATTCATCGCTGGCGCGGGAATCGTTTTTCCCCACGATGTTTTGCCCACAGCTTGGACAAAAGGCAAATAAAAGGTGTATTAATACACCACAGCTGTAAAAAAACATGCTAGCTTGCGAAGACAAAATATGTCTTCCCCCAAACGAAACCAGGCCTCTATTAGTGCAGAGTCGGTCTCAGTTTCCGTTAAAACTTTTGTGCATTGCGAAAATATATTCGTGTACTGCGAGTCTTAACTTTTGTGCATTGAGAAAATACATTGTACTGTGAGTCTTAACTTTTGTGCATTGAGAAAATACATTCGTGTATTGTGAGTCTTAACTTTTGTGTATTGAGAAAATACATTCGTGTATTGTGAGTCTTAACTTTTGTGTATTGAGAAAATATATTCGTGTACTGTGAGTAACGTTTGTGTATTGAGAAAATATGTTCGTGTACTGTGAGTAACTTTTGTGTATTGAGAAATATGTTTATGCGTTTAAAAATATATTTCATTTAATAAATATATATTTGTGCACTAAGAAGTAACATTTTATTCATTTATAACATACTTGTGCCCAAAAATATATATTCAAGCATTGCGTATATGGGCCACCGTACAAGAGAGATGAAAATACATCAAACAAACTAAACTCATGAGAAAAAACTCTTGTTACAAGTGAGATAACAACACATGAAACAAACTAATTAAAGTAAAATATAATCATAAGTAAAACTCTTGTTGCAAGAGAGACAGCAATACATCAAACAAACTAAATTCATGAAAAATGCTCTTGTAACAAGGGAGATAACGACACATGAAACAAACTAAACTCAAATATGATCTTGAGAAAATCTATTTTAAGAAAGGGAGAGAGCAACACATAAAAAACATCTCACATATTATGATCATGAGACAAACCCTCTTGGCAATGAAAGGATCACTGACTCCAAACAAACTCTACTCAAATTAAGAAAAAAGCTCTTGTAACGAGGGAAAAAATTGTACTTACATATAATCTTACCCAATTCAATAACATGTATCACAAGATGGGACTAAAAGTTCTGACTACTTGACAACTGATCGATAAACGCCTCTTACCTTGCTTGAAGTGCAACTAAGTCAGCCCTCGTCTTCTTCAACAATGCAGACAAAGCTGCAACGTTTGCTCCTACGCCTTTACTAGAATCTGAAGCAAGGCTTCGGTCACCGCCATCAGCAATAACAAGAACACATGAGGCTAAAAGCAGTACGAAAATACCGAGAGACATCTCTGCTGATTTGAAATGAGGTGAACTGTTCGGTTAACATACACAAGTTGTGCTGGGTGCCTTCAAGAATAAAATACCTATTTAAAAATCGAACAGTCCACGTTCGTAAATGTGATTGGCTATTGGTAATTGGCGCTGACCAATCATACAATATAAGCTATTTTATGATTGCACTGGAAAAGTTAATCGATTTACATAGTTTGTAAATTTCATGTAAAATCTATGTAAAAATACTGTAAATTGAATTTACATGGAAATTGTAGTTTTACATGGTATGTAAATTTTGGGCAATGTCTGTAAATATCCTGTAAATTACCCTGTAAAAATCCTGTAAACGTATGTACTTAAGTCTTAAAGCCTGTAAAAACCCTGTAAATATTTTGGAAATATCTTGTAAATCTCCTCTTAAATCCATAAGAAAACCATAGCAAACCCTGTATATAGTTTGTAAATACCATGCACAAATCCCAGCACAACCATGTAAATATTTGGGAAATATACTGTAAATATCCTTGCAATACCATGCACAATTCCCAGCCAGACCCTGTAAATATCTTGGAAATATCCTGTAAATATACTGGCAATACCATGCACAAATCCCAGTCAGACCCTGTAAATATTTTGGAAATATCCTGTAAATATCCCGGCAATACCATGCACAAATCCCAGCCAGACCCTGTAAATAATTTGGAAATACCCTGTAAATATCCTGGCAATACCATGCACAAATCCCAGCCAGATCCTGTAAATATTTTGGAAATACCCTGTAAATATCCTGGCAATACCATGCACAAATCCCAGCCAGACCCTGTAAATATTTTGGAAATACCCTGTAAATATCCTGGCAATACCATGCACAAATCCCAGCCAGACCCTGTAAATAATTTGGAAATACCCTGTAAATATCCTGGCAATACCATGCACAAATCCCAGCCAGATCCTGTAAATATTTTGGAAATACCCTGTAAATATCCTGGCAATACCATGCACAAATCCCAGCCAGACCCTGTAAATATTTTGGAAATACCCTGTAAATATCCTGGCAATACCATGCACAAATCCCAGCCAGACCCTGTAAATATTTTGGAAATATCCTGTAAATATCATGCACAAATCCCAGCCAGACCCTGTAAATATTTTGGAAATATCCTGTAAATATCCCGGCAATACCATGCACAAATCCCAGCCAGACCCTGTAAATATTTTGGAAATATCCTGGCAATACCATGCACAAATCCCAGCCAGACCCTGTAAATATTTTGGAAATATCCTGTAAATACCATGCACAAATCCCAGCCAGACCCTGTAAATATTTTGGAAATATCTTGTAAATAGCATGGCAATATCATGCACAAATCCCAGCCAGACCCTGTAAATATTTTGGAAATACCACGTAAATATCGTGGCAATACCATGCACAAATCCTAGCCAGACCCTGTAAATATTTTGGAAATATCCTGTAAATATCCTGGCAATACCATGCACAAATCCCAGCCAGACCCTGTAAATATTTTGGAAATACCCATAAAAACTTTATCAAGGAATGGATAATACTGAGTTATATGATAAACTGAATTATAACCTAACCATAACCATGAATAACAAGGCAATGTAAATAAATTCATTGTTAATTATACACTTTATTATTATTATTATTATCAAATTCCCAACTGATATATCAGATTCATTTACAATTTTAAAATATTTCAATTGAAACTTTATGAAAACAATGTGTTTACAATGATATAATATATAATATTAATATTTTTTTTACAAGTGAATATAATAAATCCGGTAGGTTATTATAACTTTTTTTTTTTTTTCAAAATGGTGACTAGTCGTTTCGCAGAAGTCACGGACAAAGAAATCGTTGAAATGAAAGAAAATGCTATCCCCAAAAATACAAAATATGTGACAAAGTTAAAAAAAAGTTAAACAATACGCGACACACTAGAACATTTTGTGAATGACGGCATCACACGATTCTTCAGTTTGATTGAGAAAGCTAGATTAAAAAAAACATTTCTTGATTCCTCCGTCATTCAAAAATACATAGTAGTTTTAACACTAAAATTATGCGATTTTAGCTAGCTGTTAAAAAAGGTATTTGAGAATTTCAATGTGTTTTGAATACATTTTGACTTGCCGTTACATGTTATTGAGCGCACGCTCTGTATTTTCACTTTTGATTATCTGTCATTTTGTTAAAATAAAACGATTGAAATGTTATTTTTCTTTCGAAATATGGCAAAGTTTGGTTTATACTAAAACAATTATACCTCTCGCCCTCATGGTCCACAAGCCTGAAAATCGGGATTGATCCGCCATTGTTTTGGTTTCTCAAAACCGGCGCTTTCCCCAACCATTATTATTTTGAAATCAAAAACTTTTTTTTGTCGTTATTTGTTTAAATTCACTTGTATAAAAATACTAAAACAATTATTCACCTCAGGCTCTGTGATTATAGAATATTTACCTCCCCGCCCGAAGACTCCCAGCTTCGGTAAATATTCTACGATAATCACTTCGCCTTCGGTAAATAATTGTTAAATATAGCTTGTATAGCGCTTATACAAATCTGTTCTAAGCGCTTAAAATAAATAAAAAATGGAAATGATTACAATGAAAAAGCTAATTTAAATAAATGAGTTTTGAGTTTGGACTTCAATATGATACTCATATTGTATATATAAAATATGTGTAGGTCTGTCTATAATATGCAGAGAGCAGAATGAACTTTTAATAGTTATTAGTATATTATTATAGCAATTTTGTGAAAATATTAATCATTGATTTAGTGTAAGATAAATTAGTTAGCATACAATTAAATGTAATACTGTTGAGTTGTCCTCATTTGACCACAATTATATATCACTTGGAAATAAATCAAAATCTGTTTGATTTATCTTAGTAAACTCAGCCAACTGTTAACTAATAAAACAGACTGTTCATACATGGGTAAATAGTCATTGTGAATAGTTGTTATTCTGCAATCTATCTTAACACGTCGAATAAATTAATTAAATATTTTTGTTTTTAACTAATACAGTAACCCACATATAAGAACACCCATTTTTGGAGTTCAGGCTGATTTTAAAAATCAGCCTGAAGGTGTTCTTAAAATAAATGTTTCTAAAATATATATTACTATAACAGGTTCCCATTTAAATCTGTACTTTCCCATTTAAATCTGTACTTATGCAAATTGTGTTGATGTGTGCTAAACACACAGATCAACAAATCAGAGTATATTATTTCTGAAGTGAACTTCTCTGATTGGTTGATCTGTGTGTTTAGCACACATCAACAAAATTTGCATAAGTACAGATTTAAATAGGAAAGTACAGATTTAAATGGGAACTTGTTCTATATAGACTACCAATACATGTAGATGATATCAATGTGTAAGTTCAAAAATGTTATTAAAAAAATCTTGACTGCAATAATAATATCAAAACAGTAGAAAAATAAATTATTGTCAGGTCAGGCTTGGAGTCTGCTACTGGTAACACTGTAATCTAACACATATATATAAATATTGATCTTATTTTTCTTTAAGAGCACTTTTTAATTTTTCAGGCTGATTGTGTTCTTATTTACATTGTAATTAAAATGCCAAAATTCAGGCTGGGTGTTCTTAACCCACTTGTTCTTATATGCAGGTTTTTACTGTATTAACGATTATTCATTTATAAACATTTTTAAATAAAATTGATGACGACAATATTTATTTTACTTTAAGTGATTGTACATTAAGCGTCGGTTGTTTTGAATGTTGTTTGTTGATTTTTGAAATGAGCACTGACAGCACTTCACACAGTTCATTCAAATAACTTTAAGATCCTAAAATGTTGTACTAAAATTTACTGGAATGCCTTGTTTACGAAAAGCTTTATAAAAAAGAACTAAGACTGACATTTACAATGTAATGTGCAATCAATTATTGCTGAGGACTTACGCCATTGTATTTGTAATTCATAACCAATTTGCAATAATAATTGTGACTGTTTATTTTGCAATCTTACATCTATAAAACTCTTCATGACACCAGGTCATGTCGAAACGTTGAATAGTTAACAATTATTCTCCGAAGGCAAAGTGGTTATCAGGCAAATATATACAGAGCCGCGAGTCTTCAAGCAGCAAGATAAATATTTGTCGGATAACAAATTAGTCTGAGGTGAATAATTGTTTCAGTATATACACAATTCACAACCAAACAAAAAAAAAATAAAGAAATGAAAATTCTTGTATAAAATTAAAATTCACTGCATAATATTACAAAGCGTGACAAGGCACACAAGCTCCAGACAAGAAATAGCCTGCGTAGCGGCTCTTGGGGGGATTGGGGAGAGGAGGGGGAATGAGGAGAGGGGGGAGGGGGGGGGGGGGAAGACTCATTCCCCCTCCTCTCCCCAATTCCCCCAAGAGCCACTACGCAGGCTAGACAAGAAAAAATATTGCAGGAGTACATATGTATGACTGGATCGAGTAAAATTATCCAGCAATATTTTGCTTTATAAAAGAACAAAGTTGACTTGCATTTTGAATCTCCTAGAAGATTGTCAAAATACAGTGTTTCACTGTAAAATATCCAGCCATATTACACATCAAACTGTCTAATAAGATATATATATATCCTGAGATAGCTTACCAATGAGAGCGCACGTTCTTATGAGGTTGTGTATTGTGTATATACTAAAACTATATAGCTTGTCGTCGTCAATTTTATCGAAACAATATTTTTTATATAAAATTATTATAAAATTGATATAATAATTTCACTAATATCTGGGTCAAAACACGGTATTTTAGTTCTCTGTTCCCCTCCGTAACACTTGACATTTGTTATTGACCAAGATACAGATGTTTGTATATGATACCTACCAGTACTACTATGATGAGAGTATAAACAAATATACAAACATCAGTATCTTGGTCACAATAACAAATGTTGAGTGTTACGGAGGGGAACAGAGAACCAAAATACTATGTTTTGACTCATCTATTATACATACATGTTTAGAATATGAACAGTCCAGTCTGCTGTCTGGTTTGTCAGACACCATGTGTAGGTTCCTTGTTGGTTATATTAACTACATATATTTTATAAACTTACAATTTGCAAACTATAATTGTTGTGTTAATATAATATCATTTAAAATTCGCATAAATATAAAAACAACACAAAATGAAATCTTAGACATTACTGATTCATTTCCACATGGAAATGTTTCTAAGTTGCTTGAATGAAACACAATCTATTGTAATCAATGACAGTCAACTGATATTTATTGCTAGCTAGAGTGATTTTCATGTGACCGTGAAAGGATAGGCAACTAATAGTTAGTAGTAAACACTAAACCCATTGTTTTCTTTTTTTTTATCAACTACCACAAACTAAATGGTCCATTTTCTTGCACGGTCATATGAAAATCACTCTAGCAATCAATGGTAGATGACCAAATTACACAAAAATGTATGCAATAATGGTTATCGATGGATGAGTAAAAATACTTAAATTAAATGCTTCTAGTGCTACATTTGGATGTATACTTATTTGCAAGGTAGACTTGATCTTCCTATTTCTTCATTATTACTAGAGAGAGAGAAACATATCGGTTAAGATACAAGCACTCTTTGGCTCTACATATACATGTACAAAGGCCGATGTCAACGGTATTGAACTATATTAAAAGCAGAATAATATAAGACTTAAATTTCGGTGTTACATTTTTAGTAAATCATCAAAAAGATGTTAAATCATTATAAATAATCGATATTATCATGATTCTTTCCAGTTTATTAAATCAATATCATTTGGAGGAACTTTTAAATTAAAACTATTAAAGAAAGCAGTTGTAAATCAAATGCTCCTTACCTCTAAAAGAAAGTAATTTCATCGATCCATTTTGTTTAAGCACACCAAATAGCACCATCTACCGCTAAATAGAACTTATAAGCTCTTTGGGGCACTTGTAAAGACTTTTTTTTAGAAGAAAACAGCTCATTTCTTCACGATAAACACCGTTAGTCCGTTGGAATCGACCCGGCGCCAAAACTCAACTAGATTCTAGGCTCCTCTCTTAACTCATCGTAACACAGGAAGACCAAGCCCACTGTATTTTTAGACCATGTAGAGGTTCGATGTTTTTCATATAAAAATATCAAAGCAATTCAATAAAAGACTAATATTTTCGGTCTTTTCTTACCATGGTAAGGACGTTCAACGTTCGCGGGAATTGTTTCTGCGCATCCTGTCCTCGTGCGGGAACGCCTGGAGGATTTCGTTTCGTAAATAAATCATCCAGGCGTTCCACGAAAACAAAATGGCGACCAAATATTGAAAGTTTGCAGAGCAATATCTCGGAAACGAAGACAGTCATGACCCTCATTTTTTCCTTAAACAAGATGTCAGTAAGTTCTACAAAATATGCGAAGATAGAAAAATCGACATCACATGCAGGGTAAAAAATGACAGCACAAAATTTAAAAAAAACCGGCCTCTATAGACAGTATATTCAATTTCTAAACTATTTTTTTGTTTAATTAATATATTTTAAAAATAGCCGTAACTCGCTTAATTTACACTCAAATGGCTTCAGATCTTCACAGGAAATAACACAATTACTGGAAAAAAAAAAAACATTGTGTTTTATTAAAATATGTTTTACAATTAGTGAAAAACATCGAGCATTTAAAAGTCGTCATATATTTCTCTTATTAATTAACGAGAATAGTGAACTTGTGCTGCCTGTGTTCAAAATCAAGTGCATATTTTTGCTACAATTTTTAACTCGAAAAAAATGACTTAAAATATCTAAGGGGTAAAGCGTAATAGTGAAAGAGACAACCTATATATTGGAAGAGTTTTTATATTTTTTAAGAGGACAATGATCAATGCGAAGGAACAAAGATAGCTAAACTTGGCAATGTTTAAAATATCTTGCACTATTTGCAGAATATTTACAGGCCCCCTAGCTTTATTGCATTTGCAAGATATTTACAGGATTCTCTTAATAAATTTGCAAAATATTTACAGGCCCCCTTTATTGCATTTGCAGAATATTTACAGGGCCCCTTTATTGCATTTGCAAGATATTTACAGGCTTCCTTTATTGCATTTGCAGGATATTTACAGGTTCTCTTAATAAATTTGCAAGATATTTACAGGCCCCCTTTATTGCATTTGCAGGATATTTACAGGCTTTCTTTGTTGCATTTGCAGAATATTTACAAGTTCTGTAAATAAATTTGCAGAATATGTACAGGTTCTCCTAATAAATTTGCAAGATATTTACAGGCCCCCTTTATTGCATTTGTAAGATATTTACAGGCTTCCTTTATTGCATTTGCAAGATGTTTAAAGGTTCTCTTAATAAATTTGCAAGATATTTACAGGCCCCCTTTATTGCACTTGCAAGATATTTACAGGCTTCCTTTATTGCATTTGCAAGATATTTACAAGCTTCCTTTATTGCACTTGCAAGATATTTACAGGCTTCCTTTATTGCACTTGCAAGATATTTACAGGCTTCCTTTATTGCATTTGCAAGATATTTACAGGCTTCCTTTATTGCATTTGCAAGATATATACAGGCTTTCTTTATAGCATTTGCAGGATATTTACAGGCTTTCTTTATTGTATTTGCAGAATATTTACAGGCCCCCTTTATTGCATTTGCAAGATATTTACAGGCTTTCTTTATAGCATTTGCAGGATATTTACAGGCTTTCTTTATTGTATTTGCAGAATATTTACAGGCCCCCTTTATTGCATTTGCAAGATATTTACAGGCTTTCTTTATAGCATTTGCAGGATATTTACAGGCTTTCTTTATTGTATTTGCAGAATATTTACAGGCCCCCTTTATTGCATTTGCAGGATATTTACAGGCTTTCTTTATTGCATTTGCAGGATATTTACAGGCTTTCTTTATTGCATTTGCAGGATATTTACAGGCTTTCTTTATTGTATTTGCAGGATATTTACAGGCCCCCTTTATTGCATTTGCAGGATATTTACAGGCTTTCTTTATTGCATTTGCAGGATATTTACAGGCTTTCTTTATTGTATTTGCAGAATATTTACAGGCCCCATTTATTGCATTTGCAGGATATTTACAGGCTCTCTTTATTGTATTTGCAGGATATTTACAGGTTCCCTCTGTTGTATTTGCAGGATATTTACAGGCTTTCTTTATTGTATTTTGCAGAATATTTACAGGCTCCCTTTATTGTATTTGCAGGGTTTTTACATGGTCTATATAGCCATATTTCCAGTATATTTACAGGATCATAATTTACATACTTTTTACAGCATGTAAGATCATCGGGTTTATCAGTACAGAAATTTACACGTTTGCTGGTATAATGGAAATTTTGATTTACACGATATTTACAGGATCCTTAATTTTACATACTTTGTAAATACCATGGAAATTGAATTTACAGAGTTTGTAAATTTCCTTTTACATGAAATTTACAGACTATGTAAATCGATTAACTTTTCCAGTGATTGGCTATTACGTGTTTAAGTTGGCCAATCACTTTAATGACCGAAACTTGACTTTTAAACGGCACTGTGATTGGCTATATTGTTTTAGTTCTACCAATCAAATAACTCAACGATCACCAATCAAAAATTGAGGGGAATACATGTCAATCAACTATGAAACTTGACAACCAATTGATATTGCAAGTTTTATTTTACAATCTTTGTTTTAAATTATCACTATCAATATTATCGTCTTAATGTTATTATCCTTATCGTTAGTTTTTATTCTATCATTATCCTTTACTTGAACTGTGTTTGGGCTTCCTGTGGAACGCTGTGACGTCAATCACTTCGTGCATACTGCGCATGTCAGCTCATATCCTTGAATGTATGGTTTACATGGCAACGAGCCGCAGGTGCCTTGGGTGAAGTAGAACAATGCACCGTCGAGATTGGCTTGTGTACCGGGTAATGCTCCGGCATTTGCATCAACGCAAACAAAATCCCGTGGATGTGGATGTCCGTAATGCTCAGTCATCAAGTACCCGTAGTACTCGCGGGACCATCCTGCGGGACATTCGTAAGTCCCGGGTATCATCAGCTTGCTGGTTCGTGTTTTCACGTGACAGACTGCACACTGCGGTTCGTGATCGTGAAGGCTGTTGGGAAGGATTGCCCTGTTGTCGCTCACTTCGTACTCTGCGCCATACACGCGCCCGCCGGATTGAAAACCTGCCTTGAATTTGAGGTATTTTGGTGTGCGAGTCAAGCAGAGGTAGTTTATTCCACCGCCGGCATGTGTGTAGTGCTCACCGCCCGTGTAACCTAGAAAGCATAAAAGTGATTATATGCATGACGATATAGTGACGATACATTCTGGATAATACTAATGATGATGATGATGATGATGGTGATAATGATGACGATGATGATAACAATGATGATTCTGATAACAATAATGATGATGATCATGATGATCATTGTGTAATATTAATAAATATATAATAAATGATAAACGTCATGATAAAAAATGATTAATTAATTGTTTAGTAACGATGATGATGATGGTAATGAATCAGTTAATGTCATAATAGTGACATTGACAATGACGATATACTATCATAGATATCATTCAGTTGATGATTGCAATGATCAATTATGATTTTCGCAGTCAACAATCCTTTATTATGGTCTGATACACAACTTATCAAGTTCGACACACAGCTTAGTTTAGTTACATGCTTCGTCGCATGTATGTTCAACACATTACATCGTGAAGTTTACATTCGTTACTATTTTACCTTTGTAGACGAGATCAGCTCCCCCCGGACAAGTGTCTTTACCCCATCGTATGTACGAGACTCCTCCACCGTTAGTTCCTGGGGGTCCTTTTTGACCAGGTGCTCCTGATGGTCCTTTCTGTCCAGGAGCTCCTACAAACAAATGTTGGAATAAAGGTTAATGGTGGTGGTGGTGGTGGTAGTGGTGGTGGTGGTGATGGTGGTGGTTGAAATAATCACAATCATATTGAATATATAACAAAGACGTTCTGAAAAATACGGTGCTATACCTCGAGGTCCTGGTTTACCGTCATGACCATTTTTACCATCACGACCTAAAGAACGATAAAACGTTTTAGGTTTAGGTCTTTGTCAGTCAGTCAGTCAGTCAGTCAGTCAGTCAGTCAGTCAGTCAGTCAGTCAGTCAGTCAGTCAGTCAGTCAGTCAGTCAGTCAGTCAGTCAGTCAGTCAGTCAGTCAGTCAGTCAGTCAGTCAGTCAGTCAGTCAGTCAGTCAGTCAGTCAGTCAGTCAGTCAGTCAGTCAGTCAGTCAGTCAGTCAGTCAGTCTTTTAACACGAATGTTTTACCAGTTTTTCCATCCCGTCCATCTCTTCCTGAAAAAACAATTATTGACAATTTAGAGACATTCAATTATAAGACTGCGTCATATTAATCATCATTATCATCATCACCATCATCATTATCATCATCATCATCTTATCATCATCATCATCATCATCATCCTCATAGGCATCATCATGACCCAATATATTAAAGTGCATATATCCCCTGAATTGATAAAAAAGTAAAGTAATATTTAAGATCTCAAGAAATTTGTTTTGTTGACGTCAGAATTATATTCCAAACAATTCTGAATTAGCTTTTCCCTCTTAATTTCCATACAAAATGTTATTTAATGCCAACTGCTAATTTTTATGGGCATATTTTATAATGAAAGATGTGATAATAATGTTCTACCATATCGTAAGCCAATCACTAAACTAGAGAGAGTAGTACTTACTGACGTTGCGGACAATAGTTTTAAAGAAGAAGGAAAAAAGGGAAAAAAGGAAAAAGAAATAGTATAGCAAAAAGAAGATATTGTAATCTTTCAGTTCTAAATAGTAACGACATTAAGTGTACGTCTGACACCATTATCAGGCTTATGATTGCATGAAAAGAAAATTTTCAAGGTCCTAGCACAGGCAGCCCAACTATTCTCTTTGAGGATTTTTTTTAATGACAATATAGTTATTTTTAACCGCGCGCCGAGCGAAATACATATTGAGCGCGCGGTTGGGGTTCCTGTGGTGTATTTGTTTGAAAGCTCACGGATGGCATTCCTGTGGCTTTTTTTGCAAGCAATTTTTCGGTCGCGCGGAATCGCACGTACGACAAAAAGATCGAAGAAAGTAGTATCTTGATACAAGGTGTGAAACTTGATGGCGTGGATGGATAGATGTGCGCCGCAGATTGCTAGGGCACGGAAATCTCACGGAAATTCAACGACGAGCGCCGAAAGTTCGCCGTGAAGCAATCGACTGACTCGCCGAAAAAAAAATGTTGTTAAAACTTTTCTTTCAAAACAAAAAAATGTTGTTTTTCTCATAGGGATTTACACTGAGTACACTTTTAAAACCAACAAGAACAAACAGATCAGTATGTGAAATTTATTTCCATGTTTATTTGAAATATAACTTTAGTTTATTTGACAATGTGAAGAGATTTTCATTCAAAGTGTATTTATAGAATCCGTAAATGTTGTATTTTAGCTAAAGTTTTTCGGCAATATATAGCTTATAAAATACAATTGTAAACGCTTCACACTTTCAAAACATATTTTCTATTCTTAGTGTTGGAACCGCTATAACTAAGTAAGTGTTCACAAAATAAAGTTGAGCTTTTTTCAAGCTTGGAAAACTTCGCAAAGCGGCCATCACAAATTCACTGTTTAGCTCGGCTGTAAGTTGGTTTGTACAAGACAATATCAGTCGTTTTGACATAAAAACTTCAACTCCAATCATTACCTGCACATACCAGAACTATTAGAAAAACTTTAATAGTGAAGAGCATCTGTTACTTCAAAAGCATGACTTGAATCAGCTGTTTTGAGTGTTAAGCTAAACTCATTTTAGCTAGCTAGCAGCAAATGCAGTGCAAATCACGATCTTTTCGACTTTCCCTTCGCCAGCCCATGATTTCCGAAATAAAATACATTCTCCTGTATTGTAATGTTCAATTTAAAGTCATTTTAACAATCCATAAGTTAAATGCAAGAAAGTAATCGCCAACTTTTTCTGTGAATGTGGTATCTATTTCGCAACACCGCCGCTCGATCGATATTTTCACGATTGCTCCACGATTGTAAAAATCCGACTGAAACCGGAAGTCCCTGCCCTAGCAACCTGCGGCGCACCTCGGTTCCATGCTGCCCTTTTTATCAATTAATTTTAACCCCTTTGCTGAGGTCGGAGATTATCATACTTTTTACTGTAGTTGAAGATCAACATAAAGTTTATATAATCGAAAAAAAATTAAAATTTTCTCCCATGGCTGATTTACTACGCGCGAAACTAAATTTGTCACGTGACCGAGTTTCATACCTTGTCAAAATATCTCCCTCTTCAACACCGCGCGACTTTGACGAAAAATTGCTTGTTAAAAGCCACAGGAATCCCATCCGCGAGCTTTCAAACAAATACACCACAGGAACCCCACCCGCGCGCTCAATATGTATTTCGCTCGGCGCGCGGTTAAAAATAACTTTATTGTCATTAAAAAAAATCCTCAAAGAGAATAGTTGGGCTGCCTGTGGTCCTAGAGTAAAAAGTAGTGGTCAACCTTTATTTAAAGAGGGTAAAATCCTATCAGAACTGATACAAAGTACTCTGTTATCAATTGGAGCCCTTAAATAAATAGAATACAAAACTAAATAAAGAATATACAATATCTATAAAATACAGTAAAAAGCTAGATAAAATCAATAAACATTTAAAAGTGCGATGCATATTTATATGTATAAAAAGTATAAATTATTTCTTAATAAAAGCTTTTCTTTGTGGTCTTAGTTCTTACTAACGCAAACGTATGAAATGACTTCGTCTTGTGGCTCTCGAGATAACTCCCTTATTATATTTAAACAAATAGATAACAAATTTGCATGTTTATACTAACAAAGAGTATGGCCCTTAGGGAGCCTGATTGCACGTTTGAAGTACATATTCTGAACGTGGAAGAAATTCAAATAAAAACATAAGAGCCCGGCTGGTCTAGGCTCAGATTTCAGCCGTTGGGGTTTCGTGCGCCCGCGAGTATCGCGGGCGCACGAAACCCCAACGGCTGAAATCTGAGCCTAGGCTGGTCGTGATCAGTCAATACATTAACGATATCTATTGACTATTATGTTGTGTACCAAGGTAGAGTGAAGACATTAAACCCGTGAAACAAAATTAAATAGTCAGTAGGTGTAATTTTAACAAATAGACACAAAAGAAAACAATACAACTAGAGACTGCTAAGGTGTATTTAGCCTGCGTTGCCGGGAGGATTAGTCTAATCTCTATTTCACGGGTTAAATGACTTCACTCTAATGATAATATATTAAGTAATACCAAATAGCGGAGCTCCCAGTTGATTTTTTTAGACATAGATTTCTTTTCTTTTAAGCAATCATGTAAGTATAGTTAGCAATTTACTATTGAAGTATCTTAAGTATCTTAAAACAAAAGGGTGAACTCAGTGAGTGAGTTTTATGATGCGAAAATAAAACAAAATTACGCGCTGAAAATTTGATGAGGGTCAAGGTTTTCCGCATAAAGAAAAAAATAAATAAAATCATATTTATTTGTATCTTTTAAAAGTAAATTTACAGCCTAAAAATAATAATCTTGTCTTTTTTTACTGATTTGCAAACGCTTCATGACAGGACAAGCAAAGCAAATAGAGACGGCGAAAGATCGACTTGTTGACAAAGCAAAGTTTTCAATTAAAAAGAGCAAAAAACCTCCACAAGATAACAATAACAACATTGACATATTTGTTTAAATTACAGTTTAAAACTCGAATTTTTGCACACATGTTTGATTGCATGAAATTTACAGTCACATCCACGCTCGTTTTAATGATTAAAATCAAACAGTTTTTTTAACGTATTAAAATACTATGTCTCTAAACGCTACATGATTCCTCGTTCAATTTCTAATTAATTAATTAATTACACGGTTTGTTGCTCAATGCGTCTGTAGTTGAACGGGTCCATAGGTTAAGTACAATTTGGACATTCTGAGAAAAAGACGAATGCGAATTTTAATTTAATGCGGCCAAAAGTCTTAATTTGTAAGATTTCTAGCGCGCGCAAAAAAGAGGATGTTGATCATGTCGTTCTCAGAAAGCGCGCGATCGAGCGGTAAAAATGTTTTCCAAAAATGTATTTTTATCGCAGATTTTCCACAATTTGTGAAATAATTTTCGCTTAAAGTTTTTTGAATTACTATCAATTCAAGCATTAGTAACTAATATAATAGAAGACATTTACCTAATCAGAATGCGAGTTTTAAAAAAGATAAAAAAATCTCATAAATTAAAAAATATATATATATGCAATGAAGTTCTTTGAAACAGCACTGCTAGCTTTTCGCAAATCAACATCGCGAAATTTTCGTAAGTATATTATTATAAATAGTATATTAGCTATATTATCTAGTTACGCGTTAAATACAGGTGGTAGTTTACATACTAGACAGATTTACTAGACAGAGACCATTCACTCTTAGACAGATTTATTGGCAAATTGAGACCTCATTATCATCTCCTAAGTGAACGTTTTGTTTTGCATGATAATCACCAAGCAGTTCTATGTGTCGGTGCGGCGGTAGCCTGTCTAAACACGTTTTTTCAAGGAATGACATGTAACCGAGGTCAGGTGTCTCTAAGAAAACACCTGTAGTTAAAAACACTATAAACTAAACTAATATAAAACTAATAAAGGATCAAGCAATAATCGATTGCTAATTTGTAAAGAAGTTTGTTTAAATAAGAAAAAAAGACGAATCGAAGCAATTATGAATATAAACATAATTTTGAATAGCCTAAAAGAATTAAAACGATCAATATTTGAATTTCGGGATCTTTTGATTATACACATAATAAAGTGTAGTTTGATACAGAATTAGACAGAATAACACTCTTTGCGAGCAAAGAAAAAGAAAAAACCAAGAACGTATTTTAATAACCTTAAAACCATTTAAAGAAAGTATTATTAAATTGGAACGATTTAACTCGTTATCATCATCATTTCAGTATTTACCTCTCAATGAGTTAACGTGATTCTTTTCGACATTCTGGAGCCTGAAATCAAAACAAAACAGATTGGATGGCAATAATACTCAAAATTTATGCCATTTTACTGAGCATTTACGATGGAAACTGCATGACGTTGACCTGACTCCCCTTGTAAGAAAAGGGTCGCACTGCAAACTTTGACGGATTTTATACACAATTTGTATTTATTGATCACTTCCGAGCCATACACACACTTGTTATAACACTCCATATATTAACTTGATACTTGAATCACCATATGTTCATCTTTGTTTGATGAGGGAGGAAAACTGGAGAAGCTTTTTCCCCTCATGGCCAGGGAAACAACAACACAAAAAAAACCTAACATATTTTTAAATCTAAGATTAGGAATATAATTTTGTAAATATTTTTAGTATTTTTTACTTTTAAGTATTTTTATAATATTATCATTGTACTTTTTATATATTTATTTGTATTTATTTTAGAGCCCTGCCGAAAATAGCCTTTGCGAGTAGGTTTCCTCATTAAACATTATCATTATTATTACATATGATCTTCAGAGAAACTCGTGTTGCAAGAGAGAGAGCAACACTTGAAACTAAACTCACAAATGATCATAAGAAAAACTCTTGTTGCAAGAGAGATAAAAATACATCAAACAAACTAAACTCATGAGAAATACTCTTGTAACAAGGGAGATAACAACACATGAAACAAACTAAATTCACAAATGGTCATAAGAAAAACTCTTGTTGCAAGAGAGATTAAAATACATCAAACAAACCAAACTCATGAGAAAAATCTCTTGTAACAAATTAAAGCAGATAACAACACATGAAACAAACTAAACTCAAATATGATCATAAGAAGAGCACTTGTTGCAAGAGAGCTGAGAGAGAAGTACATCAAACAAACCAAACTATAATCATGAGAAATACTCTTGTAACAAGGGAGATAACAACACATGGAACAAACTAAACTCAAATATGATCTTAAAGAAAATCTCTTTTGGAAAGGGAGAGAGCAACCCATCAAAAAAATCTCACATATTATCATGAGACAAACCCTCTTGGCAAGGAAAGGATCACACCAATTAAAATCTACTTAAATAATCAAAGAAAAAGCTCTTGTAACGAGGGAGAAAATTCCACTTACATATTAACTTTACCCAATTCAAGAACATGTATCACAGAGATGACTACTCGACAACTCATAATTAACCCCTCTTACCTTGCTTGAACTGCAACTAAGTCAGCCCTCGTCTTCTTCAACAATGCAGACAAAGCTGCAACGTTTGCTCCTACGCCTTTACTAGAATCTGAAGCAAGGCTTCGGTCACCGCCATCAGCAATAACAAGAACACATGAGGCTAAAAGCAGTACGAAAATACCGAGAGACATCTCTGCTGATTTGAAATGAGGTGAACTGTTCGGTTAACATACACAAGTTGTGCTGGGTGCCTTCAAGAATAAAATACCTATTTAAAAATCGAACAGTCCACGTTCGTAAATGTGATTGGCTATTGGTAATTGGCGCTGACCAATCATACAATATAAGCTATTTTATGATTGGCTATTACGTGTTTAAGTTGGCCAATCACTTTAATGACCGAAACTTGACTTTTAAACGGCACTGTGATTGGCTATATTGTTTTAGTTCTACCAATCAAATAACTCAACGAACACCAATCAAAAATTGAGGGGAATACATGTCAATCAACTATGAAACTTGACAACCAATTGATATTGCAAGTTTTATTTTAGAATCTTTGTTTTAAATTATCACTATCAATATTATCGTCTTAATGTTATTATCCTTATCGTTAGTTTTTGTTCTATCATTATCCTTTACTTGAACTGTGTTTGGGCTTCCTGTGGAACGCTGTGACGTCTATCACTTGGTGCACACTGCGCATGTCAGCTCATATCCATTGATGTATGGTTTACATGGCAACGAACCGCAGGTGCCTTGGACGAAGTACATCAATGCACCGTTGAGATTGGCATGTGTACCGGGTAATGCTCCGGCATTTTTATCAACGCAAATAAACTCCCGTGGATGTGGATGTCCGTAATGCTCAGTCATCAAGTACCCGTAGTACTCGCGGGACCATCCTGCAGGACATTCGTAAGTCCCGGGTATCATCAGCTTGCTGGTTCGTGTTTTCACGTGACAGACTGCGCATTGCGGTTCGTGATCGTGAAGGTTGCTGGGAAGGATTGCCCTGTTGTCGCTCACTTCGTACTCTGCGCCATACACGCGCCCGCCGTATTGAAAACCTGCCTTGAATTTGAGGTATTTTGGTGTGCGAGTCAAGCAGAGGTAGTTAATTCCACCGCCGGCATGTGTGTAGTGCTCACCGCCCGTGTAACCTAGAAAGCATAAAAGTGATTATATGCATGACGATATAGTGACGATACATTCTGGGTAATACTAATGATGATGATG
Source organism: Metridium senile (assembly GCA_949775045.1). Classification (NCBI taxonomy): domain Eukaryota; kingdom Metazoa; phylum Cnidaria; class Anthozoa; order Actiniaria; family Metridiidae; genus Metridium; species Metridium senile. The sequence goes on from OX459104.1 coordinate 3,472,219, forward strand.
GTGATAATGATGACGATGATGATAACAATGATGATTCTGATAACAATGATGATGATGATGATGATGATCATTGTGTAATATTAATAAATATATGATAAATGATAAACGTCATGATAAAAAATGATTAATGAATCATTTAATGTCATAATAGTGACATTGACAATGACGATATACTATCATAGATATCATTCAGTTGATGATTGCAATGATCAATTATGATTTTCGCAGTCAACAATCCTTTATCATCGTCTGATACACAACTTATCAAGTTCGACACACAACTTAGTTTAGTTACATGCTTCGTCGCATGTATGTTCAACACATTACATCGTGAAGTTTACATTCGTTACTATTTTACCTTTGTAGACGAGATCAGCTCCCCCCGGACAAGTGTCTTTACCCCATCGTATGTACGAGACTCCTCCACCGTTAGTTCCTGGGGGTCCTTTTTGACCAGGTGCTCCTGATGGTCCTTTTTGTCCAGGATGTCCTACAAACAAATGTTGGAATATAAAATGTTAACTGGTGATGGTGGTGATGGTGATGGTGGTGGTGATAGTGATGGTGTTGGCGATGGTGGTGGTGATATGATGATGGTGGTGTTGGTGGTGATAATGATGGTTGATGTAGTGATAGTGGTTGTGATGATAGTGACGATGACAGTGGTTATGGTGGTAATGGTAGTGAAAGTGGTGGTAACAGTGGTTGTGGTAGTGGTGGTGACAGTGTCTGTGGTGGTAATAGTAATAGTGATGGTGGTATTGGTAGCGGTAGTGGTGGTCATTGGTGGAAGTGGGATAATTACAATCGTTATGAATTTAATACAAACAATTTCTGAAAATTAATAGTGCTATACCTTGAGGTCCTGGTTCACCGTCATGTGCATCTCTACCATCACGACCTAGAAAAAGGTAACACTTAGCTCTATAATAAGAATTATTTAAGCCAGCCAACCTGCAGCCAGCCAGTAGGTTTTTTTAAAATGAATGTTTTACCAGATTTTCCATCGCGTCCATCTCTCCCTGAAAATACAACAATTATTGACAAATTAGAGACATACAAAACTAAACATTACCAAACACAATTATTAAGATTACATTCTTTGGTGTGTAGCCGTTCTGTCTTTGTGGTCTGCGGTAGTCTGTTAGAAAACAGTGTTTTTTTTTCAAGAAATGGTATCGAATCGAGGTCCGGCAGTGTCTTAAAGAAAATAGCTGTTGTAAAAATGAGCATAAAACTAAAAACGAATAAAGCCATAATCAGTTGCTAAATTGTAATTTAAATTGAAACGATTTAACTCATCATTACCAATATTAGGTAATATAATAAGAAATTTGTAACAACGTAAAAAATGTTGACTTAACTTTACTGACGTTTCGAGCTTTAGCCATTCGTCGTCACTTGACTGGTCTGATTTACGGTTATTGTTGGTTCCACTGAATACGACATAAACCGAAAGCAGTCAAGTGACGAGGAATGGCTAAAGCTCGAAACGTCAGTAAAGTTAAGTCAACATTTTTGACGGTCTTACAAATTTCATTATATTACACCGAAGCTATATACTATAGTTTAATCGCTATAGTTTCCATTATTATCATTACATGTATAATTATTGTCATCATCATTTCAACATGTACCTCTCAACGCATTAACGCGAGTCGCTTCAACTTTCTGGAGCCTGAAATCAAAAGAAGAGAGATAGCAATCATTGATGACATTTTAGCATTTAAGGTGGCTCGATTTATTATTTTTACGACCTCACCATCAATTTTACCCCCCAAAAATATGTGCTTTGAAACAACTTTCTGTAGTATGCTATACCATCTACTCACTAGAGATAGATTGTAGTCTACTATGCAATACGGTTTTTTGAGATCGGAGCGTTCATAGCAACGCTAGCTAGGCTGCTATGGGGGATTTTCCTTCTGGGCTGTTTTCCGGGCCTGGTGAGATATTTAGGTAAATCGGGCTTGGGTACTGCTAGGATGCATTGTGGGAACGACTGTATCCGAATTTGGTAAATTTATAAGAGAGCAATTTTAAATGAAACGCGCTCTTATTTTTGGAGAGGTATTTTTAGGATTTTTCAAATTATATAAAATGACAAATCGGTAACTTTTGATATTCCTTATCACGTGCATATTTCGAGTCTTCCATTGAAATAAACTACAGCTTCGATTACTTGGTATGTTACGTGGAGTTACATCGCAATTTTCAATATTCCGCAACAAACTATTGTTCTCGAATAACCTCCTCCCCAGACAACTCCTTAGTCCGAAAGTGATTTTCGTGAGTTTGGGGTTCCTGTGTTGAAAATTCAAAGACGACGAAGCCTGGTGACGAGGACTCGTTTTTTGCCGTATGCCACGGGAAGCCCGCGTCAATTTTTCTTTTTCTTCGTTTCTTCTGCCTTGCATGCGGAGGAGGCTGGTATCGAGTAGGTTTGGGCTTATTCTTATATCCGACGTTGAATTTTTTTATAACTTGAGAGCTTCTTTTGACTATATCTATTTTCACTGTAACTTTTCTTATTATATGGCTATGATAGTACGTACGCTCTGATTGGCTGATTTCTGGGTCTGATATTTTCCCGTCTCAGACCGTTACCACGACAACGGTCCAATTTTCGTATTTTTTTCATACCGGCAAATTAAAAACAACTTAACAAGTAACAAGTATTGCAATAGATATTTTGTTAAAGTTTTGCCTTTTCATACCCGCAAAGTGTTTTTTAGCCAGTTTGTTTTTAAGAATCAAGGATGGCACAGTTGGTTAGTGCGCGGCGTTCTGTGCGAGGTCCCGAGTTCGATTCCCAGTGACCTCGCATCCTTGTTTCAACTTCTCTTGTTTCCGTGTAGCTTTAAGTAGCTTTAAAGATGGAGAGAGGGAAGTAAAATGAGCGCACTGTTGGCTCTCTGGAAGATCAGTTTCGGCTGAAGGGACTTCCGACGTAAAATACAGCTCTTTACTTTTTTTTTTCTTTACTTTTTAGTGTTTGTTTAATGTATTTCTATTCAATCAATAATGAGAGATTCGGCGATAAAATATTTGCGATTTCGTACATTGAGCTAAGAAAAAAAGCCATATAATAAACGATTTATTAACCTCGCTTGTTCGGTCTGTCCGGTAAAATGGGGAGTATCTAATTGTCGCGTGTCGCGGGTTGCGGGTAGAAGTCGCGGGTCGCGGGTGATGTGATGTAGGTTTTCGAGACACAATTCCTGACCGTTATGTTCCTTATGAACAAAATTTTGTCACTCAAACAATGTTCTATTTTTGTCCAAGCTCAAACTGCGTAAAGAACACTCCAAGCTGGACAAATCTTAGGCCCCCTAGCAAAATAACAGCAAAGTCGTGTATAAGCGATATCGAGGCAAACAATTTAAGAATTGCAGGGTTGCCAATCTCATTGTCTTAACTTTATCTAGGCTTTTGGTTGCATGCGTTAACGTTAATGTTATTTTGATTTCACAAATATTAAGTTCGAGTAATTAACTCTTGGTGAAAAAAATCTGTAAGGCTTTGCATATTAGATATTAGTTATTTACACGGTTCACGCCTCACGATTCTAGTGTCAATGCTACAATAATAACAAGATATGGCATTGTAAATGTAGATCTTATGCTATGTTAATATTTTATATGATCTAAATAATTTTGTACAAGAATTGCATGTTTTCATTAACAAAGTAAGTTTTAATGGATGTTAATATTCATTTAAGGATTTTCATGATAATAATAATAAAAACAAGTGCATAAAAATGAAAAAATAATTTTTTTTTTTACCCGCGACTTTTTTCATACCCGCGACTTTTACCCGCGACTCTTTTCATACCCGCGACTTTTACCCGCGACATTTTTCATACCCGCGACTTTTACCCGCGAGAATTACCCGCGACCCGCGACAATTAGATACTCCCGGTAAAATATCAGACCTCGATCTTTTTTGTATGAACCTCGCTGCGCTCGTATTGTCAAGACCTCGGTCTGATATTTTCCCGTACAGATCTCACGCTCGGATAATATCCTCTTAAAATATTGGTTGATATGCTCTAAAGGCCCGGGCAAACGGTTTCAACATTTGCTTCAACATCCGCTCGATTTTGTTTAATGGCAATGTTGAAACGTGTTGAAACGATGTTGAATTGATGTTGAAAGAATTTAATTAATGATATAATCAACACAACCGGAAATGCTTTTGCCATACATTTCTTACTAAAAATCTTTAGTAATAGTTTGACTTTAACTCTGCCAATATTCATTCTTCTGACCTCATAATTGCTAACACTGCTAAATAAAGTATGTGCCTCATGAATTCAGTGATTATTTACAGTTTAAGCGACAATTTAAGGACTTTCAAAGTGGTCACGTGATCGTTGAAAGCCAAGAATAGATTCCTGTACTAATACTTGCACAATATTTAAAATGTGCTTTTAATCTATAATTAATCGGCGTTCCTATTAATCAAAAAACCTTCAAGAAACTAAACGTTTCAGCATAGTTCCACTTCAATGGTTGAAAAACACTTCACAAACTATTAATCGAATCGTTGTTGGTGAAACAAAGCAATTTTTTATCAAAACAACTAAATGTTTTCTTTGCTCAATTTGAAAAAAATGTTCGATTTTGAAGAAAGTCACTTTGATACTACAGCAACAAAGGAATTCCTAATCAACAAACTAATGTGAGCTGCATCCGTTGTTTCAATTAGTTTGATAGAGTTCCATTCCAAATATTGAATATATTAAAAAGAACACTTTGCAAACTATTTTAAACCGAATCTATGTTGCTGAGGCACACCCATTTGTTGTTTTAAAAGCAAATAGAAATGTATTTCAATATTAGTTTTACTCTGATTTCATATTATTTTAGGACAACCTTTGTGAAAACTGGTGTAATCTATAAGCTATTATAAAATATTTGATGTAAATCGCGCGCTCTGATAGGATTGCGTGATAATTGGGAGAACTTGAAGTTACCATAAATGAACTTCGGTTTTCGTATGATTAAACATATAGAGATTTCGTAAGATATCAACAACACATAAAAAATATCTTACATGTATTATCATGAGAAAAGCCCCATTAGCACTGATCATGAAGGGAAAGCAACACACCAAACACAACTCTACTTAAATAATCATAGAAAAAAGCCCTTGTGACAAGGGAGAAAATTCTACTCCCATATAATCTTTACCCAAGTGGATTTGATCATAAACTTGGGCCACTGAGATGGGACTGGCTACTCGACAACTCATACAAGCCTCTTACCTTGCTTGAAGTGCAACTAAGTCAGCCCTCGTCTTCTTCAACAATGCAGACAAAGCTGCAACGTTTGCCCCTACGCCTCTACTGGAATCTGAAGCAAGGCTTCGGTCACCGCCATCAGCAATAACAAGAACACATGAGGCTAAAAGCAGTACGAAAATACCGAGAGCCATTTCTGCTGATTTGAAATGAGGTGAACTGTTCGGTTAATATGCACAAGTTGTGTGAGCGCCTTCAAGAGTAAAATCCCTATTTAAGAATGTCTAACAATCGAACAATCCACGTTCGTAAATGTGATTGGCTATTGACAGAAATTCATGACTAGAAGTAAGTGTCCATCTTGATAATAAACCTATACCCTATCACAAAGACGATTGAGCTATTTTTAGCGCGTAATCGGATTGGTTAGGTGAAATGAAGTGACAACTATGCAGTTTTTATCAAATCAATTGCTTTTACTTAATGGCTTGCACTACAATGAGATACAAAGATACCGCAAAGATACAAGCATATCGTCACGGCATTCAGGCATTTGCAATGTCTTGATGTCCTGTTTGACGTTTTGTATCTTTGTATCTCGTTATAGTGCAAGCCGGAAAACTCTTTGTCAAGATTTTCATTTGTGGATTTCTTTATTTTCGTTCATTTTGATATCCTTTGATCATCCAGAGCTGTAATCAATCAGAGTAACTAACCGTAAAAACCAGACGTGAGGGAAATTTGTATACAATAATAAAACACTTATACCCACCAACCTTGCAAAACATCTTTGACGCTGTCTACTTGCGGTATCATGCAACATTCTTTGCGGTTTCGTCATCCTTGAAAAAAACAATATCTTTGAAGTTTGTTGAACTGTAATTTACGGAGTTGAACTTGGTTGCAGGGATCGTTATCACCTGGGAATGGGCATTGAGTTATATCGATCCATTTGTATACTTATATAGTTTGTTTTGTGTTATTGCTGCTGTTGTTCCCGTTGTTGTCGAACCATGCATGGGCTAACAGAGCCGACATATTAGCTACATAAAGGGCATAATCTGAGTTCGACTACGTATATATGTTGTATCTTTGTATATCTCATTATAGGTATAGTGCAAGCCTACGCTAAACAGCAACTGACTAGTCTCCCCCGCGTAATGCTTCTTTTCTCTACCACAAAAAGCTAAAAACGCGGCTGCGGGGGAGAATAATGACAAGACAATTAATAAATGAATAACAACTATTAAAAAGATAAAAAAGATAATAAGCTTAATAAAAAGTGAATAAGTGTTCCTTGCAGTAGATGATTTTACAAATATAGCGATGTAACACACTTCAAAGATTTAGTGTTTTTTTCAAGGATGACGAAACAGCAAAGAATGTCGCATGATACTGCGCGCAATAGATCAGACAGGGTCAAGGATATTCTGCAAGATTGGTGAAGATAACTGCATTGTTATTGTATAAAAATTACCCTAGCGTCTGGTTTTTACGGTTAGCTACTCTGACTGATTACAGCTCTGGATAATCAAAGCATATCAAAATGAACGAAAATAAAGAAATCAACAAATGAAAATAAGTAATAAAAAATGAACAGCACTTCTATCTTGACAAAGAGTTTTCGGCTTGCACTATAAGTCCTATAACGAGATACAAAGATACAAAGATACAAAACGTCAAACAGAACTTCAAAACATTGCAAATGCCTGAATGCCGTGACATTGACATAGATCGTATTTCAGCTTTGAAATCTGATATGCTTGTATCTTTGTATCTTTGTATCTCGTTATAGTGCTAGTCTTAGAGCGGATTTCGTATGACTGTGCAACGTACGGTACCGTGCCGTGACCGTGTCGTAATCTATATAAATAGATTAAAAAAAAAAACATTTCGAATCACTGCCGTAACCAATTCAACCTGTGGTGTTTTGATAGGCACAGGAAAAACTCTCTAAATTTCATTTGTACTGTACCGTGCTGTGTCCGTGCTGTTTGCACAGTCATACGAAATCCGCTTTACTAGGCTTTTAATTACTATTACTAAATACTGATGTTTTTATATCATCGAGTTCATTTTGTAGTGTGTGCAGTTTAAAAACATGGTCTGATCAGACAAAAACATGTGTTATCTGTAATAATCACAAGAGGGTCCTGAAGGGGTAAAGGGGAGCTGGCCTTATTTTTGACTGGGAAAATGGGATTGGATGCACGTACGTACTGGGACAGGGATTTACAAATAAAAGAACAATAGAAACTGGGAATGGGATTGAAAACTTGAGCAAAACCGATGGGATTATTGGATTTTTGACTGGGATTAGGTCCAAATATAAACTGGGAGATGGGATTCGGACCCCCCACCCCATCCCCATGAAGTCTAAAATATTCTCTTCATCCATGCATTTCTCGGATGCAATACAAAATTGCGTATAAGGTACCTTATTAAAAAAGTTTGTGGGATCTCAATACCTCCAAGAGCAAGCCAAAGTGTTCAACAAAAGTAATGCCTCTGTAGAGGTTATCGTTAAAGCTGGAAAAAACGCTCTAGTCGCAATCCTTAATGGCCAACCTGGAGAAGATATAGACAGACTGCGATACAGAAAATAATACGAGAAGCTGACAAGCAAAAAGGTCCATGTTCAGCCTCAAAGTCTAAGTACCTCCTCAGAAGCGTTGCGCTACAACAGAATGAGGGTCTATCTGCAGATAAGGCAGTGGAAAGGCAACGACAGCGACCTTGACATCTATTATTGGGGACGGAAGAGAACAGGAGACCTGCATGATAGTACCCTTGATGACGGACCTTCCTCCTGCACCAGAATCTCTTCTTTCGATCGATTGCTGGATGCAACTGCCAATCAGATTTCAGTTGCCGTAGATGTACCTGCAGAAAGCACAATCTGGATTGTTCTCCTGCTTGTGGTCAATGCAAAGGGGTGAGCTGTACAAATTCTCCCAAACTTGACGAAGAGCCTGACAGTAATGATATTTAACTTATTTTGTAGTTGGATATTATATAATTCATTAAAATAGAAGAAGAATTTATGTTTTTTTTTTTGTTTTACTAAAATGTGAGACGCGACATTAAATCAGCTAGCAATTAATATATATAGTTGAAAAATGTAAATTGTACACCGTAAAAGATTAGAGAACTTATTTTCTGAATGAAATGTGTTCATGTACATAAAGCTCGGTATACCAATAATCAATAGCATGATATCTTATTGAATGTATTGTACTTTAGGGATACACATTATTCTTCATTACAATAATAATAAGGCTTATATTGCACTTATTCAAATCTGTTGTGAGCACTTGAGCTATGAATAAAAACATAATTACAAAGAGAAAGCTAATCATTGTTTATTTGAACGATTTATTCAACAATTATACACACTTCCGGTTATATACTATATCACTAATATTTTAATATAATACAAACAGCCAAAAAATGATAAAATTTGAAATAAAAAGCAATAAAAGATTGCTTAGAAAATTTATCAGGCTGTTTGGAAATATAATTTAACCTTTTTTGGTTTTTACTTTATAACAAGACCGTTTAGCGAAGAAAAAAAGCAACTTGGTTGCAGCCTCGTTTCCATCATACAGCATAATTGCAATTTTATAATGCTCCAAAAAAGACCGGTTTTTAGCACCTTCCCCCACTCGAATCTTCTGGGACTTTTTTTTGGTAGTCACTGGGATCCTTACGGACATATTTATGAAAAAAAATCTTCTGTTGCAATTAGTGGCAGGTCATTTCGTAGAATGACTGGACTAATGACATACTAATGATATGACTGAGATAGATAGATACTTTATTAAATTATGCTTCTATGACTGACATACTAATTATGACAATCATATACTAATGATATGACATACTCAGTTATGATTATGACATACTAATATGCTAATGATATGACAATGATATACCACGGATATGACATACTAATGATATGCTAATGACATACTAATGATGTGCTAATGATATGATAATGACGTACAATTGATATGACAATGATATACTAATGATATGGCATACTAATGATATGACAATAATATACTAATGATATATATGACAATGTTATGACAATTATATACTTATGGCATGACAAATATGAGGTACTATGAGGTACTATGATATGATATGATAATGACACACAAATGATATGACAATGACGTACAATTGATATGATAATGACATACTAATGATATTACTGACATACTAATTATGACAATGATATACTAATCATGACAATGATATACTAATGATATGACATACTTATAATATGACATACTAATATGCTAATGATATGACAATGATATACTAATGACATGAAAATGACATGCTAATGATATAATGATATTGTAGCGATGACATATTTATGATATGCTAATGATATGACAATGTACTAATGATATGCTAATGATATGACAATGATATAACAATGATATACTAAGGATATGCTCATATGACATACTAATGATATGACAATGACATACTTATGAGATGATAATGATATATTAATGACATGACAATGATATACTTATGATATATTAATGATATCACAATGATATACTAATGATATGATAATGATATGAAAATGATGTACTAATGATATGAAAATGATATACCAATGAAATGACAATGATACTACTACTGACAATGACTTATGAGATGATAATGATATATTAATGATATGACAATGATATACTAATGATATGAAAATGATGTACTAATGATGATATACTAATGACATGACAATGATATACTAATGATATAATAATGATATGATAAGATACTAATGATGACATGCTAATGAGATGACAATGACATACTGAGATGAGATGATAATATATTAATGATATGACAATGATATACTAATGATATGATAAACTAATGACATGACAATGATATATTAATGATATTATAATGACATGATAATGATATGATAATGATATGATAATGATATACTAATTATATACTAATTATATACTGATGATATACTAATGAATTTACAATGATATACTAATGAGATGATAATGATATACTAATGATATGATGATATACTAATGATATACTAATAATATTCTAATGATATACTTATGATATGATAATGATATACTAATGAGATGATAATGACATACTAATGAGATGATGATATACTAATGAGATGATAATGATATACTAATGAGATGATGATATACTAATGAGATGATAATGATATATTAATGAGATGATAATGATATACTAATGACATGACAATGATATACTAATAACATGATAATGATATACTAATGACATGACAATGATATACTAATGACATTCTAATGACATTCTAATGACATTCTAATGACATTCCAATGACATGACAATGACAATGAGATGACAATGAGATGACAATGAGATGACAATGAGATGCTAATGAGATGACAATGAGATGACAGTGATATGACAATGAGATGACAGTGATATGACGAGATGACAACGAGATGACAGTGATATACTAATGAGATGACAGTGATATACTAATGAGATGACAGTGATATAAAAAATGAGATGACAGTGATGTAAAAAATGACATGACAGTGATGTACCAATGACATGACAGTGATGTACCAATGACATGACAGCGATGTACCAATGACATGACAGCGATGTACCAATGACATGACAATGATGTACCAATGACATGACAGCGATGTACCAATGACATGACAATGATGTACCAATGACATGACAATGATGTACCAATGACATGACAATGATGTATCAATGACATGACAATGATGTACCAATGACATGACAATGATGTACTAATGACATGACAATGATGTACTAATGACATGACAATGATGTACTAATGACAATGATGTACTAATGACATGACAATGATGTACTAATGACATGACAATGATGTACTAATGACATGACAGTGATGTACTAATGACATGACAGTGATGTACTAATGACATGACAGTGATGTACTAATGACATGACAGTGATGTACTAATGACATGACAGTGATGTACTAATGACATGACAGTGATGTACTAATGACATGACAATGATATACTAATGACATGACAACTAATGACATGACAATGATATACTAATGATGTACTAATGATATGATAATGTTATACTAGTGATTATGATATCATAATGATAAGATGCCAGAGGAATGAATGGGTTTGGGGAAGTAATCAGCAAACAACACAAAAGGCACTTTTAATTTCCAACTTGAAAAATGAAATTGTGAGAAGAAAAAAAGAGAAAAATTATGAAATAAGGATGGTAGAATGACATTGCAGAACCAAAATAAGAAATATATACTTATTTCAAGAAGGTTAGTCACCAAAAGTCTACAAAGCTGCAGATCGAGGATCATGGCAAATAATTAATATCAGAAAAGTAAAATGTGAAGGAAACTTAGATAGTGGATGCTCACGAGGCAAAACTGACTGACAAAAAGTTTCAAATGCATAAATTGTTATTGAAATATATCGAAACATGCAAAATGTATCTACCCATAATCCTCGTCGGCCTCAGCTTTCTAGCTTTTAGTTGAAAAACGTTATTGAAATAAGTATATAAGAAAAAAATAACAAACATTGCATTAAACTGAACAACATCAAGAAAGCACAAATGAATGAAAATTTGAACACAAGATGAAACAGACAGGAGGGGATGAGAAACTTCACATTTTGAGAAGAATTCAAGCTAATAGCCCGGGCAAACGGTTTCAACATTTGCTTCAACATCCGTTCGATTTTGTTGAATAGCAATGTTTAAAACACTTTTAAACCCTTTCAGCATTGTTGAAACATGTTGAATCGATGATGAATTGATGTTGAAAGAGTTTAAAAGAGTTTAAACATTGCTATTCAAGAAAATCAAACGGATGTTGAAGCAAATATTGAAACCGTTTGCCCGGGCCTGGCAAATAAGAGGGAGACTGGATCAAAGTGGTGAGCTACTAAACAGGACTGTTACAGCGGTCCTCAGTCACACGTGCACCGCTCGCATAAATAGCACCGCTGAAAACTGTGAAGTTGGTGGACGTCAATCAAACTGTGTTTACAAGACGCATGGTGTTTTTACTTCAGTCGGGCTGCGAAACATGTCTGAATCCGACGAAGAGGTCGGAATTGTTGTAGGAATTCAGACATGTTTCGCAACCCGACTGAAGTAAAAACACCATGCGTCTTGTAAACACAGTTTGATTGACGTCCACCAACTTCACGTTTAATAGCGGTGCTTTTTATGCGAGCGATGCACGTGTGACTGAGAACTGCTGTAATGTGTGTGGTGTTGGCCTTCGTACATGAACTATTTTGTGGCTGTTTTACATCATTTGCTGTTGCTAACTTGCTGAACTGTAAGACTATAAAAGTGACCATTCTTTTAATGAGGTTTTGCTTGAAATGTGCACTAGGAGTAGTTTCTTATTGCGCGGAATCCAGTAATTCTGACATTTGATATTAGCTATTTAAGATTTAGTTAAGGTTATATAATATTATTATAATATAAACATAGTAGTATTTTATGTAATATATTTAGTATGGTGAAATTTTGGTTTACTTTTTATGTTTATTAGGCAGCAAATCTGACAAATTGATATTAACTATTTAATATACAGTTCACTATCATATAATTTAATATTATTTAATATATTAATGCACAATCATATTTCCCCCGACTAAATAACAAAAGTTAGGACAACGTTCTTGCAATTAGGTGTATTTATTATTTATTATTATATAAAAATATCTGTACTGAGAAGAGTCTTTTATATCTGAGAGAATATCCTGGTTTGTGGGAGGCAACAATGAGCTTTAATTTCAAACTGTTAATCTATTTATTTTCGGTTAGCATATAGCTTAATTAGATTAGTAGTAATAGTTTGGGCTTAAAACCTTTGTGTTTTGATTGGGCACATTGAGTTTTGGTGCCCTATTGTATTAAAACTTCCTTCTAGTTAATCATAAAAACTTACACTATTGTACCAATTTCCTCAAATACCTGTATTTGTTCACTTTCCTCTTGTTTGTTCATGAAGAAATAACATGAGGTCCACTGTTGTACCAATTTTTTACTACTGGACTTAGATCTAAAATCCTTTGGAGCCTGAATGTTTCTTCATTAATTTGCAGACTTTCTGTATATATGTGATGTATGTATTTTTTGTTGAGATTTATCCAGTTATGATGATGTAAATACACTTTGAAATATATATACCAAACATTTGCTTTATTGTACATTGTATCATATTTAATTTTGTTCTCTATGGACTGTAGTTCTGAACGTCTTGCCCAGTATATATTCACTCTAACGTTATCTACTATAGTGGAATCATCTTTATACCACTAGATGAGACTGCGTGGTTCCTTTCATTTATCATAAAAACATGAAACAAGAAATGTTCCTAAAGGTTATCTCTCCCTTCTCCCTTTTTTGGTAAATCTTGTGAACTTGATCCTGGAAAATCTTGATGAATTGTAAATGTTTACTCTAAATTCCATCCTCTGCATAAATGCCATCCTCATTAAAACAAGCAACAATCTGACCCCTCATCAAAAATCTAGCCTTGTCTCGTGAAGATTATTCCAATTTCAGGCCAATGTCTAATTTGAAGTTTCTTTCCAAGATTGTTGAGAAAGTGGTTGCCACATAATTAAATGAACAAAATTATTTTCAAGTGACATTTCAATCAGCCTATCATACAAACATTGTGTGCCATTGACAACCAACGATCCGTTTTTCTTGTCCTTCTGGACCTCTCGGCTGCTTTTGACACTGTAAATCATGAAATTTTGTTGAAAAAACTCTAAGAAATTTGGAATTAGAGATAAAGCGTATTTTCAGTCCTACACAAGTAAGAGGCAGTTCTGGGTAAATGTTCAAGTTTCATTCCTTTAAATGTGCATGGTGTTCCTCAAGGGTCAGTTTTAGGGCCCATTTCATTTTTCATCATATATTTCTCTAATTATTGAAATCATCAACTGCCATAATATAGACTGCCACTTGTATGCTGATGAGACTCAACTTTATATTTCTTATCCACATCATGCATGCACTTAAACTTGAGGCTTGTGTCAAAGACATTGATGGTTACCAATTAAGTTGAATGGTGATAAAACTCAGATCATTGCTCTTTCTGCAGCTCATCGTCCTTGTCCATTTGCTGATTCGTTTAATATTTCAGGTTTTGATGTTAGTACTTCCGCTACTCTCCACAATATTGGTGTTATCTTTGAGGAAAAACTGTCTCTCGAGGATCACATAGTGATCGGTAAATCTTCCTTTTTTCACCTTCATAACATGTGGAAAGTTTGTAAATTTCTCGGTCTAAAAGCTTATGAAACCCTTGTTCATGCATTTGCATCTTCACCACTTGATTTTTGAAATTCGTTACTTTATGGTCTCCCAAAAACTCTGCATGATAAATAAACTACAGCACATACAAAATCCTGCAGCTAGACTTATTAGTCTCTCTCGTAAATTAGAGCATATTACTACTATTCTTTTATATTTATACTTGCTGCAACTAGAGCAGCGTGATGATTTCAAAAAAAGTTTAATGACTTTTAAAACAACTGTGCTTCTTCTTATCTTTCTGTCTGTCCCTGTGTCTCTTTGCATTCATTAACATCATCATCATCAAATCTTTTGTCCAAACCATCATATAATCTTAAGTTCTATATGGAAAAAGGGCTTTTCTTTTGCTGGTCCAGTGTTGTGGAATGCTTTAAAAGTAAATATCACGTCTTTTTAAGAAAGCATATGTTTTGAGATGCCAATTTTAATTTTTGTAAAATATATTTCAATCCTTTATTACATTTATCAACACATTTAAGCGACTTGTCAATCCCTTAAATAATAAAGCCTTGATAATGGAGTCAAGATGACTCCAAACCTTGGATTTTTGCGTTAGTCTTTAGTTTGAAAATATATTTGTGGAAATGATATCTGACTGTCAAAAAGCCAACAGTGTAAAGTCTATAAATTAAAATGTCATCTGTTTGATGCACTAGAGTATGAAGGTTACACATAACACCATGCACCTCCGCCAGAGAACATTCACACCATACATTATAATTTGCTTGAGACCTCAATGTTATTTTTATCCTTGAATTCAATTATACAAACATCCAAAAGAATTTTATATACACTCATTTTTTCGTAAAATATTGAGGTTAGATTTTCACATCTTTTCAACAACCAGAGGTCCAAACTCTTCATTCTTCACATACATTGTAAAGGAGCCATAAAAGAGCCAGCACCATTGTGCAACTAACAGTAGGATATGGAGCTTACATTTCAGGATTCCATTCAAACTAGGGGCTCGCTATTGAACATTGCTTACCAAAATGCTTGCCCAGTTGGTTGCAATGCCAGAAAATAAATATTTGTAGTCAGTGCCCATGGTGCTGTAGCATCAAGTGAAAAAGAAAAGTTACTTTGTGCCCAATGATTAATAGTCAAAGATTTTAATACTATTTCTTTCTGCTGTGGGGCACTCCAGTCCCTCTCGAGACAGGGCACCCAAAATATAGAAAATGAAAACGGAACAGAGACACCTGTGGAGAAGGCTACTGTCGGCAGTGATAATATGCAAACTTCAGAAAAGTCAGAAAAGCATGACAATAAAGGATCTTGTAAGAGAGCAGTAGAAATGAATGCCATGAGCTGCCCATGCCATGTTACATAATAATAATAGTAGGTTCTTGTATAGCGCACAAAACATGTCTCACTGCGGTTATGTGAACACGAGAGTGATAAAATTAATGTGCGTAAATATACAATAAACAAATTAAAATACTTAAGAGATACAAAGAAATATATGTGTTTTCAATAAAGTTTTAAAACGATCAAGTGATGGGGCACTTATTATAGATTCTTATAAATTGCATTGTTCCATAATTTGGGGCGACAGCAGAAAAAGATCTATATATAACCTGTCAATAGATCTGAAATATAGGCAGGCATCATATTGTTCAAGGATTTTTATAAGTAGAAAGGAGAATCTTGAATTCAATCTGGCGCTTAACTGGTAACCAGTGAAGATCCTCCAATATTGGTGTTATGGTATCCATTGGTTAAAAGCTATAACACATATTGACATTTTTACATCCAAAGGAAATGTGAAGTGCCTAGTGACTGAGATAAGTCAGAATTTTTGAAATATAGGTTTCAAAAAGTTGGAAAAACAAGACAAAGATTCTTTGAAAACTTTTCTGCCTTATTTATGAAGTAACATCTGCCTTAAGGATTCTCCAAAGAAAGGTAGAGAAAACAAATATTTGAAAAAGCTTTTTGATGGAGTACCATATTTTTTTAAAATGGAATTTCATCCAAAAGATAAAATGCTTTACTTTCAGTTTCCTTGTCATTCAAAAAGAAAATTAATCATTAAACATATATGCACATTTTAATCTCCATGTTCTTGGACATTTCGTGTCCTAATTAAAATATCTATGATTTCAACAATCAATATGGTGTGGTACAGCTTTTGCACATATAACCCATATAAAATACAAGTAATATATTTCATAGATACAACTTTCATTAATACAACTTTCAACATACAATTTGCAACTTTATGATTTTTAAACATTTATAACAATATAATTATGGCATTAATACTAGATAATCAATAAACTAAAATTTAAAAAAATAACACCTCTATTCAAACTTGCATTATACAACGAAACTTATAAACCCACCCAAATATCTACCATTAATTAAATATTTGAAACCCATATAAATCACCATAGTAAAAATATTACACAAAATAATAAAAATAATACTTCTATTATATTAAAATGATATTATATAACGTTAACTATATATCTTAAATAGCTAATATCAAATGTCATAATTACTGGATTACGTGCAAAAACAAACTACTCCTAGTGAACATTACAAGCAAAACCTCATTAAAAGAATGGTCACTTTTATAGTCCTACAGTTAAACAACCGGAGCAACAGCAAACGTAAAACAGCCACAAAATACTTCATGTACTTACCAACACTACACACATACAGCCATGTTTTATAGCTCATCACTTTATTCTAGTCTGATTTGTCTGGGATGGTATTCGGCTAGATATTCTCTCAAAACATGAAGTTTCAGATAATGCAGGCCCGAAAATGTTCAAATTTTCAGTTGAAGTTGTCGTCTTGATGTTGCTCAGTTTCTGCAGAACAAATACAAGTTTCGCTTTAAAATATACCACTACAGTAAGAGTAATGAAACGATGATTGCTTAAAAAGCGTATTAAAAGCAATAGTTGTCATTTCATAAAAGAATTTGCAAAGGATTTTCGACCTTGCAAACCACGTGGAAAGCCTAGTAGTTCGAATGTCACAAAAAGCAAATTTCTTCACTAAAAATGAATTAAACACAGGCCCACATTGAAAATTTGCTATTACAGTTAATTTTGGAATATTTTCGAGACATTTAAACTGCACTCACCATGGAAAAAAGCGAAAATTCAAATCAGCTTCTCGTCTTGTCAAACAGCACACAACAGCCATTTTAACTTTCCCGCTTTACGACGTTTGCAATGGATCCTGGTACTTATCACAAATCAGGAACGGAAAACAATGGACTGGAATGGACTTCGAGATTCAAGTTGATGGAATAAAAATGCATATAAGTATTTTTCATTTCAGTTTTAAATCAGTACAGTTCAATAATCACTCAATAAGCAATCATAATAATAAATTGCTCATTATACACACCAAGGGCACTAGTACAATTGTGTTGAAATAAAAACTTATCGTTGATAGTAAATACAGCCCTACTATATGATAAAAGTATTCTAATAGTTAATATCCAGCTGTTTTATACAATTCTTGGATGAGATTTTTGTGATATCCAGAATAATCAAGGTCGAAACACTGTTACTCGGAGTTTCACGCTTACGCGATAATCACTTAAGCCTGGTTTTCACTAGCGACGCAAGCGCAAGCGCAGACGCAAGCGCAAGCACAAGAGGCCTTATTTCGTAGTGAAAACCGCCCACGCAAGCGCAAGCACAAGCGCAAGGTATCAAAAAATTTCCTTTTTTCTTGCGTTTGCGCTTGTGCGTGGCACTAGTGAATAGTTTGTTTGCGCTTGCGCTTATTCACGTCTCGTTTTCACATGCTTGTGCTTGCGCTTGCGTTTGCGCTTGCGTTGCGTCGCTAGTGAAAACCAGGCTTTAAAGCTAGACTGTCTGAAGATCGCGTAAGCGTGAAACTCCGAGTATAACAGCAAAAGTTATGTCTTCTCTTTAATCTATCTATACTCTATAACGCTCTACACACTAATGTATTCATTGAGCACTTTACCGTCAGAATAGACACATCCAGACATATATATCTATATATCTATATATTAAAATGTTTGAAAATATTTGAAAAAATCATAACATAAACACGTGTTCACGGTTTTCAGGAAACAAACTGTAAAAAAAGCCTAAACTTTGTAAAGCTTTTAAAATTCGTGGAAAGATTAAAAACATTAAATCGCTTCACCCTATTATCTAGCAGTTCGACTTAGCGATCTGCGTAGATGAAAGTAATATTTATTTCTTCACAATATGTCAGATAACGTGACGGTTTTAAACCTCCAGGTCAAGCTCGACAACAACAAATAAACAGCTGAAATCGGCCTCTCTGGAAACTACACCCAACAGCCCGAAATATAACACCAATTACTTCAGTGACTTTATATCTTGCTTTTTCTGGCGTTTAATTTTGCAAGAACAACTTAATAACACTGTTTGTTATGCACTCTTTGAAGATCCAGGTAATAGAACATCCTCGGGATTACACCTCGCTCGTTTCTCGCTCCCAGAATAAATACCCCTTGGAACCTAGTCTGTTGGAGCTTGTTCCGGAAGTCAAAATTGAAATTTATTTGAAACGTATTTATTCTGGGAACGAGAAACGAGCGACAGAAGATTGCCCCTGGGTTCCCGAGGATGGGTAATAGAACGACAGACCAGCGGATCACGGACTGCCGGAACCGCGACGGACCTTTTTTAGAAGGGAAAAGGAGTGGCGACCAAAAAATAATACCATTATATAAAGCAACAGCATTGAATACATATTTTTTCGTAGCCTGCGTAGCCCCCTAAGAGCCAGCTATGCATGCAGGCTAATTTTTTCGTTTCAAATAGTCTCAAGCTAATAGAGAAAATAATTATATAATCGTAATGAATCCCGAGTTCACGCAGATGCACGAATTCTTCTCAGAAAATACGGATGCGAATTCCTACTTTTTACGGCATTTTTGATGAAGAAATTTGTCCAATGCATTCCTAAGACTTTGCCACATCATAATCTCCAAAAACGTTTTGAAAAAAATACATTTCTAATATTGAAAACACTAGAAGAAATAGCAGTATTCATTCCATTCGTTTGAACGGCTCCCGCCATTTGCAAAATAAAGGGGCACGTGAGCACCCGTCTTCGTTAGAAAGTTGAGAAGGGTCTGGGTAAGAGAATGCTGGTGGAGCTTGGGATCCCTATGGTTATTTTACTTTGGAATCCCTGTGTTTTGATTGTGCAATATTTTCAAGATGGCGGGTCTTGGGTTTGCTCGTGATCAACTCGAAAAGCAAGGATGGAAGGAAGGTATTTACTTTAATTTTGCTCAAACCGCTTACTGTTGCTATAGTTAAATGTTTAGGCCTTGAAATAGTTTGTGTTTTCGTGGTGGTTTTAGTTAGATTGTTGGAATTTTAAAAGGATTTTATCTTCGTTCTTACATGCACGTGTAACGAAGATGACAAAAAGAACATCATATGTAATGGTGATATTAAATATTGAAATGAATTGATACTTTCGATTTCTGGTAATTTTCACTTGGTCTTTGGTGGCTCTTTGTAGGTATATACAAAAATTATAAAACAATATTCACTGCCAATCTTCCATTTTCGTGTTTAATAGTATATTCGATGATTACATGTATAATATAATATAACTTAACCACTTCTGCCGAATAAGAAGAAAGATATTAATCAATGATTAATTTCCCTTAGAAAATGGATAAGGGTGCTTGACGGACCTTTTTGGGTCGAAAGAAAGACCCTCACATACCTTTTAGGGTCTGAAATAACTGGCACCATACCTTTTAGGGTCAGTTTTCAAACTAAGATTAGACATATTGAAAAAATCTTAAATGTGGTCATACCATTTTGAAATCAGTATCTGAGTTAATTTATGCATACCTTTTAGGGTCATTTTCAAAACCGTCCGTGAAGCACCCCTATCCATTTTCTAAGGGAGTCCCCCCCGGATTATTATCCAATCACAATCGAAAATATGAACAATAGAATCCCTACAATTGTTTGAGTTTTTTTGCTTGAAATGCTACGGTAAATATAATTTTTATTATGGCTTTAAAACACCAACAGCTTTACAGCAAGACATGAAAATTGTTTGGGTGGCCCCGGTTTCAGTAGTCGAACTGTAACATCTGTGAATTCAATTAGTTTCTGATGATCGTTTACAGATCATTTTTGTGAACATGGCATAAACAAGCTAGCTCTAAGCTTTGATGTGGTGATTTGAAATGTAGCCTTTGTAAATACACCTAATTCAAAAAAGGTTGACAGGGAAAAGGAAAGGAACTATGGGTAAAACAATTTCCTTCTTACTCGTTTCTAAATTACCCAAACAAAGCCTCCTCCGTTCAGTGAAACCTTCAAGACACCCATCTAAGGTCATTGCTGAACAGTGTTTGCCATGGTAATTTAGAATGGAATAAGAAGAAATTCGTATTACCCAGTCCCTTTCAGTCATGCAATCACCAATCAACGTTTGCCTGTCAACCTTTTTTTAATTACCGTAGGTGTATGGTAAACAATTTCTAAGTGCTTTAGCACCATGTGAATTATCAACTATTGTATGTTTTAGGTAAAGGCCTTGGTAAAGAGGAAGATGGGATCACTAAGGCTATCAAAGTAGGAGTCAAAAATGACACAAATGGGGTAAGCTGGTAACTCAGAATATGATTAAAGTGCCTATAAACCCTGGCTGCTTGCTATTTCTATTGAAAGTTCTGTTCCTAAATAACAATTTTCCTGAAGAATAAAATACTGCGATAAAAACTGTGCATTTTATAGCGGTTTGAATATGCCCAAAAAGTGTTGTTTGGGCTTCCTGTGTAAAAAACAATCGGAGTTTATTGATATGAGTTGGTGACAATATCAATGACATACAATGTAGTGTCCGGGATAGAAATGGTATTTTATGGAGAGAGACTTGCTTCTCTGAGTTTGTTTTGTTTGAACAGCCCTAAATGATGCATCTATCTGGCATTTTTCAGTAATATCACGTGTATGAACTAAACAAAACTATTGAAACTTGCAAGACTCTATCCCGGACACTACGTCATCAACAGGGTAATTATCGGGTGTCAGCAGATCCATTTTTTCTCTCGCTTTTTGGCGGGGGGGGGGGGGGGGGGAGGTGGCTCTGTTCGCAGAGTATACAAACATGTATGGACCTGCTACTTGAAACATCACAAAAAATGGTCTTTAAATTAAAAAGGGTGGGTCATATGATAAAAAACTTATTGACTGATTTAGGTCGGGCTGTACAGGAAAACTGTACAATGATATTCCACAGTATGCCACTCAAAACCATCAAACATCAACAAACAATAGAAATATAACTGGTTTATCTCCAGTACTTCACTCATTTACCTACAATCACCGCTAAGACTGTGTAATTAAAAACTCAATGCTTGTCTATTGGTTACCCCAGATTAATAGTCCTTTTTCACAGTTCCATTCATTGACCACGAATATTAGTTCCAAGTCGAGGTTGGAGTTGCCACACACAGCAAAACTATAATTTACCTTGACTTGGAACTATCATACAATTGTAAAAATAAACTATTTATATATATACATGGTAATTAATTTATTATATTTTTTTTTACTGTAAAATTGTCAAATTTAATGTTAATTTAATGAGCAATAAAATTTAATTGTTTTATTGATTCGTGGTCACTGAATGAAACTGTTAAAAAGACTATTAAAATTTGCTTGAGAATGCCTTCATGTATGTAACTTTCCAGATGTTTGTAATAGATAACATATGATGTCTTTTCAGGTTGGCTACAAGATCAGTGAACAATTCACTTTCCATTGGTGGGACCATATCTTTAACAAGACAGCTAAATCAATTACTATCGACGAGAATGATGTAAGTTTGTTATATAATAGTTGTAATTATAACAGTTATAAGCTTATGGTTTAGCATTTTATTAAGATATTTTAATATAAGATATTGTAAAATTGAAACCCCAGGGGGGGGGGGGGATTTTTTTCGTCGAAATGGTATGGGTGATCGGTGGAGATTTTGAAAACGACCCCTAAAAGGTACACCCAGATAAAAATAACTGTTCAAGCCTTGTTGATTACAACCCCTAAAAGGTACAGCTGTGCGATGTTCTTGCCAAAAATAACCCTTATAGGACCCTAAAATGTACGCACAGGAAATATTTTTAACACTAAAAGATACTCCCCCCTCCCATCCCCCGGGATTAAAACTCTACCATTGAAACTTATGATTTGCTGGTCACAATGCAACCATCCTGGCTACAAATGCCACATAAACTGGTTGTGCAGTTTTATCTTCATAACATCTGTTTGTTGTTTTAGGATGGAGTAAAGGTTTCTAAAAGTGACTCCAAGTATCGTCCAATCAGTAATCAAAGACCTAACAAACATACAGACCAACCTTTACTATATGGAAGGTTTGTCAAGGTAAAGTAGGCAACACATTAGAGCATATTCGTATAACCCACTTTTAAAATGCAAATGAGAATATGTGTGAAATAACATGTTAAGGAGGTGTGTGTGTAACTATTTGCTTTAAATTTATTCTTTGAGCCACAAACCACTGTGGGAAACTGATTGATCAAAGTGGTTTTGAGTAAATCTATAAACGTTTTCCTTGTCTGCAATCATGTTTTATTTTGATTATTTGAAGCCGAGAGCGCAACTTACTGAAGCATTTTATAACACACACACCTAATTAGCATACAGTGGAACCCCACCTTACGGTCGCCCGCTTAATACTGCCACCCCGTTATTGCGGCCAGCTTTTTAGGTCCCGACGAAATGTATGCCCATACATTTTCTATAAAATTTACCTGCTTAATACGGTCACCCGTTAATACAGCCACTTTGGGATGTCCCTTCGGTGGCAGGATTAACGGGGTTCCACTGTATTATTTTACACATATTCTCATTTGCATTTTAAAAGTGGGCTATACGAATACACTCTAATTATTCAACATACACCCACCAAATAAACCTTTCCCAAAATAATTATCTTGGATGATCAAAAAACAATGGTTTCAAGTCGAGGTTAGCCTTGATAGATAAAAGAATCAACATAAGACCTTTGTCTTGTGATCATCCAAGCGAATTTGGGACTACTGAATTTACTAAATTGTTCACAGTCTAAAAAACCATTGACTCATCTTTGCTATTCAAACTACCCATGTGACTTGTTTGGGAGACTGAAATGATCATGTGACATGCCGAATCATGATCATATTATTGTTGTTGTTGTTATCATCATCATCATTGAAGAATATTAAAGTTGTCCTTCAGTAGCATTTTTGAAAAGTATTATGAGAGTAGGTTTGAGGCCATGTACAACTGTATTTATTCGGATCTTGAGCTTTCGTCGGAGACCGACATCATCAGAAGATAGAGTATTCTCTTATCTTATCTTATCTTCTGATGATGTCGGCGTCCGACAACAACTCAAGATCTGGATAAATACAGTAGTACATGGCCTCAAACCTACTCTCATAATCATCATCATTAACAGGTACATTTACATGTAAATCTGTACTTTCCCGTTTAAATCTGTACTTATGCAAATTGTGTTGATGTGTGCTAAACACACAGATCAACCAATCAGAGTATATTATTTCTGAAGTGAACTTCTCTGATTGGTTGATCTGTGTTTTAGCACACATCAACAAAATTTGCATAAGTACAGATTTAAATGGGAAAGTAAGGATTTAAATGGGAACCTGTTCATTGTTATCATTATCATGATACATTAAATGATTTTTAAAATTGTTTAGATATTATTATCATTATCACCATTTTCATCATTATCATGCATGATACCCATGATCGCTATCATTGTTGTTATCATCATCATCGCCATTGTCATCATTATCATAATCACTTTTGTCATCAATATCATTATCATCATGACTATCTTTTTTCAGGCTTCAGCAGCTACAACTGTATCAAAGACACAAAGTGATTCAGATTCAGAGTCAGAGACTGAAAAAGATTTTTCTACTGAGTAAGTTGGGGAGAGATCTTATATTATGCATCTATCAATGTTAAGCCCGAGGGGGGAGGGGTCAGCTAACCACAGGATTTTGACTGTGAGGTCCGGCCCCAGGGTGGGGATTTTGATCGTACATAATATCCCTAGATTTTTGACATGTTATACATTTTGGATTTCGGTAGAGCCTGAAAATTTTGATACATAACTTTTTGCCCAAGGGTGGGGAATTTGATTTTTGTTTAGAAAATTCTTGTTGTTATCATCATCATCATTGAAGAATATTAAAGTTGTCCTTCAGTAGCATTTCCTCGGGCTTAACATTAACAGGTGCATTACAATCTATGCAGCATTTTTTAAATTTCTCATAAATTATTCTAATTTAGTATAGGAAATTTTTTTTTAAATTGGATGAGCTTTTTAGGGGAAATTTAGGTTGTTAAAGCTGTATAGCTTGTGGGGTCATGTATAAATTTATATTAATATATTAAAAATAAGTTTTTATGTTAAAACTAGGATAACTATAAAATTAAGACAGTGCTATTGTAGTATTTTATATCTAGTGGTTTTCATTTGAAACACACTTTAGTGTATTACTCTTCAACACACCTTAATTCCATTGTGTTGTTTGTTGTTATTTGACTATTACACTTTATTTAGTACACTATGTTTCACATAATATATCAAACATGAGAAAGAGTGTTTCATCAGGTTTTCAAACACCGAAAAATGGGTTGAAAAAACGAGGCGCAGAGTTTTACAAGGTTTAATGAAAACCACTCTAACTACCTCTACATAAAGTATTTTAGCACACAACTCTGCTCACATGTATTTTTGCATCATTCCATTGTTAACAAATTATTTACAACTTTTTAGACATGCAGAAGATATTGTATTCAAGAAGTGTGGAGGCAGAACTGGTCATAAGTAAGTGTTTGGTGGACTTTATTATCTCTTTTATTCTTGCCCTCACACCCTACAACTATCGTTCTTCTATTTTTACTCAATCCATGCTGTACAATAATTAATTGATTAATTGCTTTTTGGTTGATTGATTGATGGTTGATTTATTAATCAATTTGTTGATGATTGATTGATTGCTTTTTGGTTGATTGATGATTAATTAATTGGTTGATTGATGATTGATTGAATAATTACTTGATCGATTGATTGATTGCTTTTTGGTTGATTGATTGGTGATTGACTTATTAATCAATTTGTTGATGATTGATTGATTGATTGCTTTTTGGTTGATTGATGATTAATTGATTGGTTGATTGATTGATGATTGATTGAATAATTAATTGATTGGTTGGTTGATTGCTTTTTGGTTGATTGATGATTGATATACTGTTTAATTGATTGGTTGATTGATGATTGATTGACTGATTAATTGATTTCAAGATGATTGATTGTCTGATTGGTTGATTGATGATTGATTGACTGATTAATTGACTTCAAGATGATTGATTGATGATTAATTGATTGATAATTGATTGATTGATGATTGACTGATTAATTGATTGAGTCTGACCCTGGCCTTCTGATTGGTTTAAGTCTATGAAGACCTTTGATTGGACGTAATTTGACAGCTTGACGAGATTATGTTCCAAATATAGCTATATTGAATGTTAATCAAATCAACATAAAAGTGAGATTCTAAGCTCTTTGGGCCAGAGGTTGAATTCTAAATTCTAGTTTCATCACAAACCGTCAAATTTACAAACGCTAAAGCAAGATGAAAATAACCTCTAGTATCTAGGGTAGTGACTGTCTTGCAGTCTTTCCAAATTTGTGTGTGTTGTTTTTGTATGATTTAATTTATCATTTCTTGGTTATAAAGGGGTGCTCGTCATGGCTTAAAGCTCAATGGTAAACTTAAACGAATCGAAGAACACGAAATGATAGCAATGTCAGCACCATGGTAAGTATACTGTGTGTTATTATGTTGATAAGATTTAACCTCGTT
Organism: Metridium senile; assembly: GCA_949775045.1. NCBI lineage: Eukaryota > Metazoa > Cnidaria > Anthozoa > Actiniaria > Metridiidae > Metridium > Metridium senile. Next base: position 3,498,765 of record OX459104.1, read on the forward strand.
CCCAGGGCCTTTTCCGGTCGCTTTTGGGTGGGGCTCCTGCGAACGAGGTTGCATTGGATTATCCTTGGAAACTAGCGAGTAAACTAGTATAGGCTGCATCGGTGTTTGATTATAAACGATAGGTAATATAATGAAATTTGTAACACCGTAAAAAATGTTGACTTAACTTTACTTAACTTAACTGAATTTTTTTTTTGTTTCGAGCTTTAGCCCTTCTAACTCTTTTACTTCGACGAAGGGCTAAAGCTCGAAACGTCAGTAAAGTTAAGTCAACAATTTTTGCGATGTTACAAATTTCATTATATTACCTGTCGTTTATATCAAACACCGATGCAGCCTATACTAGTTTACTTGCTAGTTTCCATTTTTTTTTCTTCTTTTTTTCTTACAACTATTCGAGAAATGCTTCACTGAGTCTGCGTATGTTGCTTATGCCGCTAGTGTGGACCAGGCTTAAGCAAAAACAACTCAATACTTCATTCTTTTCAGTTCCAGGAGTGGAAGTCCAGATATAACCAAAGAGCATGACCTTGAAGGAAACTCCGCTGACCTACTGAAGAAATTAAAGTCGAAAAAGAAGAAGAGGGAATTCAAATCATACAGCGATATTGAAGAATATGTTAACAAGAAAACGAAACGAGATAAAAGTGAACTATCCTTTGATGAGGAAAATGATCCACCGAAGAAAAAGAAAAGAAAAACAATTTACGAAGGTAAAAACTCACTTGACAACGAATGTATTTCGGCGAAGAAAAGTAAACGAAGCAAAGGTGACAAAGAAATTTCCTCTGACGAAGATGGTGAATCATTGAAGAAAAAGAAAAGAAATAAAAGCCGAAAAGATACAAATTCTCTTGACGAAGAAGACAATTCGACGAAGAAAGAGCAACGAAGCAAAGGTGACAAAGAAATTTCCTCTGACGAAGATGGTGAATCAGTGAAGAAAAAGAAAAGAAATAAAAGCCGAAAAGATACAAATTCTCTTGACGAAGAAGACAATTCGACGAAGAAAGAGCAACGAAGCAAAGATGACAAAGAAATTTCCTCTGACGAAGAAGGTGAATCAACGAAGAAAAAGAAAAGAAATAAAAGCCGAAAAGATACAAATTCTCTTGACGAAGAAAATAATTCGACGAAGAAAGAGCAACGAAGCAAAAAGAAAGACAAAGAAATTTCCTCTGACGAAGAAGATGAATCAAGGAAGAAAAAGAAAAGAAATAAAAGCCGAAAAGATACGAATTCTCTTGACGAAGAAAATAATTCGACGAAAAAAGAGCAACGAAGCAAAAAGTGCGACGAAGAAAGTGAATCAGTGAAGAAAAAGAAAAGAAATAAAAGTTTAGAAGATACAAAATTATTTAATAGAAAAAGTAATTCAGCGAAGAAAAAGCAACGCAACAAAGTGCACGATGAAGAGCCTTCGTGTGAGGAAGAAGGTTCAGTATCAGCAGAGAAAAAGAAAAGCAAAAACGTGGAATTAGAAACTGAGAAGGACGAAGAAAATCCTTCACAGAAAAAGGACAAGAAAAAACGAAAGAAAGAAAGGAAAGCAATTGATGATGATTTATAGCGAGAAAAGACTAAAACTAGCAGAAAACTGAACAGGACTAATTGTTCTTCTGACGATGATTTAGATTTAGAAAAAGATTTTGAAGTAGAACACAGCAAAAATACTGAATGTATAATTACCGATGAGGAAAATCAAAAAGTGGAGAGTAAGAAGAAAAAGAAAAAGCGAAAAAGTACAGAATAACAATATGAATTTTTTTTTGAAAACGCAAAGACAACAACATAAATATTTTTAAACTCTGTTTAAATATTAATTCAATAAAATTTGAGTTTATGGAATTTACTTTTGTTAATATTGTTATTATTATCACTAATACTACTGCAAAAAGAAACCAAAATTAGACGCCTAAGCTGGGGATGGAACGTGACACCAAAATTAAATTTTGAAAAAAGATTGTATTAACGGGCCGGTTGCGCCGATTTTTGACAGAAATTGGCCATACAACCCACGCGGTATCCCCGGAAAAATTTGCATACTTATACACCGAATCGAAATATGGCGACCAATTTGATTAACTATTGTTATTGACTCACTAGCCTCTCATTCATGTAAAAACTCCATTGTATTCCATCATGAACACGAGGCTAGTCAGTCGAATAATATCAGGCCGCCATATTTCGATTCGGTCTATTTTGAGTTGTATTGAATTTTTTCGCGCAATGCATATCTTTTGAAACTAGACGCATAACTGCGTGAACTCGGGCTTCATTACGATTATATAATCATTTTCTTGGATTAGCTTGAAATGATTTGAAGCAAAAGGTCGTCCTCCTTTTCTGTTTGGTCCGTTCCTTCAGTCCGTGGTCCGCTTGACTGTAATGCTTTTACCTGGATATCGATGTTTCGTGCAGTGATACATGCGAGCTCAAAGACTGTCTAGAAACAGTGTTATTAAAGTTGTTCTTGCAAAATAAACGCAAGAAAAAGCAAGATAGATACTAGTCACTAAAGCAATTGGTGTTATATTTGAGGCGATTTAATTTAGGCTGTTAGATGTAGTTTTCAGAGAGCCTGATTTCAGCTGTTTTATATTTGTTGTTGTCGAGCTTGACCTTGAGTTTAAAACCGGTCACGTTATCTATTACTTTCATCGTTCAACTGCTAGATAATAGGTTGAAGCGATTACTGTTTAAACTTAAAAGATTTGCGTATAAGTTTGTTGTTCTTTGCCCAGAAGCTAAGCGCTCGGCAATTGCCAATCAATCGCGGATCTGAAGCTTTTACGAGCTAATAGTATAGTCAATAAAATTAAACTATTGACAGATACACTCGTTATTTTAATCAAAAATATAAAATAAATAATTACAAGAAGCAAAATATTTACCCTAAACATCACTAAAGTATTATACTGTTGTTGTCTTCACTTCTAGTGCGCTGTATCGTACTCTCTAAGAATGCTTACAATACAGTTAAATATCCAGTAGTATTTAACAGCTTCGTCCTTTGTAACTGGTTGTGAATCAATTCCATAGCATTATAGCAGGGACGATTTCTCGATAAATTCCATCATAATAAGTTGGCTCGCTTATTTGACCCTTTCCGAAAACATTCGACATAAACTTAAGTGTAATTCTACTGCGAATCATGTGGAGTGAGCGTATAAAATATGAGAATATTCCACCTAGAAATCAATCCTTCGACGAATCAAATATCCATGTGCTCGTATTGGCCAGTCTACCCATGCGCTGTGACCATACGCATGCGCGGTGACGACTAGACAGCGTTTTGCGACCCAAGAAAAAAAAAAAAAAAAAAAAACATTGAAGCCCATTTTAAGACTCGGGTTTCCTTTGGAAAGCCCGAGTAACTAGATCAGAATCCGCATAACTGGGGAAAAACTCACGACACGAAAGCGGTCATAGTCTCTCATAGTCGCAGCCGTTAAGGACAGGAAGCCCGACACTAATAACAGCTGCGAGAGAGACTAACGCGGTCAAGGCACGTCAAGAAATTCTAGATACATCACGGTCGCGGCAATTAAGGCACGCACACGACACTGAACTTTTCACAGCCATACGAAATTTACTCTTATTTCAATTGCCCGGCCAGATTAGACTTCGTTAATAACTATAGTTTCATTCCAAAATATTTTGACTTTGCCCGACTTTCACAGTTAGCTCCGAAATGATTTGCATACCTATTCTGAGTTGCATGTTATGTTTGGAGCGATATTTTCTTATTTATTAAACAAAAATTTATAAGAGTAGTTGTGTAGATAGGCATGCACCTAACACAGGAAGCCTAATGTTAGAGACGTTTTCAGTGGTCAGTATCAAGGTGAGTGCAGTGTTGGTATTGCATGTGATGCTAATTTTCTATGATGTAATAGGGTGATTTTCATTTGGTCGTGAAAGAATAACGACTATTTAGTTGTTACTTGTTGGTAAAGAACAAAAGAAAACAATATAGATTCAGAGTGTAGTAACAACTATTTATAGTTTGCAAATTCTTTCACGGTCATATGAAAATCACTCTAACGATGGTTGGTTGGCAAAAACCATTAAAAATCCGTCACTGTACGTCCACCTATAGCATTGGCAAGGACGAAGAAAATCCTTCACAGAAAAAAAAGACAAGAAAAAAACGATTTTAACAATAGATTTTCTATTTTTCTTTAAATTGATCTAATAACGATAGTTGATTGGCAAAACCAATACAAAATACGTCACTGTACGTCCACCTACAGGTGAGCGTAGTGTTTACAAGTGTTGGTATTGTGATGCTACTTTGCCAACCATTTTAACAGTATATTTGTTAATTTTCTTTGTACTAATAACGATGGTTGGTTGGCAAAACCATTACAAAATACGTCGCTGTACATCCACCTATAGGTGAGCGTAGTGTTTACAAGTGTTGGTATTGTGATGCTACTTTGCCAACCATTTTAACAGTATATTTGTTAATTTTCTTTGTACTAATAACAATGGTTGGTTGGCAAAACCATTACAAAATACGTCGCTGTACATTGTGATGCTACTTTGCCAACCATTTTAACAATAGATTGTTTAATTTTCTTTGTTCTAATAACGAATGGTTGGTTGGCAAAACCATTACAAAATACGTCACTGTACGTCTTCCTATTGCATTGACAAAAACAAAACTGTTTACGAAAGGTTTAGAGACTCTTTCGGAAGAGTCCAAATGTAACTAATAGAGCAATCTAAACGTCATCGCATTGACCATCCAATCACAGACCAGTATTACAAACAGGTGCGTCACTTAATAAAAGAGTTTTGTCCTTAAAATTATACACACAAACACCAAAACAATTAAACTGAAAAAGGCTAACAAATCATCATTGTTTTAGGAGAAAGAACTCATAGAGACATACTATAAACCTCAGTGCCAAAGTGAACTAGCAGACTCAAGAACAATTAGTATAAGATTGTCACTACAGTGGGATATATAGAGAATCGTCATCGATCAATTGTAACCCTGCATTGGTTACTATAGAGAACGGTGAGACAGATAGTGTGCAATCGTCAAACTTAACCCTGAATTGGTCACTAGAAAGACAAGAAAGACTTAACTTAACACTGAAGAAAAAAATAAGAGGATTTTTGTGAACCTGAAAGCGCAAGTTTACATTCGTAAACTTTGAACTGGGTTTGAAAGAAAACATTTCTAGACTGTCTACGGAACTGTAACAGTACTGGATCGAGTTGCCAAAGTAAAGTCTCAACTGACAAGAGAACAGAAAATCCAAGAAGACGGATGATACTCTGTTAATTCATTTTGGATTGAAACAAGAAAACATCATTGGATTCGCGCAATTATGCAAAGTAAAGCCAGTTTCACTGCAGGCTGATTGAAAACATCGTATAAATTGAAGATCATGCATTGAACTGGAAAACATACGAAATAACGATTGTCTATAATAAAGGTCAGTTTAACCATGCACAATTTGGCAAAGTAAAACTTTCTGTTGGCTGCTAGAAAACATTGTATAAAATTAAGACCCTTAACTTTAGACACAGAAATATTGACCGTCTAAAATGAAGTGGCTGATACACATTTAATTCTATTCTTGTTGAACTGAAAAGCCTCTTGTGAATTCTAGTGGTAACGGTAATATGGAAGTTCACATTAGCAAACTACAAGAGAATGTTGGTTTGATACTCGAGAGAGATAAGGTAGACTGTGAAAACAAACTATTAACAGGGTATTTGAAAACAAATTTGCGCGTCTACGCAAACACAAGAGGAAATTCTAACACTAAACTGACAAGTGAAGTGGACTTGGATGAACTACAAAATGGAGAAAGGATAGCTAAATACACCAGGGAAAGAAACTATTCTCTGCCGCCTTTAGAATTGACAAGCAGGGATAAGAGAAAAGCTCGTTTGACAGGTGGCAACAAAAACGATTGTAAAATGACAGCAAGGAACTCTCCGTTGTCTAATGTCAACACAGATGCGATGTCTGATGATAGTAAACAATTAGATCGTCCGCTTGAATTTTCGACTGTAGACTATAAGCAAACAAGCGACAACAAAAGGAATACACTCTCAAGGAAGAAGAAACGTACACAAAACCTTTTAAAATCAGCAAATGTTTCGATGCTCAGTTATCATTCAATTTCTTTGGACTCGATGACTCTTGAGTCGTTGCCTAGCGACAGGGGATATTCAGCGAGACCAAATTCAGTTGCAGAAAATGTGGAAACGTTCAACGAAAGCTGTAGACTTCCTTCCTGTCAAGAAAGAAAATTAGTATTGACAGAGGAAATGAAAGATTTGAATTTGGATTCTTCACAAGCGAATAATAAACTGCAAAGTCACAATGAATCGTTTCGCGATGAAAAGTTTCCTTCACTTGAGAAAAATAAATACTGTGAGTTTGTTTCAAAAACCAATAAAAATAAATCACCTTCTTGTGAAGAATGTATTCCTTTTTCTGAGAAAAGTGATAGAGATTGTAGTATTCCTCTTTCAAAATCAAATAACGATTCATTATGTTTTGATGTAGATTTGCAATTTTCTGAAACCGATAATAGAAAAATTGGATTTGTCTCTCCACAAGCAAGTCATGATACTCATAAGTTAAATGACAATAATAATATATCATATGAGAGACAAAATGAAAGTGAAGACCTTGATTTAGATTCCAATTCTGAAGAAAATATTAATTCTCAAAGTGCGAAAAAAGATCGAGAGGATACAAAGATTATTTGTCAAGATGGATCACGTGACTGCTCGATTTTTCATTTAACTAACGTACTCTTTGAACAGTTCCCAGAGCACTTGCATAACAGACAAGTTACAAACGCCTTAGAGATTTTAGACGACATTAAGTGCAAAAACATGAATAGTACTGCCCCAGTAGATGTGGAAGCCATTATGAACTTTCGACCAGGGACACAAAGTAGAATTACAGCGCTTTCAAAAAGCATGGATGAAATTGATTGTCCATTATATCTTCCAACAACAACAACAACAAATGGAAAGAAACGTATCAGAGGCAAACCGATTTGTATACCGCTCAAACATGAAAAACCGGTTTTACTGAAAATGCATCATAGGCAAGATAAGTTTATAAATCGTAAACGAGAAACACACGAAGAAGGCCGACTGCTACCGACAACTCTTTCGGGTTTAAAGAGGGGTGGCTACTCCGTCATGACTCCTTATATGGCAAGTGTTGTATGGTCAATTATGGAAGATGAGAGCGTCGACAAGTCACGTGACTTGACCTTTAAATCATAAATTTTTAGTGTATTTTTTTGCCGGGTGGACAAAGGTAATACTATATGTAAAAAAAAAAACTTTTTAAATCGATAGCTGAAAAGTGTCAATTCCTAGATAACCCATTTTACTGGTGCGCTTCCTGTCATAGTACAGCCTCGGCTTCGATATAGCAAACCCTTTGAAATTTCTGTAAAATTAAAAAATCCCAAATGGCTGGAGTGTAATGTACACCTATTCCAAAAATCGTTGTCTCAATCAAAGCTAGTCCACACTCTGAAGCCTACAAGGATGTCGGTATTTCTTCTCCTGTTATCGATTTATATCAGTTCATAATATATTTTGGTTGTATGTGTTTGTGTTATATGATCATAACAAGTTGCTACAGTTTTAGATGATGAAACAAATATTTCTTTAAAGGATGTTGGTATTTCTTCTTGATCTCTTGTTTTCGATTTATTCATAATATATTTTGGTTGTACTTGTTTGTGTTATATGACCAAAACAAGTTGTAGCAGTGGTATATGATGAAACAAATATTTCTGCTCTTGTTATCGAAATATTCATAAGATATATTTTAGTTGTACGTGCTTGTGTTAAATGACCATAACAAGTTGTTACAGTGGTATAGATGATGAGACAAATATTTCTTTAAAGGATGTCTGTATTTCTTCTCTTGTTATCGATTTATTCATAGCATTGTTGGTTGTGCGTGTTTGTGTTTTATGATCATAACAAGTTGTTACAGTGGTAGATGATGAAACAAATATTTTTTTAAAGGATGTCCAGTGGTATTTCTTCTCTTGTTATCGATTTATTCATAGCATATTTTGGTTGTGTTTGTGTTATATGACCACAACAAGTTTCTGTATCAGTGGTAGATGAACCAAATATTTCTTCATAAAAATATTGATTTGAAATGCGGTCGGTGTATAAAGAAAATCCAGAAAAATATTAAATGCCAATATCAAATTCTTTATAAAACTTACAATACACCTCAAATTATGTTCATATTATCCAGATCCTTTGCATGCTTGTTTTGGACTGCAGCTTCGGCTGCGGCAACGCTTTTTGACATAGGTGTACACGATAGTGAGCTCCACCCCTCCCAGCGGGTTGCTTGCTCCCATGATCCTTTGATCTTTTTGCATTTTCTCCCTTGTTCTCAATAAGTAAAATAACTGTCCCCCTAAAATCCTAAAATATTTTACCTTATGTTCCCATGATTCCAAAAAACTATTGTTTTATCATATTTTGCTCCCTTGTTCCCTGAAAATAATTTGGCAGTATCCCTTGTTCCCTAAAAATAAATGCCCGTGCTCCCTTGATCCCTAAAACCCCTGGGAGGGGCTCGATAGTTTATATCGACATGTACAGACGTCAATAAAGTTAAGCAGCATATTTTACGGTGTTACAAATTTCATTTTGTTTGCTATCAGTTAAAATGAGTTGAGGTTAAGGATTCTTTAATTAAAAGCCTAATTAATGAGTTTGAATGGCCATTGAAAGCGTCCTTCCATATCAGCTGTATCGTACTCATGACGTCAATACTCTAATTAGCCTTCATATCGCATGCCAAAGCATTCGATATTGAAATTTACTTCAGTAAATGTCTAATAAAATGATTTCGAACTATCAGATTTTCAAATAGGAATCCATTCAATCATTGTTTGATATTAATTTTGTGTAATGTACAGCTTTTTTAATGTGTTAAAGTGATATTCTTTTAATAAAATGTATTCAATTTGCGCTGATTATATCTTTAAGGTATTTTGGTTGTAATTTAATTTGACCATCTTATTTATTATTTGTGTCCCGCAGAACTGATTTATTAATATACTGTTTGCTTTATGTATGTTGGTCATCGAGGTTTTTAATTTTAAATCTTTTATGACAATTAGTGTAGCAAATTGATAGATTTTAATGAACACAAATTTGTACATAAGAGAAAATAAACCAAAATGAAAGAATAAACTTAGAATGATGAGAAAATATAGTCTTTTTGGTTATAAGAAGTTATAATAATGATGCTGATGCTGATGGATTTGTACTCGACAAGAGAAAATATACAAAAATGAAAGAGTAAACTTAAAATGATGAGAAAATATAGTCATTTTGGTTATAAGAAGTAATAATAATGATGAAGATGATGATGGATTTGTACACAAGAGAAAATATACAAAAATGAAAGAATAAACTTAAAATGATGAGAAAATAGTGATAATAATGATGATGATGGAAATCATGATATGGTAATTTTGATGATAATCGAAATGATAGTGATAATAGTTTCGCTATGCGGCAAAATCTTAATATGATGATGATAAAAATGTTTAAAAAAGAAGATAATAATCATGATGATGATGACAATGATGGCGATGATGACAAACATCTTCATTATATTGATGATGAGGATAGATCGACCTAATCAGCTAACGCGTTGCTATGTACGTTTCCACCCAATTCAAAACCTCTTGGAATAAAAACTTTTGTTCCAAACATTTTCCACGTGATATCGAAATACATAAGAGAACGAATCTTATTCCCAGAGCATTTGAATTTGGTGAAAACATACATAGGTACGCGTTAGCCGATTTGGTCTATCGAGCAGTTTATAACTGCAAATCTATGTCGGTTTAATAATTAATATTAGAGAAAAAAATTGGTATCTTGTATACACCGTATAGAGGTGCACGTGCTTCTCGTTGACGGTTCGTTCGTCGGAATAGAGACTTTAATTGATTGATTGATTTTATTGATATATATCTATGCAGCACGTAAAGTTCTCCACTGAATATACGTGTCTGTAAAGCGCACTGAGGCTACGTATAGTGCGCTATATTAGCTCCTTCCATTATTATTGTGATTTCGTTAATTTAACTTTGACTTGTTTACAAGTGTATCTCTTAGTGAAACTACGGAATGAATTCTAAACAATTCCCTAGTAATTTGAAATAGACTGAATAGAATAGATTGTTATTATTATTATTATTATTATTATTATTATTATTATTATTATTATTATTATTATTATTATTATTATTATTATTATTATTATTATTATTATTATTATTATTATTATTATTATTATTATTATTATTATTATTATTTGATGAACTTTACTTAAAGAATGTTTAAAAAGTATTTACAAAATACACCAGTTTAGCATAGCTTTCGAGTGAGGTCATTACTCCATTAAACCCGTGAAATAGATATAAGACTAACACTCTTTAGTAGACCCTGATTCCATTGTTTTCTTTTGAGTCTATTTGACTCAGTTACACTTTAGCAAGCAATTTCTATTTCACGGGTTAAATGCCTTCACTCTAATCTTACACTGGGCCTTAAGATATAGACTTTTATTTAGTACCATAAGTTTGTAATACAGTTTATAAATTAATAGTATGAAGGAATAAGAAGTGAAATTATGTTTAGCAACTGGAATCATGAGAGAAAGAAAGGAGAGCGTATCTTAAGGACAGTAGCATATGACAATATAATGACAATGAAGAAGAGAAAACAGCTCGCCCAGTTGCTGCTTTAACAATTTACCGTAAACATACAAAAAAAAAAAAATACAACAAAAACAGTTCATCATTGTCATTATACATTAGAGTTTTTTTGTACATTAAATTATATTCTACCTGGGATTCTACCATCTTTGACAAAAGTGTTGGCACTATTTTCAATCTTTAGGTATTTATTATTTTCAAATAAAAACATTTAACAATAACAATTTACCGTAAATATACAACAACAAAAACAGTTTATCATTGTCAGTATACATTAGTTTTTTTTTGTACATTAAATTTTATTCTACCCTGGCTTCTACCATCTTTGACAAAAGTGCACGATTTTCAATCTTTAGGTATTCATTATTTTCAAATAACAATAACATTTAACAATAACAATTTACCGTAAATATACAGCAACAAAAACAGTTTATCATTGTCATTATACATTAGGTTTTTTTTGTACATTAAATTTTATTCTACCCGGGATTCTACCATCTTTGACAAAAGTGCACGATTTTCAATCTTTAGGTATTCATTATTTAACAATTATTCGCCGAAGGCGAAGTGATTATCGGTGAATATTTACCGAGCGGCGAGTCTTCGAGCTGCGAGGTAAATATTCACCGATAATCACTTCGCCTGAGGTGAATAATCGTTTTAGTATAAATACAAAGGTGATTATTTCAAAAAAGAAAGAAGGAAACAGCATTGAAAGTGAAAATATTTTATTTTTTAAAAGCGCGACCGTCACGCGAAAGTGTCCGGCTCGCATTGTCTCGCTTAATGACAAAAAAACAACGTGAACATTTACTATGATACCTTTAAATAGCTTGACACCAAACTTTGTAGCTTCTTTAGTATAAATACAAAAGTGATTATTTCAAAAAAGAAAGAAGGAAACAGCATTGAAAGTGAAAATATTTTATTTTTTAAAAGCGCGAACGTTACGCGTAAAAATTGTAAACTTTGTCTCGCATAATGACAAAAAAACCGTGAAAATTTACTATGATACCTTTAAATAGCTTGACACCAAACATATTCGCTTCTTTAGTCGATTTTGGGACAGCATTTTCTTTAAAGTTTTCAATTTCATCTTCGCTAACAGTGACAAAACGACTACTGGCAGCCATTTTGTCCGAAAAGGTGATTATCGGCTGATAATCCGAGATAGCAAACCAATCAGCGCGCGCGATTTTCTATAATCACCTGCGTATTTATACTAATTTCAATTAGTATAAATACGCAGGTGATTATAGAAAATCGCGCGCGCTGATTGGTTTGCTATCTCGGATTATCAGCCGATAATCACCTTTTCGGACAAAATGGCTGCCAGTAGTCGTTTTGTCACTGTTAGCGAAGATGAAATTGAAAACTTTAAAGAATAATGCTGTCCCAAAATCGACTAAAGAAGCCACTAAGTTTGGTGTCAAGCTATTTAAAGGTATCATAGTAAATGTTCACGTTGTTTTTTTGTCATTAAGCGAGACAATGCGAGCCGGACACTTTCGCGTGACGGTCGCGCTTTTAAAAAATAAAATATTTTCACTTTCAATGCTGTTTCCTTCTTTCTTTTTTGAAATAATCACCTTTGTATTTATACTAAAACGATTATTCACCTCAGGCGAAGTGATTATCGGTGAATATTTACCTCGCAGCTCGAAGACTCGCCGCTCGGTAAATATTCACCGATAATCACTTCGCCTTCGGCGAATAATTGTTAAATAACAATAACATTTAACAATAACAATTTACCGTAAATATACAACAACAAAAACAGTTTATCATTGTCATTGTTTTTATAAATTAAAGGGTTAGAATATAATTTAATGGCACTCTTTAATTGTACATTTTTTTTGTGTTAGTTATTAATAATAAATAAAAAAAATTAATGACAAAACTGTTGGCACGATTTTCAATCCTTTATAGGTATTCATTATTTTCAAATACCTACTACCCCTTGACAATGTTGCTACATGCAGGTGGAAATGAGCCTTGATAATTGCGTGAATCATCTCCAAAACATGTATTCTTTCGTTAAATATAACAACATTGCATTTTGGGATGGGGGCAGAGGTACAGATACACTCATAAATGAAAGAATGATAGAACGCCCTCAAAAGCGTCCAAAATGTAATCGTGCCAACATACATTGTCAAAGATTGTATGTTTATTTTGTATATTACAGGGCTCGTACAGAATCCTCAAAGAAAATTTCCAAAACTTTTCCAAAACTTTTTGAAAGCCTATTACTCAAAATTCCAAAACCACAGTGCCAACGGGCATTGATTGCGGCAGGCAAAAAAATCATCAGCTGTTTTTTAATTACAACGAAAACAGTTCTTTGCATGGTAGGAGCTGGGCAACTGACACAAAATTCATAACTTTTCCATAGCCCAACAGGTGAAAAAGGAATTTTCCAAAACTTTCCAGGTCCTGGAAAAATGCATTACCAATTTCCAAAACTTTCCAAGACTTTCTAAAACCCGTACGAACCCTGAATATTATCCAAAACATTTATTCTTTCGTTAAATATAACAACAAGTTGCATTGGAGGTCGGGGGCATAGGTACAGATACAACAAGAATGATAGAACACACCCAAAAGTGTCCAAAACATATAATCGTGGCAACATATTTTGTAAAAGAGTATGTGTTTATTTTGTGTATTATTTTAGAGACAAGCAAACACGTTTATTATTATCATTGTTTTATATACATTAGAATAGATATTTTATTGTTTATTTTGTGTCTTATTTTAGAGACAAGCAAACACGTTTATTAATATCATTGTTTTTAAATACATTAGAATAGCAATTCTATGTTATGTTTATTTTGTGTATTATTTTAGAGACAAGCAAACACGTTTATTAATATCATTGTTTTTATATACATTAGAATAGCAATTCTATGCTATGTTTATTTCGTGTCTTATTTTAGAGACAAGCAAACACGTTTATTAATATCATTGTTTTTAAATACATTAGAATAGCAATTCTATGTTATGTTTATTTTGTGTATTATTTTAGAGACAAGCAAACACGTTTATTAATATCATTGTTTTTATATACATTAGAATAGCAATTCTATGCTATGTTTATTTCGTGTCTTATTTTAGAGACAAGCAAACACGTTTATTAATATCGTTGTTTTTATATACATTAGAATAGCAATTCTATGCTATGTTTATTTTGTGTATTATTTTAGAGACAAGCAAACACGTTTATTAATATCATTGTTTTTATATACATTAGAATAGCAATTCTATGCTATGTTTATTTTGTGTATTATTTTAGAGACAAGCAAACACGTTTATTATTATCATTGTTTTTATATACATTAGAGTAACAATTATATTGTTTATTTTGTGTCTTATTTTAGAGACAAGCAAACACGTTTATTATCATTGTTTTTATATACATTAGAGTAGTAATTCTATGTTTATTTTGTGTCTTATTTTAGAGACAAGCAACAATTTTAATTGCATGGTACAGAAACAGTGTATGTTTATTTTGTGTATTATTTAAGAAACAAGCAAACAAGTTTATTATTGTCATTGTTTAGCAATACTATTCTATGTTTATTTCGTGTCTTATTTTAGAGACAGGCAACAGTTTTAATGAGCACCGAAATAGAAAACATTTACGCTAATTGTTTACTTGTAATTGTTTACTTGTAGAAGCCAGCGGGGGGCGCGCTCGCATGCGTTACTTTTCCCGCCTTTATTACACATTGTAAATCTTTAATACCATCCCAGTGGGGGATTGTGTTCGAGCAACCGGATTGGTCAGTGCAAAAAAAACGTTATTACTTCTTTTGACCAATCAAATTGCCATATGGGGTTTGTATTGAAGCTTTGTAATTGGTAAATGGTAGAATAATGTTAGTGCTTTTCTCGACCAATCAAATCACCCCTATTTGGTTTGTATTGAAGCTATGTAATTGGTCAATGGTAACCTAATATTATTACTTCTCTCGACCAATCAAATCACCCCTATGGGGTTTGTGTTGAAGCTATGTAATTGGTCTATGGTAGCATAATGTTGGTACTTCTCTCAACCAATCAAATCACCCCTATAGGGTTTGTATGTGATTAGCCAATGATAGCCTAATATTATTACTTCTCTCGGCCAACCAAATCACGCCGTGGTTTGTTTATGTTTATTGATGACCTGACTTTAATGTTGATGGTTTTTAGATTGGAACTCAATAACAAGAACAATGATTACATTCCATCCATGAGTCATGCATATAGGAAGCTAAACAATAAACAAAACATCAAATTTATTTTCCTAAATAATTTTTAAATTTATATAAAATCAATTTAATTTCCATACATTGTACATAACTTTTTAATTTATTTTACTTCAACAAAAAAGAAGTTAATAAAATATAAAAGTCAATTCATCTTTGGATATGAGGAAACGTAAAATGTTATTCGTCACGAATGTCGACATCTTTCTTACTTATATAGCGCAAATATCTATATGTATATAATCAAATGCGAACATCGACATCGACGACATCGACTGCTATACTTCTAGTATTCATCAGGCGATGGAAAGTCACTGAAAAATAGATCGAGTAGTGGTTACTCAAATAACCAAGTAAATCGATGCATACACATAAAGTCACTGCAAAATAGACCGAGTAGTTGCTACTCAAATAACTGAGTAAATCGATGCATCCACAGTTACTCATTGCAAAAACAAATGAGTTGTGTTACTGATGCATACACATAAAGTCACTGCAAAATAGACCGAGTAGTGGTTACTCAAGTGATCAAGTAAATCGACACGCCCATAGTTACTCTCATGACAAAAGAGAAAACAATCAACATATCAAGCGAACTCAACTGACATGATTCTAAAAAAAACCTCTCATGACAAGGGAGAAAATAACATATTTAGAAACCTTTACTCTCAACTGATACATTACAAGCCTTAGCTCGAACATGGACCACAGTAGTTGGGCCCGTAGTTGAAA
The DNA here is from genome assembly GCA_949775045.1 of Metridium senile. Lineage (NCBI taxonomy): Eukaryota > Metazoa > Cnidaria > Anthozoa > Actiniaria > Metridiidae > Metridium > Metridium senile. The sequence goes on from OX459104.1 coordinate 3,514,516, forward strand.
GCAAGCATAATAAACTCAATGCAGAAAGGACCACGCCCTTGCTATACCGGAATAGCTAAAAGAAAGATGTGGTTTTTAGTGCGTTAGTTTTGCCCAGCACGACTCTTTGTAATGTACTATTATAAAGAATTAATTTTTTGATAACAACTTAAACAGCAAAGCAGTTTAATGTTATATCTTTCAAATCTCCATTGCAAAAGACGACTAAGTAGTAGTTACTCAAATAACTGAGTAAATAGATTCATTCACAGTTACTCACTGCACAAACGACTAAGTAGTTGTTACTCAAATAACTGGGTAAATCGATTCATCCACAGTTACTCTCTGCACAAACGATTGAGTAGTGGTTACTCAAATAACTGAGTAAATCGATGCATCCATAGTTACTCACTGCAAAAAAAACTGAGTTGTGTTACTCAAATAACTGAGTAAATCGATGCATCCACATCAAGTCACTGCAAAATAGACCGAGTAGTGGTCACTCAAATAATTAAGTAAATCGACACGCCCATAACTACTCAAGACTTATGCTTGCTTTTATGCAGTCTGCCAAGTAGTAATTGCCTATAACAATGATTAAGTTACGTGATTTCTCTGCACTAAACTAATTTACATTAGGTAATATATTATAGATTTTAACACCGTAAAAAATTTTATCTTAACTTTACTCATATTTTACGGTGTTACAAATTTCATTATATTGCCTATCGTTTATATCAAACACCGATGCAGCCTATACTAGTTTACTCGCTAGTTTCCATTTATTATAAGTAAAGTTAAGTTAACATTTTTTACGGTGTTACAAATTTCATTATATTACTATCGTTTATATCAAACACCAATGCAGCCTATACTAGTTTACTCGCTTGTTTCCATTTATTATAAGTAAAGTTAAGTTAACATTTTTTACGGTGTTACAAATTTCATTATATTGCCTATCGTTTATATCAAACACCGATGCAGCCTATACTAGTTTACTCGCTTGTTTCCATTTATTATAAGTTAAGTTAAGTTAACATTTTTTACGGTGTTACAAATTTCATTATATTGCTATCGTTTATATCAAACACCGATGCTGCCTATACTAGTTTACTCGCTAGTTTCTATTTCTATTTTTTACGGTGTTACAAATTTCATTCTATTACCTATCGTTTATATCAAACACCGATGCAGCCTATACTAGTTTACTCGCTAGTTTCCATTTAAGTAAAGTTAAGTTCACATTTTTTACGATGTTACAAATTTCATTCCATTACCCATCGTTTATATCAAACACCGCCGAATGCTGCCTATACTAATTTACTCGCCAGCTAGTTTCCATTTTTGATTTACCGTTGATTAATGCATGTATCATCAATCAAAACGGACTAACTTTTTCTTTCAATTGCGGCCATATTCCTTAACTAGTTTGACTTTATTATATGTACTTAGTAATAATAATAATAATAAATCTTTATTCAGGAAAGCCTACGTAACATAAGTGTTTTACAGTAGGGTCCATGAGCAGTAATGACTGCAGAAGTGCATATGATATTTGTAATGCGCAAAATTGACATTTAGTATTTCAATATTTCTTGGTATCTTTTAGGATATCGAAAAACAGCCAACCGTTTTTGATATACGTAGTCGCGCCTTTTTAACTCGTGGATCGAAGATCCTCGAGTTATTGGGATGGGGCTTTTGAACCGGAAGTGTCACTCACTCACTCACTCACTCGCTCACTCGCTCACTCACTAGACCGTCAGTGTAAACTTTTGAGCCCCAAGATCTCGGCCAGCGTACTTCGAGCACATGGATATTTGATTCGTCTGAAGGAATGATTTTTCGGTCGAAGTAATCGCGAATACTCTCATATTTTATGTGCTCACGCCACACGATTCGCAGTAGAATTACACATAAGTTTATGTCGAATGTTTTCGGAAATGGTCACTGTGAATTTTACTAAAGATCATGCAATTTACGAGCGAACTAAGCGAGCCAACTTATTATGATCAAATTTATCGAGATATCTTCCCTGCTATAAACAGAAGCTACTTTTTATCCATCCTTTCATAATGCTATGGAATGGATTCACAACCAGTTACAAAGGACGAAGCTGTTATTACTGGATATTTAACAGTATTTCCGGTAAGCATTCTTAGAGAGTACGATACACACTAGAAGTGAAGACAACAACAGTATAATAGTTTAGTGATCTTTTAGGGTAAATATATTGCTTATTGTAATTATTTCTTTTATATTTTTGATTAAAGTAACGGGTTTATCTGTCAATAGTTTAATTTTATTGACTACTATTAATTCGTACAAATTCGAACGGCGATTGAAACAGGCGATTCTCGAGCTCTTAGCTTCTTGCACAGAACAACAAACTTATTCGCAAAACTTAAATCGCTTCACCCTATTATCTAGCAGTTCAACTTAACGATCTATGTATATGTAGATGAAAGTAATATTTCTTTCTTTACAATATGTGAGATAACGTGATCGGTTTTAAACCTCCAGGTTGACCTCGACAACAACAAATAAACAGCTAAAACGGCCTCTAGAAAAAACTACACCCAACAGCCCAAATCGCCTCAAATATAACACCAATTGCTTCAATGACTATCTATTTTGCTTTTTCTGGCGTTTATTTTGCAAGAAAAACTTAATAACACTGTTTCTTAGACACTCTTTGAACTCGCATGTATCTCTGCACGAACCGAAGATCGAACCAGGTAAATATCAGACTTGTCAGCGGATCACGGACTGAGGGAACGACGGACCGTAAGGGAAACGGACGACAACCAAAAAAATACAAATAAAACAACAACATTGAATACTTATTTTTCGCTTCAAATCATCTCAAGCTAATCCGAGAAAATAATTACATAATCGTAATGGAGCGGTCTAAACTGTAAGCGCTTTCAAAATGTTCTAATTATGATCCACGAGTTGGCCATAGGTGGCCTTTGATTTCGTTTTGTTTTTGTTTGGTATCTCTTAGGGGTCAGTTAAAATTCGTCTGTGCAACACCCTTTTGAAGATTCCCAACGAGTATACTCTCGGGGTCGTCCCACCCTCCCCCAAGGTATTGAAACTGTTTTAAAAAACAGTTTGTTTTAACAAGTTCATTAAATATTTTCATGTTTTACTACATGTGTCAATATATGTTTTCAACTCGATATTTTTACAATCATTCGCGGAGTAATAATTAAATAAAAATATATTGTCTTTCACTAGTTAGGGATAACAGGGACTGAGAACAGGGGTCTCAGTGTATATGTGAAGAACCCAACGGGCTGCTATATGTATAGTGTATGTAACGATAGGTACTCCGACGAAGGGCTAAAGCTCGAAACGTCAGTAAAGTTAAGTTTTTTTACGGTGTTACAAAGTTTAATATATTACCTATCGTTTATATCAAACACCGACGCAGCCTATACTTATTTACTCGCTAGTTTCCATTGCATATAGGCAATATATAGTATATATTGTATATAGGTAAGCAACTGCAGTCAGTCTAAAATACGTCTCAGTGTAAATGAAAAATGTGGAGGACTTAACGAACTGCTTTATGTATAGTGTATATAGGTAAGCAGCTACAGTCAGTCTAAATTGCGTCTCAGTGTAAATGAAAATTGTGGAGGACTTAACGGACTGCTATATGTAAAGTGTTTATAGGTAAGCAACTGCAGTCAGTCTAAGATGTGTCTCAGTGTAAATGCAAGATGTATAGGACTTAACGGACTGCTATACGTATAGTGTATATAAGTAAGCAACATCAGTCAGTCTAAGATGCGTCTCAGTGTAAATGAAAAATGTGAAGGAGTTAACGGACTGCTATATGTATATAGTGTATATAGGTTAGCAAATGCAGTCAATCTAAATTGCGTCTCAGTGTAAATGAAAAATGTGGATGACTTAACGGACTGCTATATGTATAGTGTATATAGGTTAGCAAATGCAGTCAATCTAAATTGCGTCTCAGTGTAAATGAAAAATGTGAAGGACTTAACGGACTGCTATATGTATAGTGTATATAGGTTAGCAAATGCAGTCAATCTAAATTGCGTCTCAGTGTAAATGAAAAATGTGAAGGACTTAACGGACTGCTATAGGTATAGTGTATATAGGTTAGCAACTGCAGTCAATCTAAATTGCGTCTCAGTGTAAATGAAAATTGTGGAGGACTTAACGGACTGCTATATGTAAAGTGTTTATAGGTAAGCAACTGCAGTCAGTCTAAGATGTGTCTCAGTGTAAATGCAAGATGTATAGGACTTAACGGACTGCTATACGTATAGTGTATATAAGTAAGCAACATCAGTCAGTCTAAGATGCGTCTCAGTGTAAATGAAAAATGTGAAGGAGTTAACGGACTGCTATATGTATAGTGTATATAGGTTAGCAAATGCAGTCAGTCTAAATTGCGTCTCAGTGTAAATGAAAAATGTGGATGACTTAACGGACTGCTATATGTATAGTGTATATAGGTTAGCAAATGCAGTCAATCTAAAGTGCATCTCAGTGTAATTGAAAGTTGTGGATGACTTAACGATCTGTTATATGTATAGTGTATATATTAGTAAGCAGCCTCATGCAGTCAATCTAAACTGCGGTCTTCTATAAAGCAGAGCTCTTTGATCAACATTTTAGTAAAGGCTTAATACAGCCTTACTCTTAAAGCAGTGTTGTATTCTGCGATTTTGGAAATATGTCAACTATTGCATCGACATTTGGTTTTATTTGGAGAAATACTGCTGTTTATTAAGATGACAGAAATGGATAAGAAAGAACTGGGAGGAACAAACGTGGCTTACAAGACTGGGAAATGGAGAAATAACTTGGAGAGAAGTGAAAAATGAATGAAGAAATGGAGAGAAGGGAGAAAACGATATATAATTACAAAAGTATATTAAAATGTGTGCTTTTCTTTACCACTCTTAATATAGTTACAAGACATTTTTAATGTTTGGCAAACATACTGTTATCAAGTCTATCAAAACCATTTAGTACTTGATACAACGCAAACTTCAAATATGGTAACTTCATATTTTCCTCACTGTTTTGAGAGTATTTTGAGTGTCATTTATTTATCAAAGCTCAAATTAAAACTATACCAAAATCAGCATAAAATTGTCTTGAGTTGATTTTTTAAGAATAACGGTTTGGATATCAGTTGCACCTTTGAGTGAGCTAAAAAATCGTATAAGGGTCTCCATGCATCTGTGGATCGTATTTTAATTATAGTATACAATGTATCGTGAATATTATTCACTCTTAGTTAATAAGCATTGATTTTAAGAACTCAGATATCTATTCTCAGTTTGTGTGCAATGGCAAACAATTTAAGGGAAAAAAGTTTAGGGAAATTTTAGATAAATATAGACTTAGAACTGGTTTATATTTTAGGATTTTTTTTATATAACAAAAATCGATTACTCTCGAGTGTATTATTTTGAGCCTTATCTTTAAATATACAACACTTACACTTTGGCATTTAACACTAAATATAGATGAACCTTATCAATATTCTAATTCTCACTACACTTCTAAGGGATAATGTTTCAATTAAATCTACAGAGATTCCTCATGAATTTACTGAGGAGATTTTCTCTTTTGATCCGTTCGATGTTTTGAAGGACTCAAACAGGTGTAAAAAGTTTGGCGCCTCTGATTGGTTCATTTTTGGCGCCAAAGGGCGTCTCTTGTCAATCATTTATTAGCGTGCTTGTGGGAACCAAATTGGACCAATCAGAATAAGCGGAAATTTCTGAAGTGTATTATCAATAAAGTCTACCTAAAATTTAGGGACTTATATATGTCTAGATGAAGTGAAAAAAAAATCGAAAAGTAGAAATCAGATATGTAAAATATTTTTGTAATTCTAGTCGGTGTTTTTAAATAAGGAAAATTCCAAGTCTTGGTAGTGAAGAGTCATGTATAAACCACACGTTCTTTAGATCAATAACGCCACAGTGAGAGGACTAGCCACCACGAATAACTTCAACTAAAAACAATCTATTGTCAACCAAAACTAGCGAAAAACAGCTGTCTTTGAAAGCAAATACCATATAGATATATCTCCGGACAAGAAACTATCTCTTGGTGCCTGAAAACTTTTCAAAACTATGCTTAGAAATGTGGCAAAAGTCGGTGCAAAGAGAGTGATTTTTTTATTACGATATTTCGAGATGGATTTAACTTTGAGAAGCGATTCAAAACTGCTTGAGATTCTCTCGCTCGAAGTTTTAAATATTTAAAGACTTTGTGTTATTACGCTACCAACGATTTCACGTTCTACGAAGGTATTCTTATTTCTGTCCACAATTGAACTGCCTGGATTTATTTTATTGTATTAAATCTTACTTTACTCTTTTACGGCCGTGAAAATAAGTGGCACAAAGTCACAAAAATTAAAAAAACCCGTGAATTAACAATTATAAAAGATATGTTGATTTTTAAGCGAACATTTGCGAAGGAATTTCTCAAATTAAACTTATCCTTTTACAATGGTTAGGGTAAGCTTATGTGGCAAAAAGTCACACCAAAATGTTTAAAAAAATGGAATAATAATTATAACGATATTAGAAATTTGTGATGGAATTTCCCCCCGGCGAAAATCCTAAATATTAAAATTCTAGCCTTGCTTGTTTGTAGTAGATACTCGCTTCAATACCAATATATCTCAAGAGTAGTATATGGAGTTCTAGAGATTTTAAGAGCAAAGTCTCTGAGTAGAAAATGAGGAGTTGTAAATGTGCAAATTGATTTACGCGCGGGATTGAAGTTTTTTGAATTCACAGTTCATCGACTTGAAATGACTGAAATTTAAATAAAAAGGAAAAAGGAAAACGAAGAATGGGATTTTATCTCTTTTTGTTTCTGAACCAAGTACAATAGGCTAGTTTCATTGTTTTCAATTTTTATCTTAAAAATACATGAGATAGACGGCAACCCAGATATAATATTTGAATTCAACACAATCCTAAATGGAAATGCGAGGAAACATGAGTGGAATAGCAGTTGAAAATATCGATAAATATTTCTCTAATATATATATTTTAGTTTTAATTTGAAATTAGTTTAGCTGAAGAAGAAATTTTGCAATTTGAACTATCTCCGAGGCAGGTGTGTCGAGAGATATCTTAACAACGAAAAGAAAACAGATGTCTAGCATGGGATTTCAACTGAAAAAATACCTCAAAAAATCACAATTGAATGTCACCCAAAACTCAACTCCTGGTTGGTTTGTTTAGACCTTATAACTTAGTAAAGTAGAGCCTTGCCTGACTTATCGCAAAAAAGTAACTCATTTTCACTAGAGATTACAAATATTCCCCAGTTCCCACTACAACACAGCGTGAAATAATAAGAAAGCTTAAGCACAGAGAACTTCATTCGGCCATGAGATAGTCGGCATTAACGCGCTCGTAGAGCCTTTATAAGACCTCAACGGTCAAGTTTGATAGATATATAGTAATACTAAGATGTGGATGTCTTCCTATGTTGAGTAATGTTAACAGGTTTTAAGGGTAAGGCCTACCATGTTGGCTTTACACAACACCATACTTCATTGTGATTCGCAACTAGCTCATTATAAATTAATGTCTACCTACAGTTGTTGTCAGGACACGCCATGAATAAATTGAACATAACTAGTGCGGGGCTCAACATTTGTACAATTAGGGCTCAAAGAGAAGATCTTATTCCTTCGCGTCCACTCCGTGTAGCCACGTCCATGCTATCAAGGTTTAGTTGACGTTCAACCCCTCATTTTTGTATTGATTCGACGGTACGAACGCGCACGCGTGCGAACGGTGCCCGCGCTGATATCGATTCTATATACAAATTAATCCGTTACAACTTGGGCTAGTTTTGATGTTGACAACTGCGGCATCCGTGCCAAGTTCGGTGAGTAATGACCCACTCCGTGGCAAGGGAATTCAGCGGAGAAGGGAATTAATTGGACAAATGGATGGTATAGGACAGACTGCAGCCGCTGCATCTATGAACGATCCTATCGTTATAAATGTCTCGGGAAAGAGGTTTGAGACGTACGAAGAAACATTGGCGCGTTTTCCTGACACACTTCTAGGCAGCCCGGCACGGCGAGAGAAGTTCTTCAACCCAAAGAAAGGAGAATACTTCTTTGATCGTCATCGTTCTGCCTTCGATGCTGTTCTGTATTACTATCAAGCAGGAGGAACTCTGATACGACCAGAACATGTTCCACCGCATGTATTTGTCAACGAAGCGATATTTTTCGATTTGCCCGAGACAGCACTGAACCAGGTTCAAAAGGAGGCGGGAATCGTGGACGAGCCTGAGGAGAAAGTACTTCCGAAGAACATGTACATCAACCATCTATGGCAGACGTTGGAATACCCTGAGTATTCGATGCTTGCAAAGTGTTTGGCAATTTTCTCTGTTGTCATAATTGTATTCTCTCTGATTATATTTTGTGTGGAAACTCTGCCAGAGTACTCCCCACCACGAAAGCCTTTCAATGCTTCGGCTAACTGGAAGCCCGAAGATCACGACCCGTACGCTAAAACATGGTTTCAATTGAATACGTTCGTCATAGCTTGGTTCACTGGCGAATACATCCTTCGGTTTCTATGTGCTCCTGAAAAAATTAAATTCCTTATATCATCTCTAAATATTATCGATCTTCTGTCTATTCTACCTTACTACGTCCAACTGGCTATTGACGATGGGAGCTCTTCCATCTCCGTTCTGCGAGTCGTCAGGGTTGTTCGTGTTTTTAGAGTCTTCAAACTATCTCGACATTCTCGCGGTTTACAAATTCTCGGAAATACTCTTCGCGCGAGTTTGAACGAACTGCTAATGTTAATGTTTTTCCTGGGAATCGGGGTTACAATATTCGCAAGTTGTGTATATTATGCAGAAGGCGGCTTCGACAGCGAATTTAAGTCGATCCCTCACTCGTTTTGGTGGGCTGTGGTTACCATGACAACAGTGGGCTACGGCGATATAAGTCCGACAACTTTCTGGGGAAAAATTGTAGGAGCTTTGTGTGCTATTTCAGGTGAGTGTAGACTATTAACTTTCTAGTCTTTTTGTCACACTTCATTCACGTTGTTTGTCAAGTGTCTAGCACCGCAAGTTTTAGATCTCGCGTTATGTAAACAAATTATTCAATCTGGAGACTTTTCACCGGTTATTTAGTAAAAGAATGTTTCCAGAAGTAAAAACGTCCGAAATATTCCAACTTTACAGATTAACAACCATATATATTAGACTGGTCTTAATTCTGTGTGTGTGTGTTGTTAAGAGCATATAGCGTTTCTCACGGAACATCATCTCGTTCGTTGTCGCTTTCAAAAATAAGTAACGATTTAGCTTCTACATCAATAAACAATCAAAACTAACTGTACTTTCATTTCTTGGAGTTTGGGTTTCCTAACAGAAATATATCTTATTAAAACGTTTGACAGAAACAGCCGGATTTACAGGGAAAGAAAAAAACATTTGCAGCAAAAAAGCTGAGTGTGTAATGATAATACCCAAAAAAAATTATTGAATTTAAATTCGTGTGATTATGAGTGGTGCAAAATCTTTTTTAGGCACAGTTTCATGTTTAGTAGTTTATATGATTTTGAAGGATCTGGCGACAAATATAATCGTCTTCTGACCTGTATTTGATTGAAAGAATGAGAGAAACGATTCAATTTTATGAATTACCTATCATCGAGTTTAAGCTTTTTACATTAAAATGCCCTTGAGTCACAGTAAATTTGGATTGATTTCTGTGTTTTAAAGTCATGTTTGTATGTGATTGTTCTCCATAATAACATTCCAGTATTCAAAGTAATTAATTCAAGGAATTTAAAATGCGTCGGTTTTGGACGAGAATCAGAATATGAATTATAAGACGTAGAATAACCAACTCTATTAGACATAATTCGCTTTGTTTCGAAGTATTTTCATGGTTTCAATGAAACGGTTCGGTGCATTCAAAGTCACACTTCAAAAATGTTCAACACTCAGTATTCAGGTAGAACAAACGAACAAATATATCGCCGTAGGCAGAGTAAGCAAATAATGAAAAGTCTTTTTTCAGGTGTTCATGAGATGTCGAGATTTTTTTCTCATTTTCGCAAGTTATTGGGATATAAACAAATAGGAAAATAGGTGTTTCAAGTTGTATAAAAGTTAGCATCTATTTATGTTGATACTGATGCGTGAATAATCAAACGTGAAATAAAATAAGGCAAACACGAGAGAAATTGTTCTCGCGGGATTTTGAATGTTTAAGGTGAATATTCAGTCAGATTTTACCGTTTCAACTAGCTGAAATGTCAGGTTGTTTTAATAGAGTGTAGATTTTTGAGAGGTTAGTTTATTTCTGTACATATAATATCGCATTTTTTTAAGGTGAAACTGATGGAGTTGTTTTGTAAGGGTTTGTGTATTTTCAAAACGACCTGTATTAGTACCAGTAATGTCACTTATAAACAAACGAATCCTGTGTCACTCCCCATTGATGTACAAACTGACTTGCTGTTGTACAAATACCGGTGTTACAACTTGGTTGACAGCAAACTACAGTTGTAGTCGTCGATAACCGGCTGTGTTATCTTCAACCTACGTGAATTTTTTATTCGATGCATTACTGCGAGATTACAGGCATCTTAAGGATGATAACTCTTTTTTAAACTAGTAGATTTCGCGACGAATGACTAAGAAATATATTCTTTCTTTGCGCGCGCTTTTGAAATTAACTTCTTACAACGATGAAATCTCAAGTTGTTAAATATTGAAATACACAATTTCTGGTCGAATGCAATGAAATAATGTATTAGATTTTATGTTTAAATATCGGAAAATTTCCCGGATTTTTGCGTATTTTTTAGGGTATAACTTAGTTAAAATTGACTAGATGCTGCTGATAGAATAGAAATTAAACTTTTTTGGGGGTGTTAAATATTTAAATCAACAATTCGAAAGTAGTGAAGGCTTATATGGGAAGATTCATAAGCTTTGTAGTCGTTTGCACTTTATTGAATATATTTATAACTTGAACAGGACTATGTGATAAGCAAACTTTTTTATGTGATGGCATTTAGGCGGGAAAGTTTTTGAATTTTGAAAAAATCCAGACTTTAACGACAAGAAGGGTTTAAAATGAAGAAAATTTGTCTCGATTCAATTATGTCGAGAGAAGATTTGACTGAAACCCAAAATTGCTAAATTATTCATGATATGGAATGAAATAAATCATCCAGAGAATTTATTTAGTTTCTAGACAGATAACGATGTACAAAATTAACCAAAAATTGTAGTTCTATTTACAAGATAATACTATTTTTGTATTCTTGGTCGCTAATTCTTTAGAATAGGACCAACAATTCGAAAAAATGTTCCTTTAAATAAGACGCGTTGAAGTTAAGATTTTTAATGATTCATAAAGGAAACTACACAGTTGAAATAAGCTAGAAAACAACTGACTTAAGCTCGTCAAAATACATCTTATCTCGGAAGAAATCTATAGACAAGTTTTTTTTAATAAAATCAGCTCAGTTTTTCCTGGATAGTGAATAAGAGAATTTAATTTCTGTTCAAGGAATTTTTCGAGCTACTTTTTCTATAATGAATGAAAGATGCAAATTGAAAATCCAACACAGTGGGAGCAAACAATCCTTTGTAATGACCTCAGCGGGTTTAGAGATAAAAAAAAGAAAATTCAACAACATCGTGGCCTAGTCTTCATATACGAAAAGAATTCAAATGTATCTGTTTTTTGTATTTGAAACTCTACGTTAAGCTTTCGTCTTAAAAAACGACCTTAGTTAACGTGTTAATTTCAACTCAATTCACTGAAAAACTTTGAATATTTATTTATGCATAGAATAGAACAAAATGAAAACATTGTTCCAGAATGACTGATCGAAATTTGTCTGTTTTCGTATGTAAACTTGAAGTTTAACTCTAAACTGAAAAACTAATGTTATTCCAAGTGTTGCTTTCGACTGAAATTCACTGAAAACTTTGAAATGTTTATTTATGCATAGAATAGAACAAAATGGGAACATTGTTCTAGAATAACTGATCACAATTTCACAATTTGTCTGTTTTGATATTTGAACTCGCCTTTATTAAACTTTCAACTTGTAAAGTTACCTTAGTTACGACATCAAATAAAATTTAAATCCAGTGAAATCTCTGAATAAGAAAAAGCTAAAAAAGATTATACTAGTATGTACATCAGGGAAACAAAGTTGTGTCTGTTTTTAAAGGATTTCTTTACTTTACTTTAAACTGAAAATCTACATTATTCAAAGTGTGAAATTTAAATGAAATGTCATAAAACTCTGAAATTGACATTTGCAAATATATATAGTAAGGCTATAATGACCACATTTTTTTTGAAAACACCATTAACATTCTGTTCGTGTTTGTATGTTTTCATTAATATTTTCAGAAAATAAGAAATCATGTTTAAAGTGTGTTTGACTATCTTTGCTATCTGATTCTCATTTTAGATCTTACTTTTGCAAATTGACTTAAATATAGTGTCCATATTTGTGGAAATAATTAAACTTAAAAATAACAAAGGTAATAGAATTTGATTTTTTGTGTGGAGAATTTAGATAATTCAAAAAAAAATAAAATAAAGATCATTTAAGTACAGTGTGAGATGTTTGAAACGTTGGTAAAATACGGTGTTGTGAATGAAATGAGAAAACTTTATGATATTTAAAAATATTTTGACAATCCAGAGAACAGTTGAATTTTGTGTGGAGAATGTAGATAATTCCAAAAAAAAATAAAAGATTATTTAAGTAGTGTGAGATGTTTGAAACGTTGGTAAAATACGGTGTTGTGAATGAAATGAGAAAACTTTATGATATTTAAAAATATTTTGACAATCCAGAGAACAGTTGAATTTTGTGTGGAGAATGTAGATAATTCCAAAAAAAAATAAAAGATTATTTAAGTAGTGTGAGATGTTTGAAACGTTGGTAAAATACGGTGTTGTGAATGAAATGAGAAAATTCTATAATATTGAACAAAAATATTTTGACATGAATCCAGAGAAAATTATCAAACATAGTGTTAAAAGTTTCGTATTCGATTTCTATTCATAGAAAAATATTCTAAATTTTTTGGTGAATGGAATGTTTTTGTGTTGGGATAAACAGAAACAGCGAAGTTTATGTGTTATTATTATGTATTTTTAAATGAAAGTTATGTTTTAAGCCTTTACTGAATTTGCATTTATTTTTCAAAACATTAAAGCTTTTTCGCTATGCATAAAATAAAAGTAAAACAAGTTGTGTATATCTATTTTGTATTTAAAGCAAAGTCACTCAAGGGGTTTATTCAACAAGGGTGTTAAGATAACTTTCTAGTTTTAAAGATAAAATGTTTACTTTAAGGATTGGAAATACTTTAAAACTCTATTTTTTCTCAAGTAAATTTTACAACAACAACTCAAAAATGGTTTTAAATTGAACATAACGGTGATTTCCATTCTTGTAATTTAGTTTTTTAGTCATAAAGTCCAAATGTCGATGATTTTAAAAATAGCCGCTTTTTATTGTTTTTATGGTATTTTACATTTTAAAGACAAAATGTTGAAATGGATGCCAAGAAAAAAAAACAATAAAAACTTGTATAATGTATAATGTATTTACATATAAAATAGCACAACCTCATGGGATTTTTTTACTTTTGCTGAATATAATTATAGGTATTATAATTATAAGTATTATAGAGACAAAACATTTGAATGTAATAAGTATACGTGTGTAACTTCTATTAATGTATTTTCAGTGTATATATAACATATAGTCTAGCGTTAACAAACAATGAACGAGGGGAGAGGAAAGATTTTATAAGGAGGGGAGAAAATCGCGCTAAACAAACTGGGATAACATAATTATAAGTATTAGAGACAAAATATTTGAATGTAAATTAAAGACGTGTGTAATTTGTATTAATATATTTTTAGTTTGTATACTGAACTCATATAGTGATCTAACGTTAAACGTTGAACGAGGGAGAGGAAAGAGTTTATGAAATAATCTGGGAAATTAGAGAAATGAGTGAGAAATGTATTTCGTATACAACATATAGTGAGCTAACGTTAAACGTTGAACGAGGGAGAGGAAAGAATTTATGAAATAATCTGGGAAATTAGAGAAATGAATGAAAAATTTAGTGAGAAATTTATTTTGTATACAACATATAGTGGGCTAACGTTCAGAAACGTTGAAAGAAGATAGAGGAAAGGATTTGTGAAATAATCTGGGAAATTAGAGAAATGAATGAAACATTTAGTGAGAAATTTATTTTGTATACAATATATAGTGGGCTAACGGTAAGAAATATTGAGCGAGGGAGAGGAAAGACTGGAAAATAATCTGGGAAATTAGAGAAATGAATGAAACATTTAGTGAGAAATTTATTTTGTATACAATATATAGTGGGCTAACGGTCAGAAATATTGAACGAAGGGAGAGGAAAGACTCTGGAAATAATCTGGGAAATGAGATAAATGAATGATAAATTTAGTGAGAAATGTTATTTGTAGATAACATATAGTGAACTAACGTTCAGAAACGTTGAAAGAAGATAGAGGAAAGGATTTGTGAAATAATCTGGGAAATTAGAGAAATGAATGAAACATTTAGTGAGAAATTTATTTTGTATACAATATATAGTGGGCTAACGGTCAGAAATATTGAACGAAGGGAGAGGAAAGACTCTGGAAATAATCTGGGAAATGAGATAAATGAATGATAAATTTAGTGAAAAATGTTATTTGTAGATAACATATAGTGAACTAACGTTCAGAAACGTTGAAAGAAGATAGAGGAAAGGATTTGTGAAATAACTGGGAAATTAGAGAAATGAATGAAAAATTTAGTGAGAAATTTATTTTCTATACAACATATAGTGAGCTAACGTTCAGAAACGTTGAAAGAAGATAGAAGAAAGGATTTGTGAAGTAATCTGGGAAATGAGAGAAATGAATTTATTTTGAAGAGGAATGTGTCTTAAAACTATGGAGTAGGGAGAAAAACGATATTTAAAATAAAAAATAAAAAATTAAAATAGATCTTCCCCACTATTTTAAGATTTTTACTTGTTTGGTTAGGATTATTGTTCTATGTTACAATGAAAAAAAGGAGTTAATAAAACATGAAAAGGTCAAATGTAAATATATACAAATATTGCCATAAAGACCGCACAATACTAATCAGTATACACTATAACAATTTTTTTAGTTTTTCAGGAATGGTTTTGTTTTTTTTGAATTGTGGTGACTTAAAACCTTCACAAAAACATGATATATAAATAATAAAATATCAGATATATTCTGTGTAGGAACCTGGGGCCGGTTGTACGAAGGGTATCCGCGGATAAAAGTTGTCCACTGCATAGGTTTTTTATAGATTTTATCCGCTGGATAAGGATTTATCCGGTGGATAGCGCTATTCAGGCTTCGTACAACCAGCCCCTGGTGATTATAGCTGTAGATATGTACATTTTTTGTTTAAATACACTATAAAAGGACTATAGGTAATATAATAAAATTTGCAACAGGATAAACCTGATGATTTTAACTGTAAATATATATTATTTTTGTTCAAATATATAATAAAGGACTATATAGGTAATATAATAAAATTTGTAACCATTTGAACTCGATCACTTTTTCATTTTCTATGACATGTACATGAAATATAAATAATAAAATATCAGATATATTTTATAACTGTAGATACAGCATTTTTCGTTTGAATACACTATGAAGTGCTATAGGTAATATAATAAAATTTGTAACCTTTTGAATTCATTTTTTCATTTTCTATGACATGTACATGTTATATAAATAATAGAATATCAGATATATTTTGTGTAGAAAAAACCTGGTGATTATAACTGTTATTTTTTATAAAATATTATTTTTGTTCAAATATGCTATAAAAGACTATAATGTAACTATTTGAACTCTTCCATTTTCTATGTTAAGATATTTAACTTCTTGGAAAATAGATATAAAAAATTTCTGTCATATTTCAGAACACCAACCATGTTTTGTTTATTAACGATTTTGCATATTATTTTGCGAATATAGTACCAAAATAGTACCAAAACATTAATAGAAGCTCTAAACAAATCAAAATATAGAAAGTATATTAAATATCTTAGTCGTAAAACACAACTATGTTGTATTGACTTGTTCCGTTTATATATTTTAACGTCAAAAAAAACTTGCTCTATAGGTTTTAACGTCAAAAACCTAATTTTGAATATGCTTTAGGTAGATTACACTATTCTTTTTTTATATACTTGTTCTTTGTATAGTATATGAAATATCTTAGTCGTAAAACACATCTATATTATATTAACTTGTTCTTTAACGTCAAAAAACTAACTTTGAATAGCTTTAGGTAAATTACACTATTCTATTTTTCTTTTATACATGTTCTTTATATAGTATATGAAATATCTTAGTCGTAAAACACATCTATGTTATATTAACTACTTGTTCTTTGAATGTTTTAACGTCAAGAAACTTGCTTTGAATAGCTTTAGGTAAATTGCAGTTTTCGTTTTTTTGGAAAGATTATTTAAAGTTTCATAGTTGACATACAAGAATTAAAAAAACCCGTACGAGGCAAGAATCCATCATAAAAAGTTCATGAGCGATGAATGGATGGTTTTGACCAGGTGCTTCGAGAAGACGCTATGCGATTGAAATAGAAACTAAATCAGTCTCGATTGTTGAAAGTATAACACATTTTATATCAAAGGAAGAAGGAGGGAAGGAAAGGAGGGAAGGAGGGGGGGCGGTGAAAGGAAGGAAGGGACGGTTGAAGGAAGGAAGGAATTAAGGAAGGAAGGAAGGGACGGTAGAAGGAAGGACGAAAGGAAGGAAGGACGAAAGGAAGGGAGGACGGAAGGAAGGAAGGAAGGAGATGAAAAGAGTGAAGTGGAGTGTTAGAGGGAAGAAAAGACCGTGATAAGGAAAGCAAAGGAAAAATCAAGGAAAGAATTGAAGAGGGAAGGAAGGAAAAAAAGGAAGGAAGGAAAGAAAAGAAAGTGAGAATGGAGTGGTAGAGGGAAGAAAAGACATATAAGGAATGAATGAATGAAAACATTTTTTACGAGGGTAACACTAAATAGTTATAAAACTAACAAACACGTGGCCCTCTAAAAGAAGGAAGAGAGAAAGATGGTAAATCAAAATTTAATATGGCGCCAAAAGAATGTCCATTCTTTCCGCTTCCCGCAAAATGTACCCAAGAAAAACCTTTAACAGATGCGGTTTTTTCCCGCGAAAGCCGCTTAGTTTGTTCAAGGACTGACCTCAAGCAGAATTCCATGGGGGTTCGGCTTGATCTATCTTCAGAATTTAATTTCAGCGGTTTAAAGGTAAATCAATGCGGTAAAAACGCACAAAATTACAAGAAAACCACCATAGTTTGAGGCTGTTCAAAGTCAAATTCGTATAGCATTTTCTCGTTCAATTTTCCAAGCTCTTTTATAAATGTTGCATGTGATAACGTAAAGACGCAGAAAACTCTAAGAAAACTCAACCGGTTTAAAGCTGCCATAAATATAATTTTTAACTTATTTCTTCAAAGTTCTCAAGTTCTTGGATCAAAATATTCATACTGAAAGTTTGCATATAATTAACGGTAGAGAAAATCAAAATGGAAACTAGCGAGTAAACTAGTATAGTCTGCGTCGGTGTTTGATATAAACGATAAAGGTAATAGAATGAAATGTGTAACACTGTTAACCAATATTGACTTAACTTTACTGACGTTTCGAGCTTTAGCCCTTCGTCGGAGTAAAAGAGAAATAGGAAATCAGCTCAATGTAAAACTATTTCAAATCAAATTGCAATTTCAGTTGCTTGATGTTCAGATTTTTTGTATTTGACTTTCTTGTCTAGCTTAAACTCTAGTCAAAGACGCACACAAGTTTAAGAAAACCGTCTCAATATACTTTGTACTGTTTATAATCAAATCTTATAAATTAATTTCTTTTCATCGTGATCATGTTCAGTGTTTAAATCAGTATTTCAATTCTCCTAACTCACCTTGCGGTTGTTCAACAGTTTGTACAGTAAACAACTTGCTTCTAATTCCTTCAAGTTTTAGAATAATATTTTAACTTTCAAGAATCAAAAAATCAAAACAGATGTTGATTTTGTGATAGAATGTGCACGAAAGAATGCGAATATAATTATTTAGAATTTTCTAAAATTATAGTTTTTTCCACTTTTCGAGTTTTTTCAAGTGTGATAGAAATTCCAATTTTTTAAACGTCAAGAAAATTGATGATCCAGATAAAGCCATTTAGATGCGTAATAAGAAGATAATTATTTAGAATTTGCTAAAATGATAATTTTTTCCACTTTTTGATTTTTTTTCTCAAGTGTAAAATATATTCCAAATTTGTGAACATACTCAAAACAGATGATCCAGATAAAGACATTTAGATGCAGAATTCTAGACCATAATTTGTTGGTCTCATTAACACTTTGAAGAATTAAAACAACGACCAGCATACGAACAAATAATAACTTGCATGAGTAATAACGCAAACTTTTTGGAATTTACAATGAAATCTCGGTTTGAGAAAATGTACAAAAAATTGGAAAATATGGAAATTCTATATGGATTTTTTTTGTGTGAAAGATTGAACTTTAGTGGCTGAATTTAATACTTGTTTTATTTTGATTTGTTTCTCAGTATTAAAAGCATAAATAAGCATTTACTTTTTACGTATCAATGCTTGACCACAACAGAATAAAAATCAAAATATCCCGACCCCATCCCCCTTGACAATGTTGACAGGTGGGTTCATCTATACGATGCCCCCTCACCCTTCCCCACGATTAAGACAAATGTCACTACGAAATAACTACACAAACTACATCTGTAGAAATTTAGACTGATATGTCATATTAGGGACAGACCATTAGATTTTTGAGGGGGGGGGGGGGGGGGAGAAATACCAAAAAAAAATTCGAACACAGCCTTAAAGAGAAAAAAAAAAGTAATGATAATACTTTATGAGTGAACAGGCTGGGGCCTTAAAATAAATACAATTAAATATACGAAAAGTACAGTATAATGATAAAATTATAAAAATACTTAAAAACATTGATAAAAAATACTAAAAAATAGTTATAAAATTGTATGGCCTCAATCAATTCATATAGTTATAAAAATACATTCCTAAGCTTAGATTTAAAAGTATTTGAAGATTTACCATTCCATATTTCAATATATCTAAATATTATATTATTATATATTACTATTAACCTCAATTAAAATGATAACAATTTTACAGTGCGGATCAAAAAACCGTGGGCACCCAGAAATATTTTAGGAATTGTATATTCTTCGTTGAACAACTCAGAAACAACTCTTTATAGTACAAAACGTTTATCATACTAAATATCACTCAAACTGCTTGCGGTGATATAGTTGTTTCTGAGTTGTTCAAAGAGCAATAAACGATTTCTAAAATATTTCTGGATGCCAACGATTTTTTGGTTCGCACTGTAACACCACAAAAACCTATTAAAAGAATATCTAATTAGTAGTCTTTAATACGAATAGAAAAATTACGTGAGAATTCAAATTACACGAGACTTTCTAAATTATTTAGTCATAGACATCGAAGTAATCTTTGACTTTGGTGAGATTTCCATCTTACACGACCCGCAAAAAAATCTGTCATTTATTTTTGAATAGATTTTTGGCTTCCTCTTAACCACATCAAAACCGCCAAGTCTTGAAAATTAACAAAAACGTCATCAACTTCAGCGGCATCGTCTTTGTGGTGATTTCAGGCCTAGTTCAAATGTCGCAAATGAGTAAAAACCTAAAGACCACTTTCATAAATACCATAATATGTACCAGAAAATGACAAGTCAACAGATATTTTAATATTTTAGCACTATCATATGAAAGAACCACCTGAAATGTTTGGAAGGTTTTGATGCTCTGACTAAAATACCAAAGAAGTTATGCTCAATGAAAAATGTAGAGATTTGTATGTAATTTTCTGCTAAGGCCTTTGATGCCTCGTTTTGGTGTTTTTCTGATTTTTCAAACTCTTTACCTTCTTTCAAATTTAATCGTTTCTCCTCAAACTTTCACCGGTTATTGTTATAGTGAATGTCTATCATATGATAGCTTTCTTTTTCTTAAAATAACAATTTTAAAAATTATGATAATTAGTGGACGCCATTTATGAAAGTCGACTATTGTTTGAATTCATTTACTTTAGGTTCGACACATTTGAGATGCAACGTTTTAACTAGGCCTTAAATTCAGTTTGAAATTTAAGTTTGAAATTCAAGTCTTCGTCATCAACTTCAGCGGCCTTGTCTTTGTCATTTTAGCTCTAGTTAAAATGTCGCAAATATAATGAGTAAAAACCTATTGTTTGAATTCATTTGCATTAGATTCGGCACATGTGAGGTGCGACGTTTTTGTTCAGTATGTTTTTCGTGCTCTCCTCTGTAAGTTTTGTAAGCTAGCAATACTTTTATAAATAATATAGAGCGCAAATTTCAATTGGAGTATTTTCAAATGCGCTTGTAAAAGAAAGAATAGAATAAAATATAATATAAATATAAATATAAAAAGGCCTATCTAAATTAAAATAATATCAAAAAATTTAAGATAATCAAAATCTTCAAATTGTACATATATATATAAAAACGTTCTAATTATAAAATTGCTATAGATAATATAGTGATTCAATTAAAAAAATGCTTTCTTAAATATGTCTGTGGGTTATACTAATTAGGCAAATTTCTTTAAAATTGTAACAAAACTTTATAGCTGAGAGGAAAATTAAAAGTCAGTAAGCTATCAATATTCCGGTATTTCCTCTTTTCATACATAGATCTAAATATATATTTTATATTAAACATCATGCCCCAGAATGCATTTTGGTCTTGGACTGCACCATTCGATCAAAAATATGCAATTTTCCGTATTCAACGTTTTTTGAAATAGCTGTATTTTATCTTATCTAAACCGGATAAACCTGTTACATTTAGAGCGGCCGATTGTGTTCACTTCCATTCCTAAGATAACTGAAATATAAACATTGTGACCAAAAACTGGCTTCCCGTCGTTCCTTAACAAGGAGTAATCAACTAAATTATCAATGGTTCACGCAAAGCGCTCTCTCTACTCACGGTTCGAATACTCCAGTTGCACGTTATCTATCGTTCTGCCGGTAAAATATTCACAAATTCCAAGCAAAATATTAACCGCTTCCAAAAAAAACCCACACATTTTAAAAATTAAATCAGTTCTGTGAATCGAGGCTACACCTGTGCAAATGCGCCTTTTGTCAAATAGTACAGCGGTGCTAGATAACGTGAAAATGATTATTCAAAGAGTTTGAATGATTGATACAATAGAGCCCGTCAAACTAGATAAACTGGTTAGGTTAATAAGGAAACTCGTGGATTAAGTGTCTCAGTGCGTTTAATGTACGCGCTTTTAGAATTCGCGTCCATGTCTTTTTCTTTCTTTGCTAACTCCATTTGTTTTTGTTTTTGTTTTTTCAATCTTAGTTCCTTTTTCAGTGATTAATTTTAAAACTCATTCATTCAAATTTCAGAAACTCGTGGATTAAGTGTCTCAGTGCGTTTAATGTGCGCGCTTTTAGAATTCGCATCCATTTCTTTTTCTTTCTTTGCTAGCTCCATTTTTTTTCAAACTTATAGTTCCTTCTTCATTGATTAACTCATTCATTCAAACTTCATTAAATATTTACTCCATCTATTCATTTATTGATTTCATTCTGTCTCTTCAAATTCTAAGTTTTAACTCATTCATGTATTCACTCCATCCTTCCATCCATTCATTCACTTCATTATTCCATTCTTCTATTCATCTTTTCATTCTCTAACTTTTTCTCTCAAAAATTTAATGACAGCTCGAAAATTACCCTGGTACCAGGGGTTATTTTCTCCTTGCTTTAGCGTTTGCTTTAGCATTTGTAAATTTGACGTTTTAAATTGTTGATGGTTTGTGATTCAACGAGACTAACCCCTGGTCCAAAGAGCTTAGAATCTCACTTCCATGCTGTTTTGATTGACACCATCAATTATAATCATATTTGGAAACTTGGCAAACTTGTTGATATTCATACATTGCAAACTTAAACTCTATTATTCTTTGTTTTTAAGGTGTGTTGACTATCGCTTTACCCGTGCCGGTTATTGTGTCAAACTTCGAAAACTTTTACAACAAAGAAGTGAATCGCCGTAAAGAAGAAACACTCAGGAAAGAGGAAGATGAAAGAAAGAAACAACAAGAAAAAAATTCTAAATTGAAAAGCAGAGACGAGAAAGGTTCCCGAGGTATACTCGTGTGTGGTGTGAATGGATGTGACGAGCCTCCAAATGCAGTTGCCCAGACAACTGTTTGAGCCGGAGACACTGGAGACTAGTGACCAGTCTCCGCTGGGTGATTTTGAAAATCTTTGTGAATTGAGCAGCTTTCAAGCTCTCAATTATCTCTTTTTCTTCGAATTTGTTTTTCAAAGTATGGAGACATTTTCTACACTTAATACATGAATAACCCCGGGGGAATCTATATCCACGGAGCTACCGCTGGAAAATATCGCTGGCGCAAGCCGCCGTATTTACGAAGTTAAGGATGCGGATCAATCTACTATTAAAAGGACAAAAGGTCAAAGAAGAGCTTCCCAGCTCCTCTATACGACTGAGGATCTATGTACGAATGAAAAGACCGAGATTTGCTACACGCACGATGGTAACTTTGAATCTATAATATCACACAATTAGAACATCCAAGATGGTGTCTTTGGTATTATGCAAGCCTTTGAACATCATGTATCAAATTAAAAGAATTGAGAATTTTGAAATAGGCGTTTTTTATCATTTATTACTACGCACTGAATTGGCATCGAGTTGGATCAAACACTACAATAACATGGCATGATTTGAACTTCGATAGACATTTTTTGAAATGCACTAAAATCTTGTCATTGTATAATGATATTCTACTAGTTACATGGGAACGAATGCATGAATGAATGCAAGGAAAAACGCACCAATGAACTGAAATTATTAGGATGGAATTTTAAAAGCACAATGAAAAAGAAATGCATGGCAGAATGCATGAGAGATTCACAAAAACGTTGTCAATATCGAAATTGAATTTCACACGGAAAATGCACAAAAGTCTTACATTAAAATGGAATTCTTCAAGCAAAAATGATAGAAAATTGCACGAGAGAATGCAATACAAACGCGCGAATTAACTCAGCTAAAAAACATGCGCGCGACGCACTCAGCATAGGTTAAAAACATAGAAAATTACAGAACTACAACAAAGAGCACAAGATAGAATCACTAGATTCACGAGCACAATTCCAATGAAGCAAAGTCCAGTTTCTTCCGACGAATAATGATGGCACATCTACAAGAAAGACAATTGCTTCGTAATGGGAGGAAAAACTGAAATAGTAAATTCACTTCAATCAAATTATAGACAAATCACGCTATTATATTCTGGAAAATGACAATAAATTTCTAAGAATCTTCGAATATTTGTACGAACGGTAGAGGGAATTCTATTCAAATAGTACAATAATAGGAGTGCAAGAGTTTTTCAAAATGCAACAGTCAATAAGTTGCCAACTTGATAATTTCTGGCACATATTCATGTCCGTGTGCCATGCATCGTATTGCGTGACACGTGCGTGACGGACGAACTATTCCAATAATATATTTGTATATCAATTTTTTCATTCAACTTTAGCACCTTTTCGTGCCATTTTACACTTTTCATTATATAGAAAAAAATTCTCTCTCAATGATCCCTTAAAGATAATTGTCTATTCGAGAACCAACATCGCACTGATTCATGAGACCGCTACAGTATAATACATTGCAACCTTTGTGTTGCTATAGTAACAACAACGAAAGTTTGAAAGATCTTCATAGTAAGACTCTATGATGGTCTCAGTCCATTATTTCACAATAGTCCCTTTCAGAGTTCTGTGCGCCATTTTTAAAGTTAGGTCCTCTTTAAACGGGCCCAACATGTTGGACCAACATTGTTGCCATACGGTTTGTTGAACACGAGAACGAAAGAAATGTGTCGGACCAACATGAAGGGCCCGTTTAAAGAGACCCTTAAGCCTAGTTTCCATGCATATGATCACTCACGATCGCCGGATCGCTGAAAATGATGCCAGCGATCGTCAGCGATAATACAATTTTTCTGCACACAATGCAAATCCGATCGCTCGATCGCTGAAAAGTGTTTCCATATAATCGCTGACGATCGCTGCCATCATTTTCAGCGATCCGGCGATCGTGAGCGATCATAAGGAATCTAGGCTTTAGCCGTGTCTTTGCATTGAAGCGAGACGAACGGTGAGCTTGCAATAATAAAGGGACTATTGGGAGATAATCTCATGACCGCTGTGCGTTGTAGTCTAGGATATACAATTCTCACTGGGTCAAGAATAGGTATATATACATATATATATATGAGATGTTACTATCTAACAGAGCTTTTCAGATTTTTCGAAACATGGGGAAACTTATTGTTCAACTTAGATTTAAAATCTCTTATAACTTTGTCCCTTATTTTAGTGGTGAAGGTTAACGAAATGACAAATTTGCCGGAACTGTCTTTTACAAATTCTTTTTCTTTTCTTTTCTTTTCTTTTCTTTTTAGGTTTTGAATTCTAAAAAAATCAATTTTATCTTATGCAGTTCAGTGAGTTTTTATATATTTATATAGATTCTAACGATTCATAATGGAATCCAGAACGAAGTATTTTTTTTAACAAAGTGTAGGTGTAGTTCATCAAATGTTCCAGAATGTTGCAATCTCGATGCCGAAACACTATTACCAATAACGGCTGATCGAATCGTTGTAATATACAACTAGATCAAATATTCCAGAATCGTTAATCTTAACTGAACTCTATTTTATCATTAGGCGTTTGGTAGATATTTTAGAAAATTAAAGTTGGATCAAACGTTCTAGAATGTTGACAAAGCGGTTTATTATATCATAGGTATGAGATCAAATGTTCTGGAATGTTGACAAAGCGTTATTTCATATTCTTAATTACATCAGATGATCATACGAGATCGTAGTTTTGTCTTTCGGTTACAAGGCGATACACAAAATTATTATTTTTGCAAGTTACTCAGTTTATCGCTCAACCATGTTTGCCAGTAATTAATCGCATTATCATTACCCTATAACCTCAACTTCATAACGAGGGCAGTTGCCACTTTAGCCAAATCTGACATTTCGTCAACTTTCTCACGACATTTCCCAAAACTATGACGTAATAATATTCCTAAAATAGTATTAACGCTTCTAATTAATCTTATTAATAGTGCTAGTTAAAACCACGTCATCCGTGACGTCATTGCTGGAGATGACGTCATTGGCAATAATGACGTCATAACGAATTTTTTAATAATATATATGGACAAATTTTATTCATTTTGTACGACGCACTTAAAGTGTACGATCGCCATACTTTTCTTTCTTTCTATTAAACTTTTTTTAGATATTCGTGTGTATTTTATTATTATTATTCGACCATTTATTTGCTTTCACGGTTGTAATATTTTGACTGAATTGTTTCATTCATTTTTTAAAAATTATTGTCAATTGTTATAAAAATTATCTGCTAATACTATAGAATAGTCCTTGTGCCGAATGGAAATAAAAGTGTAAAGGATGTTTTAGTCGTAGCACTGTAAAGCAATTTATTCCCCCGCCTACGTACCCCTCCCCTCAAATATTTATTCGTTCTCGTCCGTTCGCCTAATAGGGAGCTTTAGATTTGACAACGAGTACGACATTGAGTACGAGTACGAGTTTTAAAATTGGCCTTGTGTTGTTTTTGTTGTTAAGTTGTGTCCCGTTTTTAAATAAGACGATTTCTCCATCCAGACGATTTGTCCGTCTTCTAGTATAGTGTGAAAACGCCTAATATGATAACCCCTCGACTACCCCTCCCCTATAAGATAAAGAAAACAATTACAAGAAAAAATTAAGATTCACACCTCCCTCCAAAAGTTATATTTCAAACCTATCATATCTCAGGAAGGAAAGTTCGGATGTGAAGTTGTTCAAAGTCTGGTTTTCTACTGTCTGATTGGTGTTATTTTATTAATAGTAACTCATTAGAGTACAAACATTAAAAGCGTGAAACATAAATAGTACTAAATAGTGATATTTTATGCGAGTACAAACACTATTAAAGGCCTCGTCTATACGAATCCGATCCGGCTGAAACCGCATAGAAATATTTGCGAATCCTGTTGATCGTTTCCTATTCAAAAGTATGCGGTTTCGGTGACCGGATTCACTGGATTCGTGTGGTCGATAGACCGATTCGCATCAAAAAGTATGCGGTTTCAAAAGTATCCGGATCCGTGTAGACGGGGTCTAAAAGTGTGCAACATAAACACCACTAAATACTGCTAAATTATGCAAATTCTCTTGTTTTCTATTCTATTTAGTGGTAAATAGTACAAAGTATTGCACACTTTTAGTGTTTGTACTCTATTGTTTTATATTGTTTAATTAGCACTATTTAGTACTAATTAGTACTACTTGTTTCACGGGTATACTGTTTGTACTCTAGTAGAATTTTCCTTCGAACTAAATAGCAGAGTCTAGTAGTACAAACTAATTAGTCATTTTTCTTGTACAGGCGAAGAAAAATCATAGTAATATATTGCACGCTTGTCTGTACTTATCGATAAAATACGAGGCCTGTTTTGCTTATTTGTTTGCGAGGCTTTTTTGTTTTGCTTATTTGTTTGCTTGTTTAATACCTTTTAATTTGTTTTCCATTTCTTTGTTTGTTTCTCAAATATATTTTTTTTAATGGCTCCAATTTGCAATTCATAACTTCAGTGATAAAAAATATTCATTTTTTCATAGTATATTCAACACAAAATTGTCCCAATATTCGCATGGTTAATTTTGACAAACTGTATGGCATTTTAATTTACATTCTCAAATATTTTACAAAAGAACACAAATTGTCTTACCTTGATCCATGTAACTTCACAACGAACTCAGTGAACGCTAGAGCTCCGTTATTTAAAAGTAAAAATACCAAAATCTTTATCTTTGTAGAATTATCAGTGAGCGAAAAGCTCGAAGAGGTATGAACAATCTTTTTATGGTTTCTGCTCCGACGAACTCTCACTCGCCATGTTTGAACAATTCATTGAGAAAATGCACTAGTTTTCTCATCTTTTTGCCTCATTTTAACACATTCAAATAGTTAACTGACACTTCGTGATTTGGATTAACTTTTTGTCTGTGTAGAAGTTAAAAGCTGCATTTTAGAGGACTTTTTCTCATGTGTTTTATCGACTGTTGTCAGTGCAGTGCCCTCAGAAGTGTTGGCCATCGCTAGCCTGGAACGCGCGCGCGAAAATATGGCAAAATGAGCGGGAAAAATATCGGAAATGACGTCAACGAAAATAGTCAAATGCATGAAAGACCCGGATGTCTTCCGGAAGTAATTGGAAAACAAACAAACAAACAAACAAGAAAATCGAAGCAAAACACAATTTAATAGTCATAAAATAGGGAGGAATTGATAATAAACAAAAACAACGTGGAAAACAAACAACAATTAACTACAATATCAGTGTAAAATGTACCTTGCTATTTTTAGCAAAGATGCTTTATTATTTACCTTCAAACTTCTTTATAATTTAAAACTACACATATTTACAATGGAGAACTTCACACACTCATTGAAATATCTTTCAACCCGTCTTGGCAAATGCAGTATCTCTGGAGAAGTCCTCAACCTAACCTGGTATAAACGCTGTACATTTTGAAGGTTTATATAAACCTCTTTTGCTGTTGGGGCTTTAAAACCTAACCAGTTTATCTAGTTCGACGGGATTTGACTTCGATAGCTGTAACTATGAATCAGCATAAACTACTCTAAAGTTTATTGGATTTAAGTCTTCGCTTCTGAAGGGCTGCAGCAGCAGTGCCTGGCCTCACGCCATGTGATAATGAACTGACTGGTGATTGGCTGGAAGGTTCAGATGTGGTGTCAGACTGAGAATCTGGAGGGGTTCCTGGCGTGTTTGGTAATACTCTAAATTATAAAGAAAAATGGTGTCAATATTGATCAATCAAAATATGAATTTAATGAATGAATGAATGGATGGATGGATGAATGGATGGATGGATGGATGGATGGATGGATGGATGGATGGATGGATGGATGGATGGATGGATGGATGGATGGATGGATGGATGGATGGATGGATGGATGGATGGATGGATGGATGGATGGATGGATGGATGGATGGATGAATTAATGGATGAATGAATGAATGGATCAATTAATTTATAGTGAATAAATAAATAAATGAATGGATGCAACGATGATTGAAGTAATTAATAGATGAATGGATGGATGAAAGAATGAATGGATGGATGGATGGACAAATGAAAACATGAATGCATGGATAAGTGCATGAATCAATCAATCAATCAATCAATTATTTGTTGTAAGTGACTACGGTACGGCTGGTCGCACAGTAAATACATTTTATAAATTTAAAGAATAAAAATCATAATTTCTTTCACATGACTACTACTTTCACTATGCACTACTATATTGCTATTCATTTATACACTGAGTAACAACCATTACCTGTATCGTCTCATTGCTCTTACTGGTGCTGACGATGATCTTGGTTCATTGTCCAGGACACTAGCAGATGGTATTCTATCATCTAATGATGGTTGGTTGTGGTTACTGTCTACCTTATTACTATCTTTTGAAGATCTAAGGTTGTCGACGGCCTGTTCTGTAGATGGTTGTCTATACCTTGATAATAAAGAGATGTTTTGTTATCTTCCTCATAATCTACTTCAACACTTCTAATAGACTGTTTTTGGGGGGGTTTGGGGGAAAAATCGGATTTTGGGGTTCCTGTGTTGTCTTTTGGAGTTTTTTGGAAAACTCGGGTTTTGGGGTTCCTGTGTTGTCTTGTGGAGATTTTTGGAAAACTCGGGTTTTGGGGTTCCTGTGTTGTGTGAGCATCAAGACAACACAGGAACCCCAAAATCCGATTTTTTTAGAGAACTTAACTTTCAGCATGGTCACCACCACCACCATCTTCATCATCATTGCCATCATTATCTTCATCATTTTTATCATTAACTAATTACCACTAATCTTCTCATCCTAAACTCTCCTGATGTATGTGGTCTTATAATCACCATCATCATTATCATATCATTACATTATCATATCATCATTATCATCATCATCATCATCATTATCATTATTGTCATTATTTGTTATTAATTACCACTAACCTTCTCATCCTAAACTCTCCTGATGTGTGTGGTCTGTTGAGATCTCGTCCAACCAATGGAGCACTTGGTAGTGACCTTGTCATAGGAGATGTATGTTTAGCCTGACTAGGAGGGGGAGGGGTGGGGGACATTGACGGTCTTGAGTGTGAAGTAGATGAAGAAGGACTGGTTTCGAATGCTTCGGTTCTTCTTGGTGAAGAGAAAGGAGACTCACTGCAAAGATAAAATAAATATCATTTTATTATTATTATCATCATTATCATCAGCATAAACATCATAATCATCAGCATTACTATGATCATTATTACTATAAACAGGTTCCCATTTAAATCTGTACTTTCCCATTTAAATCTGTACTTATGCAAATTTTGTTGATGTGTGCTAAACACACAGATCAACCAATCAGAGAAGTTCACTTCAGAAATAATATACTCTGATTGGTTGATCTGTGTGTTTAGCACACATCAACACAATTTGCATAAGTACAGATTTAAATGGGAAACTACAGATTTAAATGGGAACCTGTTAATGTAACAATAGCAGCAAAACATAGAAAGCAATTCAAAAAGAATTGATGTACATTTTGTTATTATTATCCAAAAATATGATATAGAATAGAATAAAAAGTGGACAAAATGTTAGAACCATGGGCATCCAGAAATATTTTGAAAATCATTTATTGTTCGTTGAACAACTCACAAACAACTCTAACTACAAAAAGTTTATCATACTACACATCAAGCAAACTTCTTGCAGTGATATACCGGTATGTGTTTCTGAATTGGTAAACGAACAATATATGATTTCTAAAATATTTCTGGATGTCCACTTTTTTTTATTCACACTGTAAATTATTACTACTGTAAGTACAGATTTAAATGGGAAAGTACAGATTTAAATGGGAACCTGTTTATATTAATAGTCCTTATTACTTTTACGATCATTATTGTCATCAAAAAAATCTTCATAAATCATGATCATCATTTGATTGAAATCAATGTTTTGGTCCCGCTTAGGGTGTTAATGATGAGAATGCCCAGCAGCTGAGTTTTGTGGTCCATTTTAGGCTAACCTTATGAGATATACAACAATGCTTATTTTCAAAGATAATGTTTATTTGAATCCCCTTTCCGTTCCCTCTTAGGAGTGAAATTTCATCACTACCGCGACCATCATCTCAAAATATAGATCCATGTTAGGTATATTTTCAGAATTTCCAATGAGGACCCCTGCTCCCGTTTATAAGGTCCCCCCCGGGCATTTGATAATCATTAGACTATATATTCATCCCCATCATTATCTTCTCATTATTACCATTACCATCATCATCATCATCATCATTGGTACCATCATATTATCATCATTATCACCACCATCATCAATTTAAAAATTATAATTATTGACAACAACTTTCAGCATAGCCACCTCCATGATCAATAATATTCTTATCATCGTTATCATCATCATCATCATCATCATCTTCATCATCACCATTGGTACCATCATATTATCATCATTATCACCATCATTATTAATTTGAAAATTATAATTATTGACAACAACTTTCAGCATTATCACCACCATCTTCATCATTACCATTATCATCATTATACCATTGGTATCATTGACATCATTATTACATAATTGCCATGATTATCATGATTATTATGAGGGCCACAAGTTTATTAGCTTTTAGCTATTTAGTGCTACCCTCTATATATAAAGTTTCTTACTTACTTACTTACTTACTATCATCATTGTTTACAATATTGTATGATGTTATGAGTTGCTTTTGTCAACTTACCTTTCTGACTGACTTGACTCTGAGTCAAAGCTAGTGGATGGCAATCTATGGTCATCATTAATTAACCTGCAAAACAATCAAACAACAACATAAATATTTTTAAAAGTTCATTCTTTATATCATCCATTCTTCTGTTCTTTCTTTCATCTACTAATTTACAAATTTAGGCATTCATTCATGCATCTTTCCATTATCTATTTAATATTCAATTACATGTTTATTTCTTAGGAGATCTCACTAATAAGCTCGCAAAGGATTGTTTGTCAAAACGAATAGTTCAAAAATGGCTCCTTGAGACAAATACAATTTTGGTTACTTTTAGGCATTTGCGTTTTTTTCTTCTTTTTTTACCCCTGATAGAGCAGCAATGATCTATTATAATCCAAGTTAGAATCCTCAGCAGGCTACTTCTTTTCTCCCCTCTTCACTCCTCACCCCTCCTCCCTCATTTTTTTCGCTCCCAGTCCCAGTCTCTCTTCAGCTTGCTTCTCAAAAAAGGCCCAAAAGTAGAAAAATGTCCAAGTAACATATAACTTTTTAATGTAAAGTTATTTTAAGAATGTATTTATAGAGGGTTAACAGGGGAAACAACAACACGGGAACTGTTGGCGATGCGACAGAAATGCTTCTGATTGGCTTATACTAACTGGAAGTGCGCGCACGAAATCACCTGGTTCTTTCTTTTATCCATCTATCCAACCATCCATTCATTCTTTCATCCACTCATTCATCCCTCCAAAAATACATTCATGCTTTCAATCATCCATCCATCCGTTTATATATTTATTTATTCATTCATTCATCCATCCATCCACTCATTTTTTTGATGATCTATCCATCCATTTACTCATTCATTCATTCATTCATTCATCCATCTGTTGTTTTTCAATCATCCATCCATCCATTTATATATATTCATTCATTCATTCATCCATCCACTCATTTTTTTGATCATCCATCCATCCATTTATTCATTCATTCATTCATCCATCTGTTGTTTTTCAATCATCCATCCATCCATTTATATATTCATCCAATCATTCATTCATCCATCCATCCACTCATTTTTTGATCATCCATCCATCCATTTATTCATTCATTCATCCATCCATCCATCCGTTTAATATCTAATTTATAGATACAAACATAATAGCTTATCCTGAATAAAATCAACATGAAATAGAGCTTACTTAGAAAATTCCTGTCTCCATTCCTTCAATTCCTCAAAGATATCCTTCTTTGATGGAGCATTTGGTTGTTCTTCTTCATAGCTTTTCTCAGGTAAATGTATTCTGGGCTCATCAGAAAATGGTGAAACAGCTACCTTTTCAACATTCTGTAAAAACAGAAAGTTCCATATCATGGATGAAGGACTGAAGCTCAGTGTTACAAATTTCCCTATATTGCCTATCATTTTAAATATAAACCACAGGCAGCCCAACTAGTCTATCTGAGGAATGTTTTTAAAACGAATGATATTATTTTTTACCGCGTGCCTATTGAAAAAAAAGTACTTTGCTCCCTTGCTACTTGACTTGAGCGTGCAGGTGGGCTTCCTGTGGTGGTTGGTTTGCTGTGCGGAATCAATAATTGTACGCGACTTTCTCACTGACGACAGAAATTGAAGAGAGTTGTATTTTGTATTTATAATACCCTCTTCAAACACCGCACAACTTTGACGAAAACCCACAGGAATCCCATCCATGTGCATTCAAACAAATACACCACAGGAATCCCACCTGCGCGCTCAATGAAAATTTAATTTTATATTTCCAATAATAGCGCACGGTAAAAAATAACTTTGTTGTCATTAAAAAAAAATCCTCAGAAAGAATAGTTGGGCTGCCTCGTGTATATAAACCTCAACTGAGAGTGCGACTACTTCAGCTGAGGACACCTAAAGAAAGTTTTCCAATCACAATTGTGAATATACAAATGTGTAATTGTTACGTTGGCTTAACATGCTTATAAATTTTGTTATATTACATGAAAGAAAATACATCATAAGATTGCACAAGCAATACCTAAGTAGCCAATAAGAATTCATGCATTATAAAACAAAGAATACACCGAATCGAAATA
Organism: Metridium senile; assembly: GCA_949775045.1. Taxonomy (NCBI): domain Eukaryota; kingdom Metazoa; phylum Cnidaria; class Anthozoa; order Actiniaria; family Metridiidae; genus Metridium; species Metridium senile. The sequence goes on from OX459104.1 coordinate 3,547,789, forward strand.
TGGTGGCCAATTTGAATAACAATTCTTCTTGACTGCCCAGCCTCGCATACATGTGAAAACTCTATTGTTTTCCAACGTGAACATGAGGCTAGACAGTCAAAAACAATAAGAGTATGCCATATTTCGAATCGGTCTATACATGACATACATTTTAGGTTAAGCCTGTGCAATGAAGAACTCAAAACTGGTGTATTTATCTCACTATACCTTTCGTCTAGATTTGAGAGCTCTTGATATGTTACCACAGATGACTGCCCCTGACCCTACAAAAATAAAAATAACAAACTTCAGTTGATAATAGGTGTTATATGGTGTTATATAACCCACTTTTAAAAATGCAAATAAAAATATGTGTTAAATAACATGCTAATTAGGAGTGTGTGTAGCAAAGTGTTTCAGTGAGCTGTGCTCTCGGCTTAAAAGAATCAAAATAAAACAACGAAAGATGACAAAGAAATAATTAACTTCAGTTGATAATAGTGGTGTTATTAGAACATTTACTTATAACCCACTTTTAAAAATGCAAATAAAAATATGTGTTAAATAACATGCTAATTAGGAGTGTGTGTAGCAAAGTGTTTCAGTGAGTTGTGCTCTTGGCTTAAAAGAATCAAAATAAAACGAAAAGACAACAAAAACATTTATGTATCCGGTTTATTATAATATATACAAATGTATCCAGATTATTACCTATATATATATATATGATATATATATCCGGATATATATATATAAATCATGTATATTTATTTATCCTCAAACCACTTTTATCAATGACTTTCACAGTGGCTTGTGACTCAAGTTAAAAAAAAAGCAAAAAGTTACCCTGAGGCTCTTATATTTTTATCATGTCTTTAATCTATTTATCTCTAATCTTTTGTCTTTCTTTTGTTTTTTTCAATATAAATATTATTATAAGAGCGATTCGACGTTTCGACGCATCGAGCTTCATTTTCAAGAACGAAATCGCTCTTTTAATAATATTTATATTGAAAACATTAACGAAAACTACAATAAATTATTGTTGGTTTTTCTATTCTTGTATATATTTCATATTTTTATTTGATGGCCCAATGTAAGATTAGCTTTTAATAAATTGGTTTTCCATTGGTAAATAAAGTTTATTATTTTACCATAACTTGTAAATTTCTCACGCGCTGATTGGCTGAGAGCCATTGTTGATTACAGTCCAGACCTGCTTGTGCTCACGACATCCGTACACGAGCGGATAAAACGGTTTTCTTCAAACTTTTTTTAGTTGTTTTTGGCTTATTGATGGTAAAAAACAAATCAAAGTCAGTTTTCTATGGGTCTGTACTGTAATCGACAATCAAAATCATGTCACAAATGATCAAAAGTTTTGATCATTTGCAACGTAATTTTGATTGTGGATTACAGTACAGACCCATAGAAAACTGACTTCAATTTGTTAAATAGAGGATATTACATGGGCGCACGGAGATATGAATTTTATCTTCGAGTGTTGATAAGATATTCCACGAGTGAGCGCAGCGAATGAGTGGGATATCTTTTCAACACGAGAAGATAAAATTCATATCTCCAAGCGCACATGTAATGTTCTGTTTATTATATAACAGATTGAAGAAAAAAAAAATATTTTGAAAGTTGATTGGTTGAGAGTGATATCACACATGTGCGATATCAATGATATCTTCATGACTAGGATAGGCTTTTTATCTAGTTGATATCACTCGGTATACCACTATATGTTATATAATAATTATAATTATTGTATATAATACTTTCATGATTCATACCATGAGTAAGGTCACTACTATCATCTTCCATCTGAAATATCCCTGTCAACTCTGACTGACTACCAGAAGACCCTAGAGCTGATCCAGGACGCTGACCAAAGGCACTTCCAGGACGTTGCCTGGCAGCTGAGGATGGTCTTTGCCTGGCCGCTGAAGCAGGTCTCTGCCTGGCTAAAGCCGTCTTTGGTCTTGTGGTACCCTTCTCTGATGACGGTCTTGAGTTGGATTGTTCTGTAACGAGGAATAGCTGAGTAACATTGAAACATAAAATGATTGTAACAATAGTTACAATGTCATTAAATATTGCCATCATCATTATAATCCCAATTGCCATCAAAATTATCACAATATTTACTCACATCATCATAATAATAATGATCATCATCATCATCATCATCTTTAGCAACATCACTATCATCATCATCATCATCATCATCATCATCATCATCATCATCATCATCATCATCATCATCATCATCATCATCGACACCACCACCACTGCCACTAATGTAACTATCATTGTCATCATTGTCATCTTCATCATTATCACAAACTCTATCATCACCATCATTAACTTCATCATTATCATCACTGTCATCTTCATCATTATTAGATGATGCAGAGGTAGTGAGTCTGAGTCTCCTCAATTAGTAGGTATAACTTGTGTCTGCAGAGACGTTAAAAATGTGATGATTTACTTATTTTATCATCACCATCATCTTCATTATTATCATCACCACCATCATAAGGTCATCATCATCATAATTATAGGTAATAATTTATAATGACATTTGTAACACCGTAAAAATGTTGACTTACCTTTACTGACGTTTCAAGCTTTAGCCTAAGGACTAAAGTTTGAAACCTCTGACTCAGTAAAGTTAAGTCAACATTTTTTTTTACAAATTTCATTATATGAACTATCATTTATATCAAACACCGACGCAGCCTATACTAGTTTACTCGCTAGTTTCCATTTATATTATCATAATATTATTAATCACCTTCATCTTGTTCATTTCCCATTACTTTCAGTCCATCATTGATCAGTTTCCATTCTTCCTTCAAGTGGTTAGGTACTTTAATATTCTTGGCTGAATCTGGCATATCCCTAAGAACCGGTTTACCACCTATCTTCTCAATCAATAATGGTTCATCATCTAGTACTTTAATCCCTGGTACTGCTTGATGAATAGCTCTACGGTATTCATACTCAGCCATATCCTTTGTGAGTGAAATGCATAAACTCAGACAGATTCATTCATTTAAAAACAAACAAAACGTAACATATACATTGTAACAATAGCATCAAAACATAGAAAGCAATTCAAAAAGAAATGATGTACATTTTGTTATTATTATCCAAAATATGATATAGAATAGAATAAAAAGTGGACAAAATGTTAGAACCATGGGCATCCAGAAATATTTTGAAAATCATTTATTTATCAACTCTAACTACAAAAAGTTTATCACACTACACATCAGCCAAATTTCTTGTGGTGATATACCGGTATGTGTTTCTGAATTGGTAAACGAACAATAAATGATTTCTAAAATATTTCTGGATGTCCACTTTTTTTTTATTCGCACTGTAAATTATTACTACTGTAAAACCCCGCGTATAAGAACCTAAACTTTAAGAACCTGTCAGGCTGAAATTTTCATTTAATTTTTTGTAAAAAAAGAGCCATCATGCCATGTGCAAAAGCATTGACATGTATGTAAATAAAATAGGAAAAAAGGTGTTGTAATGATGAAGTGAGTGATGCTGATAGAAACTAGATAGCCTGATTTCAATTTAAGCACCATTTACATTAAGAACCTGTTCAGGCGGACTTGGAAAAATCTAGGTTCTTATACATGTATGCAAGGTTTTACTGCAGTATTAAATTTACATTTATTTACTTACCTCAGCTGAAGATGTAGGATGTGGAGCTACACAGACAGGGTTACCCTCAAGATTGAGGCTCTTGAGTGAGGAACACAGTGTAAGAAACTCTACTTGTGATAGGTCGTCAATCAGGTTACCCTCCAGGTCCAATACTTCAAGGCTGTCTAGCATACTGACAGGACTGACATCACTGATATCATTGAACGCTACATATAGTTCCTGTGGACAAACACAATGATCATCATAATCTCTGCCCTTTTCTTGAAAAATGAAGAAAATCTATCTAATTTTAGTAGTATGTGTTATTATTTTGGTTATTTCTTTTTTTACTTAATCTAATTGCTATCATTGAACGATACATATAGTTTCTTTGGATAAACACAATGATCATCATAATCGTTGCCCTCAAGATTTTTGAAAAATAAAGAGAATCTATATATACTTTAATAACCAATAACCATAATGCCTTGTTTTTGGGGGGAACTACATATTGTAATTTAAATCAAATAAATTTGAATTACAATATCTATCCCCAAAAACAGAAGGCATTATGGTTATGCCAAAGTATAGAATGAATTGAATATTTTGTTTCTAGTTTTACTATCAGTTGATTCACAGCAATAACATACCACAAGAGATGAGACTGAACTAATGCCATCTAAATCAGTTAGACCACATTGACACATCCACAGTGTTCTAAGACTGGTGAGAGACGTCCCTAGATCTCTACAAGAATGAATTATATCAATTATCAATGTTAGTCTACATATGTATCTATCAATCAATCAGTCAATAAATCATCCAGTCAATCAATCAGTCAATCAATAAGTCAATCAATCAATTAATCAATAAGTCAATCAATCAGTCAATCAATCAATCATCTATTCAATCAATAAATCAATCACTCAAATAAGTCAATCAACCAATTAGTCAATCAATCATTTAGTCAACCAATCAGTTCATCAATCAATCAGTCAATCAATCAGTCAATCAATCAATCATCTATTCAATCAATAAATCAATCACTCAAATAAGTCAATCAACCAATTAGTCAATCAATCATTTAGTCAACCAATCAGTTCATCAATCAATCAGTCAATCAATCAGTCAATCAATCAGTCAATCAATCAGTCAATCAATCAGTCAATCAATCAGTCAATCAATCAGTCAATCAATCAGTCAATCAATCAGTCAATCAATCAGTCAATCAATCAGTCAATCAATCATCTTGTCAACCAATCAGTCAATCAGTCAATCAATCAGTCAATCATTCATCTAGTCAACCAATCAGTCAATCAATCAATCAGTCAATCAATCAATCAGTCAATCAATCAGTCAATCAATCATCTAGTCAATCACTCAGTCAGTTATTTTAGCAATAAGTAAATAATTATTAGAGCAGATTTTATGAGCATGAAACGTCCAGAGCTGTGTGTGCCTTGCTGTGACTGTGATGTTTCTAGAATTTTGATGTGCCTTGCAATACCTTTACAATTTGTGCCATGAACTTTTTATGAAATCACATGAAATCTGCTCTATATAGTCAATAGTCAATACGTTATTCAGCCTGTCAATGGATAATTAATCAATCAATCAGACAGTCAGCCAATCAAACAGACAATCACTTGTTCAAACAAACAAAACTAACCAATCATGATCCGACAATTTAGCAAGTAAACAATCAACCAAATTAAAAAAGAAAAAGGACCACATTCTCACCTTACAGTTGAAATCACACTATTTGATAGCTTTAGCTGGGTTAAGTTTGGAAGCAAGCCACCTTAAGTATAGCATATAGTAATTAGACAAACATATCAAAAATATATGACAGACAAAATAACTATACATGTATACAAAAAAATAACAAATAAATAAATTCAAATTAAATTAAAAACTCACCAAAGTTCCCAAGACTGTGGTCATTAGTATTGACTTGCATTTCAAGAAACGTAACATCATTTAGATTGCTTACTCCAGTTAGAGATTTCTAAAAACAAACAAAAACAAAAAACATCAAAAGGTCTAAAATATAATAAGATTATCTCTTTCCTCTTAGCTTCTTCGTATAATCATGGGAAAGCCCACCTCCTTCTAATCAAAGATCCTTGTGAGCATTGTTACTTAATTAATTAATCCATTGTTTTACGTTGAAATTTAGGGAGTCGTTACTGAGTCTCCCTAGCATATTAGTGCTAATGTTTAATGCAAACATACATCACTTCTCACATGTTGATTTTTGCGAAGAGAGGAAAACTATAACCAGGATAACCAAGAGAAAAATGGTTGTGGCATGAGAGAGAACAACACAACAAACAAGCTCTATTCACTTGTCGCCTGAGCCAGGAATCAAACCCAGGTCAAAGTGGTGAAAGGCGAGTGCTCTCACCGCTAGGTCACCCATGTTACCCACTCACTTGTATATTTAAAACATATCAATGACACATGAATTTATCACATACCAATTTATTTGGTGAAAGGAATTCCTCCCATAGATGGTCCGCAGATTCTTCCTCCTCGTCCCTTTTAACGGGCTGCGGGTTGACGTTACCATCATCAAATTCCCTTATCCTGACACCGTTGTACGCACCATGGCGAGTTACATGGTTTGCAATATCATCTATTGTTAATACATCATCTTCCATAGCTTTCCTGGCAATAATTATATCAGAAATACATTAAAAAATATAAAGGTTATTCATCGCAATATGAAATCGATTGGAACCATGGGTCAACATCATCATCATCATCGTCAATATGATAGTTCTAATCGATCTTTATAATCAACTATCATTGCTATCATTACCATTATTATATATAGAAGATCACCATGCACCATTATAATCATTATATTATTATAATTAGCAATATCAATATTCGTTGTTTTTAATGTTCAATTTTTTTTGCGTGCATGACATTCACAAAAAATGAACGAATATTACAGAAATATGTAACAAGAAAACACAAGAAAATATACACAATTAAAATGTATCTAATACACAACAATAAGAAAAGACCAAAACTATTCATATTTAAACAATAACATTGGTATTACAATAATAGTAAGCTTAACCACAACGCAATAATTGTATAATAATTTAAGTTTAAGGTAAATAAAATCAGTACAAAAACAAAGATATTTTTCCTAATATACCCACAAAAGTTGCTATTTAATCAACCTGAAATTCCCAATGGAAATAAATTTACAATATAAACTTCTTATGTCTTCAAATGTACAATAATAAATATAAAAAACCTCATAATTTTCGCAAGAATGACAATAGGGATTATCAAAATATCGTCGGTTGCCACCACAACAATTATCAACCCACTTACTTTTGCCTTGGATACGGGTAGTTTTCACCAGCGCAGGCCATCCAAAACTCGTCAAATACAAGAATAAATACTGCTTCAACTGTACACGAAGTATCTCTCAGCTAGAACTATTTTTAGGGACGCAGAGAGCAGATTTTTCAGTTGTAAACCGATTGGCGATAACCGCCATTTTGTTCTTGGTGTTTGGCGCGCAAAGTATTGTGGGGGATTTATGGGCATCATTGATTTTGTCAGCGGTGTTTGCATTGAGTACGACAGACAGACAAAAACAAACTGCAATCCGGATCGCTTTAATTTCTTTATTTTAATTCATATTAACTTTATTCTATTTACATAAAATAAACGAATATAAAAAAGAATATACAAGAGGTAAATAAATATCAAATGAATAAGGTGATAATATTCAGAGTTTTGGTCAAATAAATAAATATTAAATAACACAAATAAAAAAATAAATTGGTGAATAAACGAAAAACTATACATGAAATCTAGATAAATGAATAAAACATACAAAAATAAACTACATTGATATTGAAAACCAGCATACATATATAGGAAACACAGCGGTCAAACGACTACGCATGCGCGAAAAAAAAACAAGTAAAATGATCCTGACATCCGTGCGGACCTTTATAACAAAATTATAAACAAATGGTAGCTTCACAATATAGCAAAGGTTTTGTACACGAAATTTCAAGCTTATATATTCAGGGAATTTCTTATAAATCGACTTCAAACACTGTTTTACGAAACTCCTGTTTGCAATGGCAAATTTAATTACCGCTGTGAAAATTTTGCCGCGCATGCGTAGTCGTTTGACCGCTGTGTTACATAAATATAAAGGAAAGACTAACAAGCTCGTTCCCAGGCTTTTCCCTCTGACTATCGAGATTGTCCAGACTACAAGCAAAGGGAAAAGCCGTATGGTAAAGATGAAAAGAACTGAACCAGGCCATGGTAATAAAACGCATCTACACTTCCAGGAGTCATTCCTTTTTCTGTGAAAATGATAAAAAATATGGCAGTATTAGCTATAACTATAGATCAATAGTCCCCTTCATGGTTCCCTGCGCCATCTTGAAAGGTAGCCAGGCCTTTGCAATGGCATCGAAGCAAGACGAACGTTGAGTTCGCAAAGATAACACCTTGCCAGACAATTATTCACGTGTCTCTATCATGCAATGAAAGCTCAACGTTTGTCTCGCTTCAATGCAAAGGCCCGGTTACCTTTCAAGATGGGGCACGAAACCGTGAAGGCGACTAATCTCTAGACACAAGTGCCATACTAATTGTGGAGATTGACTCACACTCACTTCCTAGATCTGCATGCATTTAGTACTTTAGCACAAAACTCGATCTGCAACTCAATCTTATAGCCACGCCCAAGTTAATTCCTACTAATTGTGGAGATAAGACTCACACTCGCTACCCCTACATGAAATATTCTAGCACACAACTCTGCTCACATGTTGATTTAAGCGGAGGGAGGAAACCCGGTTAACCCGAAGAAACGCCTTTCTGGCAAAGAAAGAAAACAGCACATCAAACAAACTCAACTCACATATAATCCATGCCCGAGTCAGGACTCCAACATGGACCAAAGCAGCGAGAGGTGCATGGTAAACCACTATGCCACTCGGCCATTAGAAGGCTGAAAAATGAATTAAACTCGCACACAGAATGCCCACCTTTGATGTAGGACCCAGGACCTGTATCCTGCTCTTTATGACTTCACAGCCTCGATTCCAGTGCTCATTTAACATCATACAAACACCATCGTAGAGCGTGCACAGTCTCTCACAGAAAGATATAAAGCACTGGGTTCGAAGTAACCGACCAATAGGGCTACGATGTGTGGCCGCGGTGCAGCTCTGGGAAAACATAGATTTGTACTTCAAAAGGCTGTCGCTGGCTTGCTTTAATGGAGGCTCACATTTTTCTTTGACTTTAATTAGTTTTGGTGTACTGTAGAGTCAAACATTAACCAAATAATGACGTCAAACTAATACCAATTTACATGCATACATGAGCGGGCATGCGCAATAGTTAGTTATATTTAAATGTTTTTACATTCTCAATCTCGTCCCCAACGCCGCGTTTTTATTTAAAAATAAATCACTTTTTTAACGTCTCAATCTTCTAGCTGGACACAGTGCGCCCTACTAATCGGTGAGACTCACTCACACTCACTACCTCTACGTTTTAATATTTTGCACACAACTCGACTCACATGTTCATTTTTTATTGCGTTTTGATTGCGCATACTCGAACAAATATCCTGTTATCAAGTTGAGCCGTAACATCCCAATATCTGGGTATTTAGTGATATCTGGGTATTTAATCCCGACCTCTGGGTATTGAATCCTGATCTCTGGGTATTTGATCCCGATACCAGCTAGGGTATTTGATCCAGATCTCTGGGTATTTGATCCCGATCTCTGGCCAGTATTTGATCCCGATACCATGAGGGTATTTGATCCCGATCTCTGGGTATTTGATCCCGATACCACTGAGGGTATATTTGATCCCGATACCATGAGGGTATTTGATCCCGATCTCTGGGTATTTGATCCCGATACCACTGAGGGTATATTTGATCCCGATACCATGAGGGTATTTGATCCCCATCTCTGGGTATTTGATCCCGATACCAGGGTATTTGATCCCGATACCACTGAGGGTATTTGATCCCCATCTCTGGGTATTTGATCCCGATACCAGGATATTTGATCCCGATACCACTGCGGGTATTTGATCCCGATACCACTGCGGGTATTTGATCCCGATACCAGGGTATTTGATCCCGATACCACTGAGGGTATTTGATCCCCATCTCTGGGTATTTGATCCCGATCTCTGGCCAGTATTTGATCCCGATACCATGAGGGTATTTGATCCCGATCTCTGGGTATTTGAGCCCGATACCTACTGAGAGTATATTTGATCCCGATACCACTGAGGGTATTTGATCCCCATCTCTGGGTATTTGATCCCGATACCAGGGTATCTGATCCCGATCTCTGGGTATTTGATCCCGATACTAGGGTATTTGATCCCGATCTCTGGGTATTTGATCCCCATCTCTGGGTATTTGATCCCCATCTCTGGGTATTTGATCCCGATACCAGGGTATTTGATCCCGATACCGATGGAATGATTCCTCATCCCACATCACTTGTCACGACCCTGCGTTATTGCATGTATGTGATTACTGTACTTTTATGCTTACTCTTTCTTACCAGAATTTCTTGCCAAGTTTTCTCCACCAAACTTTAAACACCAACAATGTTACAACGATGAAGAACAGCAAGTTGATGACATTTGTAGGTGCTGTGTTCTTGTAACCATGGCGAATACCAATGATTATCGAATGGATAAATCCACTGGATCTCTTCTGCGCATTTTTCTGCAAGAGTATGCACGGTATGTAGGCATGAGAATTAGGTATATTTTCCATCGGGGTGAGGCGGTACAGTAAACATAAAGAAACGTTTTTAAAAGGCAAATCCCACTTTACCCGCTCCCAATCTCCCATTAGGGAGAAAACATTGTGCCAAGTGGATGAGGTCTCCCCAACCTCGTCCCCAGGCTCTCCCTTCTCGTTTTGCAGCATTTTGAAAACAAAATCGAGAAGGGAGAGCCTGGGAACGAGGTTGAGGTCTACCTCACTGACGAGGCTTATATATTGGGAAAACATCGAGGAATAGAATGAGGTCTTATAATACAAAAAAACCCTGAGAAAATGGAAACAACTGAGGCAATGAATAAGGTATTCAACTCCTTTCAAGAAAATGTTATTGGGAAAACATATTAAGACAATTTAAGTACTATAGTAAATAGGGTCTATAAGAATTTCAAGATATTTGTATTGTCATTGACATTGACATATATATACACCTATTTCAAAAATCGTTGTTGAGCCGAAGCTACGGTCTAGACTCTAAAGCCTGCAAAGGATGTCGGTACATGGACTTAATTTGTGATTTATTGCACGTTTTTTAAAGAAATAATTGTATTTATATCTACCACAACAACAACTTGTAATGGTCATATAACTCAAAAACCTACAACCAAAATATGCTATCAATAAATGGATATAGCAAGAGACCGAAATACCGACATCCTTTGCATCAGTTCAGAGTGTACACTGTGGCTTTGTGTGCGACAACGATTTTTGAAATAGGTGTATATATTTCTTTTTTCTATCGTTCTACAGTTATACCTTGTACAGCCCTTCTTGTCTGAGTATATTCTGTAATATGGTGGTCGATTCGTTACTGATGATAAACGGTGTGTACTCACGGACATACTCACGTGTCCACCATGCCTTGTCTTGAGGACTGTGAGAGAAATAGTGTACATGAGATTACTGGAAGCAAAAGCTTGCCTGCTTGCCTGCTTGCCTGCTTGCCTGCTTGCCTGCTTGCCTGCTTGCCTGCTTGCCTGGCAAGCATGATATTCGGACTGCTCACTGGCCAACTGCCTGGTGAATTGATCGATGAATAGATTGGTTCAAAATGGCTTACCCTGAGTTAAACATGACATCCTTAAGACTCGTTGTGTTCTGTGTAAAGTGATATAGATACAGCTGTGTCCTGATGTACTTTGGTGGAGAAGATCTAAACGCTGGGTTCTCCCCCATTAGATCAAGAACGTCCTTCTCCCCTCGAAGCAGCTTGTACAGGAAACGATGGAACCATGGATTGGATTCAAAGGACTCGAGAGCAGCGAACCACATCTGCCAGTCAAGTCGTGGCTGGTGAGGCGCTATGGAATAAATATATTCATCTGAATCATGATATAAATAATAACAATAATGATGATGATCATTGTCATCATTATCTTCGTCTATTATTGTCACCATCATCATCATCATCATCATCATCATTAATCATATAATAGTTGGCATCATCATCGTCATCATTATAACACTGTCGCTTTCACTATATCACCATCACATCACAGTCATCGTTGTGATCATTATCGTCAGTCATCTACATTATCGTCGTTCTCTTCATCACCATCAGCAGCATATCATATCATCTCATCATCATCATCGTCGTCGTCATCGTCGTCATCACCATCATCACCTTCAACACCACCACCATCGTCATCGTCGTCGTCGTCGTTGTCATCATCACGACCACCATCATAATCATCATCATCACCATCACCATCACCATCACCACCAACATCATCATCACCATATGCACCACCATCATTATCATCATCGTCACCATCATTACCACCACCACCACCATCATCATCATATCAATCATCCAGTATTTCTTACCTACAAATGGAGGCGGCTGGTATGGATTTACTGGTTTGTAACGGAAGTTATATTCCTGGAAAAGAAACCATTTTTAGACACAGAATACTGCTACTTATTTAGACTTTGTTCTACATACTCACCGTCCATGTTTCATTGGTTGAATTACTCCCTAGAATCACAATCTCTGGTCGACCACCTACACCAGTCATACTAAAACACAAAAATAGCAGGAAAATAAATTTACGTGGCATGTTCACGCAATAACGCAGCGTTAATTATCTAAATACAATATGATTGCAATATAGCGAATGGAAGCTAAGGATACCATGGTTTGACGTAAGCTAGAGTGTGTCAGTATTTCAGCAAGGCGGTATATTTGCTACAATCGCAATGCATAATGGTTGCATGTTTTGTGAAATTCAAGTCAATTCAGTGCGCATGCAACAATGAGTTTGCCATAACCGTACTGTAACGCTTTAATTTTTGAAGGATTGTAGGTGTAAAAAATCAAAGGTTGGCTATATTTAAAGCATACCTTCTAAATAATCCATATGAATGTGATATTTCGAGATATTTAGTGTCCTGGTACCACTTGCGAAACAGGACCGGTAGACTGGACTTCGCCTGGCGACTTACATCGGTAAGGGGATCCTGATATAATTATTATAGGATCGTTAGGAGCAATATCAAAAATATAATTGAAAAACCACTTGCATAGATTAGATATAGATAAAATCAGCCTCATTGACATTAACAAATCTGTACTTTTAGGAACAGCTCGCATACTTAGAAGAGTGCTTCAGCCCCCGGGGGAGCATTGATTACGCGGAGAGGGAAAATAGCGCGCACCTTCGGCTTTTTGCGAGGTCAGCTTACTTCTAGCTAAATTTTTGCCCCATTTCAGTATCATCTTTTAGAAGAAAAGGAGCTATATTATCCTATGAGAAATCTGGTTATTACTAGCATTATACGATCGCCGGAAAGATACATACTTGCCGCATTTTTGATATTTTCATTGACATTTCTGATCGAGCCCGCGCTTTAGGGAGAAAAGTACCTAGTAACCGACCATCGTGGAAGAAACTGCACTAAAACATTTTGTTTTCTTTTGCTTTTCCTATTACCATATTTGGAGGTTATCCTTACCAGTGTAACAGCAAAAATCCACAGGGAGACCAACGATATGGCAATGCATTGTATCAAAGAAGAATTGCGCTTGGCTTTTGATGCCTTAGGCTGAAGAAGGATTCTACCAAAAGAGGAAAAAGTGAGCTATTTTCATCCCTTTTTAAGTTAGTTTGTTTGTTTGTATGTTTGTTTGTTTGTTCGTTTAGTTGTTTGTATGTATGTTTGTTTGTTCTTTAGTTCGTTCATTTGTTTGTTCTTTAAATTTTGTTTGTTTGTTCGTTCGTTCGTTCGTTCGTTCGTTCGTTCGTTCGTTCGTTCGTTCGTTTGTTTGTTTGTTTGTTCATTTGTTTGTTTATTTGTTTTTATGTTTGTTGTTACCTGGCGAATGCTCCAAGAACTTCGATAACCAACGAAAAGAAGCCTATCCAAATACCAGCCAGTGTTGCTTTGGTAACGAATGAAGTGAAGTCTTCTGGAGAAAATGCTGGAACACATGTACATGCACAACAATCAAGCAAAAAAGTCATAACACATCCTCATCATTTTCTTTGTGTGTGTTGCTAAATTGTTGACATCATAACCACCTTAATATGATATTATTTTTTTATTTATTTAACAAAACTATTACAAATAAAAGCTGTGCATTTTGTCCAACACACTCAATTATCTCTTTCATCATCATCATATCGTCGTCAACATCATCATCATCATCATCTGTGGAATGAACTACCGGTGGAAATTAAGAACCCACCTTCCACAGAGTCATTTAAATTAAAACTTAAGACATTACTTTTTAATTCCTAGGGGTTTTTTTTCCTTGTATTATTATTATTCTCATCATCATTATTTTCCATATTGTTATTGTAATCATTTATATTTCCTATTCGTTACTTTTTTTCCCCCATATTATTGTAAGAGCACTGAGATTATGTAGTGCGCTAAGAATTAAATGATTATTATATTATCAAGGGCGGATCCAGGATTTTTCAAAAGGGGGGTCCCAGGGGAAAATTGGGTTGGCATAGGAATCCCGGGCGCAGTTTACCACAGGAAGCCCAATTCCGTCAAGCAAAATATTTGAAAAAATATTTGAACCTAAATTTGGTCCTGGATCCGCCCTTGATTATTATCATTGATATTATTATCATCTAATGCATTTTCATCATCATTATAATCAAACATATTTTCACCGTGCAATGATCCACCATCATAACCATCAATACGTACATGCAAACTATGCTAATCATTTTTAATTTCACCATCATCATCATCCATCCATCATCATCGCCATCATTATCACCACCACCACCACCAACAACCACCACCATGATCATTATCATCATCATTACCATCGTCATCAGGACCATCATCATGGCATCATCATCGCCAACAACTACCGCCTTAATCATGACCATGATGATGATGATGATCATCATCATCATCATCATCATCATCACCACCAACAACCACCACCATGATCATTATCATCATCATTACCATCGTCATCAGGACCATCATCATGGCATCATAATTGCCAACAACTACCGCCTTAATCATGACCATGATCATCATCATCATCATCATAACAACTGTTTATATCAATTCGATTCAATGCGCTGGTTTACAAACTTCTTTATTTCGGTTCGGTTCGATTCGTTTCGTGCTTACTATCATTAAGCACACACATACATACACTAACTTATGGATTCAAAAAACTCTATTTCTTACCCTTTAAGACAAAGGGGGTTATATAACCTACAAACAGTTACATAATCATACAATGTTTATCAATGAGCTTATTCATGAGCTTATCAAAAGACAGTTCGCCCTAATGACGTTTATTGTACAGAACATATTCCCCACCTTGAAGCACTGCTTCAAAATATTAACAAACAGTGTTCAATGCTCAATGTTCAGTGTTCAGTGTTCAGTTTAATCTTCTTGTTCAGCTAATAAGAGTACTAGTTTGGCTATTGGCCTTTTCATGAGACCATTGGCAGTCTTCACAGTTACTACTCTGCACTTGTTGTCTTCTCCCAGATAAAGTTCTTTTACTCTTCCCATTACCCATTTAGTGGGTGGAGTGTTATCCTCTTGTAGGATTACAAGATCATCTTTCTCTAAGTTGCGCCTTTCTTTCCTCCACTTTGGTCTCTGCTGTAAGTTAGAGAGGTATTCCGTTGACCATCGTTTCCAAAAATGCTGGTGCAGTTGGTGTAGATGCTGCCATCTGTTTAGGCGGTTAACTTTGACGTCAGCCACGTTTTCCTCAGGAAGTGCATTCAGTGGAGCTGACACCAAGAAATGACCAGGAGTGAGAGCTTGTAGGTCCGAAGGATCCGATGACAGTGGAGTGAGAGGACGTGAGTTTAAGCAGGCTTCTATTTGGCATAGAACAGTATACAGTTCTTCGTAAGTTAAACTTACGTTTCCGATGATTCTACGTAGATGGTATTTCATACTTTTCACTCCCGCTTCCCACAGTCCTCCAAAATGACTTCCTCTCTGGGGAATAAAATGCCATTCGATGTGGTCTTGTTGTAGATACTTTCTTACGACGTCGTTATGCTCTTGTGAAACTGTGAGTTGACGTAATTCTTTGTTAGCTCGTACAAAGTTAGTACCATTGTCGCTATAAATGGCTTTCGGTTTTCCTCGTCGTGAAACAAATCGCTTCAATGCTGCTAAGAATGCATCAGTTGATAAACTAGTAACAAGTTCAATGTGAATAGCCTTAACAGCTAAACAGACAAACAGAGCTATCCATGCCTTCTCATTCCTAGTTCCACGACCACGACCAGATTTCATCAAGACAGGACCGGCAAAATCAACACCAGTGTTCATAAATGCTCGGCCAGAGGTAATACGATCAGACGGTAGAGATCCCATGATTTGCTGTAGACTTTCAGCTCGTTGCCTTCTGCATACTACACACTTGTGTACAAGTCGTCGAATCAGATCTCGTGCTCCTATTATCCAATAGGTCTGACGAATAGTGGCTAGAAGCAGTTGCTGGCCAGCGTGTAGATTTCTCAAGTGCTCGTACTGCACTATAAGGTCTGTCAATGCGTGACGCTTGGACAGAAGCACTGGATGCTTTCGATCATAAGGTAATGATGATTTATCTAAACGTCCACCAACACGTAGTACTTCGTTGTCGTCCAGGAATGGATGTAAGGATACTAGCTTACTCTTGCTGGAGATGACTTTGCCTTTCTTTAAACAGCTGATTTCTTCAGAAAAGTCTTGACGTTGAGATTCTTTAACCAGAAACAAGAGGGAAAGCTTCAATTCATTCGTAGTTAAAGGTCCACCTGGCTTAGGTTCTGAACTTACAGATGTACATCTCAATCTCCATCGTCGACACCATGCTAATACACGTACAAGCTTTGTAAACGATGAATAAGGCAACAAATCAAAGACAGATTTCAACTCCGTTGTCTTGACCAAGTTGGTGACGATAACACTGTTATTTCTTTGCTCTAGTGTAGATACCTCTGTAGTAATTTCGTTAGACATTGTAGGCCATTCATCGGGTGTAGATTGTAACCATGGCGGTCCAGTGTACCAAAGAGCGTGCGACAACATATCACTGGGGCTAATCCCACGACTAGCACAATCTGCCGGGTTCTCTTTAGTTGGACAATACCTCCAGGAAGATGGATTGGTGAGGTCTTGTATTTCGCTAACACGGTTTCCCACAAACGTTTGCCATTTGCTGGGTGATCCGCAAATCCAATGCAATGTTACGACTGAATCAGTCCAACAGTATAGTATGATGTTATTCAAGGTAGAAAATGCTTTCACGATTCGGTGTACTAGCCTTGCCAACAATAGAGCACCACATAGCTCTAGTCTAGGTATAGATTGCTTCTTCAATGGGGCAACTTTAGTCTTCGCTGCTACCAGGTTAATAGATATATCTCCACTCACAGATACCGTCCTCATGTAAACTACCGCTGCGTAAGCAGACTCAGACGCATCACAAAAACCATGTAGTTCATACTTGGAAACGCTGTTGTTCTTTGGAACTATACATCTAGGCATACGTAATTCTTCTAACGCAGTTAACTCCGTTCTCCACTTAGTCCATTCTCGAAGAAGATCGTCAGGGAGAGGATCGTCCCAGGAAATACCTTGCAACCATAGACTTTGGAATAGGATCTTGGCTGTTATCAATACAGGTGCCAATAGTCCCAAAGGGTCAAAAATGCGTGATGAGTCGGACAGGAATATGCGTTTTGTGATTGGTCGAGCATCAGACAAACTTTCAATAGACTGCACTTTAAATAGAAACTCATCTTCCATAGGACACAAATACATGCCTAAAGTCTTGATGACGAAGTTAGATTGTCCAAAATCTAAGTAAAAGACAGATTTAAGTTCACAAAGTTCCTGTGGTATGGATTTGAGTAGTTCAGTACTATTCGATGTCCATTTACGTAGGTCAAATCCTCCTTCCTTCAATAAGTCGGTAAGCTCTCGTTGCGTTTGCACAGCAATTGATACATCAGCAGCTCCAGACAAACAATCATCCATATACAAATCACGTTTTACTATCGGTGAGGCGAGAGTGTATTTAGAACCTTCATCCTTTGCTAATTCTGTCAGAACTCGTTGAGCGTGATAAGCTGATGACGATACTCCAAAAGTCACAGTAGCCATTCTGTACTCTTCTACTACTTGCGTAGAATCTTCTCTCCAAAGAAAACGATGATAATCACGATCACGTGGATGTAGAATCACTTGTCTGTACATTTTGGCGATATCTGCAGAGAACGCTATAGGGTGTAGACGAAAACGAGTTAGAATGTCAACTAAGTCCTCTTGAATCTTAGGACCGACCATCAGACAATCATTCAATGAAATTCCTGTAGACGTTTTCGCAGATGCGTCAAAGACAACTCTGACCTTAGTCGTAGAACTTGATTCTTTAATTACTGCATGATGAGGCATGTAATAAGCGTTGTCAACATTCATTTCTTTGTCGGGAATCTTTTCAGCGTGATTCAAATCAACATATTCTTTCATCACTGCAGTATAACTCTCCTTCAACACTGGGTCACGTGATAGACGCTTTTCCGTTTGATGTAGTCGTTTTAACGCTTGTACTCGGCTTTCTCCAAAGCTACGATTTTCTTTGAACGGTAGTTTCTGCAAAATGACTTTCACAACGTTTCTCCTCTAAAGACCAACACTTAGCTGATGGGTTTTCTTTAATTCCCAGAATCTTTTCAAGAGATCATCTGTTTGTATGAGATGTGATAGAGTGTTCTCTTGTTCAACTTGATCGTTCTCAGACGGCCTTGTCATCATAGTTGATCCTGTAATAATCCATCCGAAAATAGATTGTTGTGCTAACATTTCTCCGTCAGGGCTCTTGAGAACTCCTACATCTCCAAGAATAAGATGCGAATAAACATCAGCTCCTAATAGAACATCCACTGGTCCAGAGGTAAGAAAATGAGGATCTGCCAGTTCAAGACTGTTCAACTGAGGCCAATCAACCTCAATTACGGAACGTCGAGGAACATCTGAAGTAATTTTGTCAATTACTAATGCGTTGACCATAATAGAAGAACACTTGGAAGACAATGACGATAAATTCAAACAAGCAGATTTATACAAAGTTCCCTTTCTGATACTGCCGATTCCATTAACACTGATTCCATTCTTTAACGATGTTGTTTTCAGTCGTAAACGTTGAGCAAATCCATGTGTCATAAAACTTGATTGAGATCCAGGATCCAACAATGCTCTACACAACACCTTGTCCCCATTGCTCGTAGTAGCATAAACTAGTGCAGTAGCTAATAAAACTTCCTTGTTTAAGATTACAGGTTTTCCACTATATGTAGAGACGTTAGATAAACTTTCAGCATAACAGTTGGCTTGCTTTGCATTTGAAGATTCGATGCTTTCTTTTGGTTGTTCATCATAATGAAGAGTAGGATGATGTTTTCTTTTACAGTGACTGCAACTTGCCGGCTTTGGACACCGGGAGACAAAATGTTGTCTCGAAAAGCAGTTGATACACAGCTTCAAGCTCAATACTTTAGCTTTCCTTTGTCGATGATCCAAACAAGTATATTCGGGACAGTAAGACAGGCGATGATCACCATAACACAAAAAACAAGAATCACTTTGAGTTATAGTAAAACACTTTGACGAAGCAGTAGATGTTGACTGATTAAACTTTAAATGGTTGACTTTCTTTGATTCAGACGCTTCTAGAGCGTACGCATGCTCCGATATAAAATCATGCATTGCCTTGAAAGTAGGATTTTGAACACTCGCGGTATGCTTTTCCCATTCGAAGCGTGTTTCACCATCTAGCTTTTTCTTTGCGTGATAGACCAGCCAAGAGTCCCAGTATTCAATTGGTTCTCCTAAATTCTTTAACGCTTGAAGATTCTCATCCAAAACACAACACAACTTTCGAAGGTTATTTGCATTTTTCTTTGTGACGCTTGAGATGTTGAAAATAGCATCAAAATGCGATTCACGAATATTCTTCACATTCTCGTATCTTCCTTTCAATAACTCAATGGCAATGGAGTAATTAGACGGTCATTCAAAGTCAAATTCCGTACAAGCGTCGCCGCCTCTCCCTTGAGACATGACTTTAGATATTGTAGCTTTTGAACAGGAGCTAAATTAGCACGTGAATCCACAGCACACTTGAACGCGTCGAAAAACTCCACCCATTGTGCATATCCACCACTAAAACACTTTAACTCCAACTGAGATAATTTCACTTCATTCGATGGCACCCTTTTAGAAGACAATAATAAATCCTTGAATGATTCTTGCTGTTGAGTCGTGATGCGTTGTAAGGTTTCAACTTGATTATTCACAAACCCCATTTACACGACATCACTTTTGGCCCGGCACTCCAAACTTTAGGTACGCGGGCCGATCGATTGTGGCCCGTCAAAATCGCTTTTACACGACAAATGTAGACGGGCCAGTTTATCTATGGGGCACTCCAAAATTTTGAAATGGCCCGCCTGATTTCCTGAGCCCTCGGCCTAATTTTGCAGTCTGAAATTTCAAATTTACACGGTATCATTACAGCTTGTACAAATTAAAAATCGTACAATTAAAAATGAATTTGTAAATGTTTGTTAGTATTTTACCTGGCGCTCATCGGAGAGAGCAGAAACAACGCACTTCGGTTTATGTTAGATATTCATTACATCCTTCGGTGTGCATAATCTGATGTTTATGTCTCATGGAATTGTCAATCTTTGAAATTGAACAAAATCATAGAATGTGTTCGCTGGTAGTGCATTTTATGTCCAGTTAAAAAGATAAATTAGTACAAAATAGCGGTAAATGTGAAGATGTGAAAGACCTGCAGTCAGTTTTAGTAAAATAGGGGATTTAATTCTGACTGTGGCCCGTGTTTCACACCGGATCAGATACTTGTGAACAAAATTATTCGGCCTTTTTTATCTTGCACAAAAAATATCTAAGCAAAGGTCATTGCAACTGAGTCATTTTGAAGTAAAAACAGAGGTCGAATTGATCATGATTTTGTGTAGAGCAGGTTAATTATATCTTGTGTATTGTATTGAATAACATCTATTTTTTCTTTTAAGTAACTATTAAATTTATTTTTTGTACAGGAATATTTGAGTGTCGACCAGAAGTTTTGAGTGAAATGAATGTGTGCACACGCCACAGAAATGAATTAGGAATTGGATGGAGAGGTAGACGAAAGTATTTTCAAATTTCAGAAAGTATGCGAGTTTCATTTATATCAAATCAGATCGGTATTTCATTTATGGAAATCCTGAAGTTTTTACTAGAAATGTTCGTAGGCCATACACAATCACAAGCAAACATTTAAATTACTTATTAAATTTCAATCA
Organism: Metridium senile; assembly: GCA_949775045.1. Taxonomy (NCBI): domain Eukaryota; kingdom Metazoa; phylum Cnidaria; class Anthozoa; order Actiniaria; family Metridiidae; genus Metridium; species Metridium senile. Next base: position 3,569,074 of record OX459104.1, read on the forward strand.
AAATATTGAATTAAATTTTTTGTGGCCTCATTCGACTACGTTTTTCTTCTGGTTTTTCCACATGTAGAACTGCAAGTAGACGCCGCCATTTTGCACGATCAAGACCGAAACAAACGAGTACTGAGCATGTTCGGTATAATTTCCGCTGGATATTCGAACTCGTGGGCGCATTTAAGGTACGCGGACCCTTGTTTTGGCGGGCCGAGACTACCTACCTGAGGTAGTCTCGGCACGCTTAAAAAGTAGGTACGCGGGCCGCTCGGAATTGCGTTTACACGGCACATTTTACGAGTGCCGTGCCAGAAAAGTAAGGTACGCGTACCAAAAGTTAGGAGTGCCGGTCCCGAAAATGATGTCGTGTAAATGGGGTTACAATTTCCTTCACTGCTTGCAAAATTGTTGAATCAAAAGCAGGATTAGCGGGAGCACCAGCAACTTGTGATAACTCATCAGTAAAATAGTTATCTCGAATAATATCTATTATCTCCTCTATTGCCGTACATTTATCTTGAAATATCTTGTACGAAGATTGAATTTCTTCCACCGCATCTGGTGTCGCTTCCAACAGTAGGTCTTCAAAACACTGCTCATATTTATCCTTATAAACTGAAAGAGCTTTTTCCTTATTCGCTAGAGTTTTAGCCGTTGTTTTCACCTGATGACCATCTTCGGAGCTTACATTACTCACGTATTCACAAATACAATCCACTTGATATTTAACGCCATCTCTTTTCTTGATAAGTCGTTCCATTTGGTTTCATGTAGTTTCCATCAATAATCCGGCTCGAAGGACCATGTTTATATCAATTCGATTCAATGCGCTGGTTTACAAACTTCTTTATTTCGGTTCGGTTCGATTCGTTTCGTGCTTACTATCATTAAGCACACACATACATACACTAACTTATGGATTCAAAAAACTCTATTTCTTACCCTTTAAGACAAAGGGGGTTATATAACCTACAAACAGTTACATAATCATACAATGTTTATCAATGAGCTTATTCATGAGCTTATCAAAAGACAGTTCGCCCTAATGACGTTTATTGTACAGAACAACCACCATAATCATCACCATCACCATCATCACCATCCTCACTGGCACTACCACGTCCTGCCACAACCACTACTATCAACAGCATCACCACCAGCTACCACCATGGTCATTATCATCATCATCATCATCATCATCATATCGTCATCACCACCCTGATAATTATGCATATTACCATCATCATTACCATCACTATCATCATCACCACCACCATCATCATCACCACCATCATAGGTATTATAATATAATTTTCATCACAACGATCACCATCAATCTTACCTATCCAACTCATTAGCTTGCCATCCACCAATTCAAAGTAAAACCATCTTTTTACTAAAAGTATAATAACTCCAAAAACGCCAAAAAATGACAGGATCTTTATGACAGTCTTCAGTACTTTTGCTGACTTGCTGTCCAGGAATGCTTGGAATCTACGCAGTGAGCGTCCAGGATATCGAGTACTAGCATGGTCGAGGATGAGTTCGAATACACGCTGTGATGTTGAAATGGGAGACTGTTCTAAAATAGAAAAACAGTTGTTTTGGGTGAAGAAGCTTTTTCATTTATCCATTTATTCATTCGTTCATTCGTTCGTTCGTTCGTTCGTTCGTTCGTTCGTTCGTTCGTTCGTTCGTTAATTAATTGATTGGTTAAGTCATCCATTCGCTCGTTGATCATTCATTCCTTATTTCGCTTATTATATATTCTTTCACCGATCATTCCACCATCCATTCATTTATTTATCAATTCAATCATTCATTCATTTATTCATTTATCCATTCGATCATTCGTCTCTCTTCATTCTCATTAATAAATTAATTAATTCATTTATTCATTTATACATTCATTCATCCATGCATGCATCCATTTGTCCATTCATTCATTCATTCATTTATTCATTTATCCATTCATTCATCCATACATGCATGCATTTGTCCATTCATTCATTTATTTATTTATCAATTCATTCATCCATGCATGCATGCATTTGTCCATTCATTCATTTATTTATTTATCAATTCATTCATCCATGCATACATGCATTTGTCCATTCATTCATTTATTTATTTATCAATTCATTCATCCATGCATGCATGCATTTGTCCATTCATTCATTTATTTATTTATCAATTCATTCATGCATGCATGCATTTGTCCATTCATTCATTTATTTATTTATCAATTCATTCATTCATCTCTCTTCTACATTCTCATTTATTTATCTATTGATTTACTTGTCCCTTTTAGTGTCTCTTCCACTACTTACGTACATTGCTTACTCCATTTACCTTCTTTCGGTTTCTTCTCTTCATTTTTGACAACATTTTCCTTCATTTCTTCATTTATCGTATCATTGTCTTCCATTGGAGGGCAATCAATGACAATATCGCTAACAACTTCATCTTCTTTTGAATCTACTTCGTCTGCAGCCTTATATTGTTTCTTTTTCCTGCAAGATGATTGACAGGTGTAACGTGACGTAATCATCTTGTCGTCTAGCAACGAGGTACACAACACGATGGTTAGAAGGTTGAAGAAGTTGTAGTTACCGGTCAGCAGTATCAACAATTGAAGAACAACCTAGAACAAGTGGTTCATTACACTTAAGGGTGGACCATTTAACTTTTGAGGGGGGGGGGATGATTTCGAAAAAAAATTTCCTGCACGGACCAAATCATCCACCCCCACCCCCACCCCCTTTAAAAGTCAAATGGTTCACCCCTTACTATCTACATCACAATTATTGTATAATAATATTAATTCATTATCACCATCATCATCTTCTGATCATCATCATCGATCAACGTCATCATCTTTATCATCTTCATCTGATCATCAACGATCATCATCAATATCGTCATCAACATCGTCATTATATCATCATCATCGCCATTTAAAGCACCACCGTCATCATCACCTGATCATAATATTGTTCTTCATCATCATCATCGCCGTATCATCATCATTATCATCATCATCATCAACATTATCAACATATCATGATCATTATCGATCACCAACAACATCATCATCATCTTCATCATCACCATATGATCATCATCATTATCATCTTAATCATATCATCATATCATCATCATCATTTCACTTACTTGTGCACAATAAGAAAGCATCCTTAGCGATCGAACAGGAATAAAAAACAGAAATGGAAGACCAATCTCAATCACATAACTAGAAACAAAATAAAACAGAACCACATCAATAACAGCCCTACCCCTCCCTCGACGGGGAAGACTACTAACGTCACCAACCCCTCCCTTGACGAAAAATACTACTTACGTCACCACCCCCTCCCTTGACGGAAATACTACTTACGTCACCACCCCCTCCCTTGAAGAAAAATGCTACTTACGTCACCACCCCTCCCTTGACGAAAAATACTACTTATGTCACCACCCCTCCCTTGACGGGGAAGACTACTTACGTCACCACCGTGCTTAGTCTGTGGAACCATTTAGGAAGTTTCTGGACGTACCATGCAATAGGCGTTGGAATACACTGAAAGAGAAATTGCCATGGTAACATGTTACTGATTATATGATATCTATTATTACAGTGCGACTACTGAAACCGGGGCCACCCCCTTAAACATAAGTATCCAATCACGATCGAGAATATGAACAATAGAATCTCTACAAATGTTTTTTTTTCTGTGCTTAAAATGCTAATAATTTTCATTTTATGTGAATGGAATAGATCAAAAAAGGAATATCTTATAGCCTGTGAGAACCCTCTACAATTTCATAGTTTGATCTCTATTTTAAAACTTGTGCAGTGGAGTGGCCCCCATATGCAGTAGTCGCACTGTAAAACCATTCCAATTGCATATGTTTTGTGACGCCATTCAAAATAATGACGTAACAATGACGTACATTCATGATCACTTTCAGTGTATTGTCATGTATGACGTCATTACCTGTGACTCGTAGTGCCAGTACATGGCGGTTAGGTTCCACCAAGACGGGTCCATCCAGGACAGTTTGACAACACCAGAAGCGAACATCAGCCTGAATAACAGCCACTTGACTAACCACAGGGAGACTGTGTCGTGATGTCGAACATGCATGTTCCTGCATGGAATATATGAAAACAGTCATGATGATAATAATGATAAACGATGATAACGATGATGATGTTGATAATAATAATAATGATAACGATGATGATGTTGATAATAATAATGATAACGATGATGATGTTGATATAATAATAATGATAACGATGATGATGTTGATAATAATAATAATGATAACGATGATGATGTTGATAATAATAATAATGATAACGATGATGATGTTGATAATAATAATAATGATAACGATGATGATGTTGATAATAATAATAATGATAACGATGATGATGTTGATAATAATAATAATGATAACGATGATGATGTTGATAATAATAATAATGATAACGATGATGATGTTGATATAATAATAATGATAACGATGATGATGTTGATAATAATAATAATGATAACGATGATGATGTTGATATAATAATAATGATAACGATGATGATGTTGATATAATAATAATGATAACGATGATGATGTTGATAATAATAATAATGATAACGATGATGATGTTGATATAATAATAATGATAACGATGATGATGTTGATAATAATAATAATGATAACGATGATGATGTTGATATAATAATAATGATAACGATGATGATGTTGATATAATAATAATGATAACGATGATGATGTTGATAATAATAATAATGATAACGATGATGATGTTGATAATAATAATAATGATAACGATGATGATGTTGATAATAATGATGATGACGATAAGGATGGTGATGGTGATGGTGGTGTCGAAGGCGATGTAGATAATAATGAGGATGACGATATAACGATGGTGATGAAGGTGATGATGATGGTGATGCAGTGGTTGTGATGAAAACGATGATGATATTGATGATGGTGATGATGATGATAATGATGGTGATGATGATGGTAATAGTGATGATGATGTTGCTGCTGCTGTTGCTGTTGCTCGTTGATGATAATGATGATTTAATTAGTGTCTGATGGTAATGTCAAAGACGACGACAAAGACGGTGACGACTATACAAGTGATGATTCCTAACCTTATTCTCTTGCACTTAAACAGTTTCCATCTCCATGGTAACAGCTTGATATTCCAGGGTGCGATAAGGATAGATAAGAACCCCGTCTCCAATAGCAACCCGTCCCTATAAAGAAATGACCAATGAAAGCGTTAGTAATCGGACAAATAAGTTCACCTGACATGGTGTGGTGTTCTACTCACCATTGGTACCACAGGAATATTTGACCAACCTGCGGATCGAGTCATAAAGAGTCAAAGTGAAAATTGCATAAAGCAAGTGTGAATATTAAGTGCACAAGGAAATAATAAACTAGTTTTGATTTCGTTGAATTGCACAGCCTTAGACATCTCGATTCTAGGTAACTTAGTCAAAGTTAGAGTAGAGATAAAACCTGTGGCATTTCTATTGTTTGCATTTGATTGGTCCATTAATTCCTTTCCTTAACGTGTGCTGTGATTGTAGGTACATTAGTCAAAGAGTAGATATAAAACCTGTGGTATTGCTATTGTTTCATGATGTTTGCATTTATCACTACTTGATGAATACAAAAAGATGCATCATTTGAGCCGCGACGACTATACGTATAAAGCTGCTGAATGAAACGGGGGTCAGCTATAGATTACCACTCAAAGTTAACTCCAAAAACTTTTTTCGAAAACGTACATTCGTACAAGACGTACAAAACTCAATACTCAATTACCTGGTACAGTGAAAATTATGACCTGGAATTGAACTCAATTATCTGGAATTATTAATTATATAATTAATAGACCTCTTTACCTCCGTATGCAATATTGCCCATTTCGGACCACGTGTCATTCCTTTGAGGAATTGTTCTTTTATGATGAACGTGATATATCATTTACATGAGAAAGAAACATTTCCAAAGGGTAGCATCACGTGATCTGAAATGGGACAACAAACAAGGAAGGTAAAGAGGTCTATTGTCCATTTCAGACCACGTGTCATTCCCTTGAGAATTGTTCTTTTATGATGAACGTGTTATATCATTTACATGTGAAGGAAACAATTTCCAAGGGAAGCATCACGTGATCTAAAATGGGACAACAAACAAGGAAGTTAAAGAGGTCTATTACCTGGAATAGAACTCAACAATTACCTGGTATAGTGAGAAGTAAAGAAGCCAGAGAACTAAATAGTTGATACAATCTCGACACCTCTGTGAAACTAGCAGCACCATTGATAGTACAATGCCAACAAGACACAGGAACTCCATACCCTCGGACGTGTCCAGACCAAGCCAGGGCGTTAGCCACAGAAGGGTGGGTTTAACTTTGATAAGGCTAAACAGAGAATGCTCTGAAAAACAATTTAATATATGTGTGATTTTCTTGCGAATGTGCACTTCTATAGCGCATCTCAGACATCAGGGCCGGGGAGGCTCCCGTTTGTTCAAGTGGTAGCGGTGGTAGGCGCTCCTTTGATATGTCCTGTGTATATACCTTATTGGATTTCATACCGCTATTAACGTGTCGATTTTACTTGGTTTTCTCACTAAAAATAAACCTAGCTGCGAAGAACATAAGCCGTACCTTTTAGCGATAACAGTTTCATCAACAAGGTTTTACAGTGCGACTCGCCGTACCGTAGTCACCTACAAAAACGTTTGATGAATTTTTGACATTATTTTGACATTTTTTCAACTCAATCGGACCAATTACAGACATCAAAGTATCTAAAGTCTCCGCCTCTGATCGATATTAACTCCGCCTCTCGATATAAACTCCGCCTCTCGATATAAACGTGTATCTGATTGGTCCGATTGAGATGAAAAAATGTCAAAATAGTGTCAAAAATTCATCAAATGTTTTTGTAAGTGACTACGGTACGGCGAGTCGCACTGTAAAATTACTAGTTCTAAACATACCTTGGCACATATCACATGACTTTTTACAATGCATCGCCATCCATGCTGCATTTCTGCTGACACATTCTCCTTTCAATTTCCATCGTATGCATTCATGGTGATTGTCACGACATGAAGATACTGAATAAAAATGATCAATATAATGATATTATCTCATCAAAAATCATAAATCACTTTTTGTTTTCCTCGAGCTTTTAATTTTCTTTCTTTCTTATTACTTAAACGATCTTTCATTCCTCTGAAGATAGCCTCAGACTCAGATTCACTACCTCTATGTTAAATATTTTAGCACACAACTGTACATCATCATCACTATCACCACTATCATCATCGTCGTCGTCGTTACTTTGAACATCGTCATCGGTCAGATCACTATCACTATCACCACATCGTCACTATTAATTTTTCTTCGTTAGGGCCGATCCGCACTAGAGACAAAGCTCTATAGGTGTCAAGATGATTGTCACAATTTGTGTGACATCTTGGTTCTCCAGTTCAGATGTATCAGTTCCGTCGGCTTACCCCTAGAGCTTAACATTTGCAACAAGTTGAATTTGCAACAAGTTTGCAACAAGTTTGCAAATATTACATTTTGTAACATAGTGCAGATCGGCCCTTATTATCATTTCCACTGTTTAACGACGCCCATTGTCATTGTCATCACTATCATCACTATCACTATCACTATATTATCGTAGACAATCCGAATAGATTGAATTGGGCTTCCTGTGTTGATACTTACAGTCTTTTAAAACATAACTGGCAGGTACGATCCCCTTGCTACCATAAAGACCTGTAAAAATAACAAGACTCGATCGTCTAGATGTAAATATAATCAAGTTAAAGGTCATAAAGAGGTTCAAAAGACTTGAAAACGATATAAAATATAACCCACTAACATGAAAAAACAATCCTACTAAAGTAATTAATAAAACGTTGATCTCAATTTAGTAGAATTTTGTGAAGTTTTGAAATTTTGAATCAAGAAACTAAAATGGAAAATCTAGCTTTATAAAAAGGAAACAATTATATTTAACAAAATTATAAAACCAAAGAAATACACATGATATCATATAATATAATAATGTCGATTTAGTATAATTTTTACTTGGAATTTTTGTAATAATGATGTTAATGAAATATCATCACAAATACGATAATTATGAGTGAAAAAATAATGACAATTTTTTATCAATTTTTTTCACTTCTAAAAAACCTTGTAATATAGAGCATTCAATGTAAATGAAATGTCGACACTTGTAACACAATTAGGATAATAATGAATAATTTTACCTGGAATTTGGACGTATAGCGAAGTGAACGCGAATAAGTAAATCACAGCTATACCCCAGAGAAACCCCTGTCTTGCAATCGACTGGGTCAACATCAAATCTTCTGCTGAAGCAAAACTGCTAAAATATAGTCCAATTTTACGTCTTTTGGAATAATAATTCTTCATAGAAGAGTAAATGTAGAAGAGAAACAGGATAATATCATTTTAGATAAGTTTTACAGATGATTTTCGCTTTGATAACAAAATTTTTCGTTTGTAGCTGTTTTCAATGTAAAACCGGAAGTGGAATTTTACTTCTGGTCAGCGGTTGAATTTTGTTTTGGTTTGCATGGTAGCGACGCGCACGAGAGAAAATACACAGAATGCAAGAAAAAAAAAATAGCTACATAACAATCTGAAATAATTGAAACTTATAAAAACGGCCAAAACAGGATATCAGAACTCAAAAAAAAAAAAAAAATTTGAATGGGATTTAAAATAAATAAATAGCTAAAATGAAATAAAAAGGAAAAAATGGGACATTCCACCGAGACATTCTATGAAGCTGATCGATTTAACGTGTAGGATGAAGATTTCGGCCCCATCAAGCCCCATATGCACTCCGCTCTAGCCACAAGACCAGGGAGGGAGAGAGAGAGCTGGCCCCTAGACTACAAACGGTAAACCCCTTTGCGCAAACTAAGCAACTATCAATTTATATAGTCGAAAAACTTCTAGTCTATTGTCCACAATTTTATTGTTAATTACGTATTTTATCCTTGAGGCCTTAGAGGATTAGGTCAATCAGAAAGCGAGAAAATTTGTAAATTTTGTAACTATCATTATATAAATATTTTTTTTATTATTTTTGGTATAATTAAAAATTAACAAAAACACAAAAACAAACAAATAAATAAATAAATCCATAAAAAAAACAGTCACAGACACAGATACACCTGTCAGCGGATTGATCAGTCTGGAGCATGCGCGCTTTACTTTTCAAAAAAGGCGGGAAAGGCAAAACGTAACAACAAAATGTCCTAACCACAAAAAATATGTAAAAATCCGTCCTAAAAACCATCAAAACATGCCTACAGCGACGTTATCTGCACCAGGAGGTGATAAATTCTCCAATATTAACTTCTTTCTTCAACCAGTGCGAGATTTAGCCAAGAATTGGGACATTCAAGTTGCACCTTTGCTCGAAGAATACTTGATCGAGGTGAGTTGATCATGCAATATATTTCGAGATTGAAATTTATTTATTTTTGATCGAAGAACACTTGATCGAAATACGGAAGTTATTTTTATTAGTTTTTGATTTCGCTTTATATCAAATATTTAATAGAAACGTTTTAGATTCTATTCTAGATAACGACTCAAAGATTTAGTTTTTGTGTGGATCCTGTACGTAAACCAATTAATAACAATGTTAATTTGTTTTGATGAGCTGGGTATATGTATTCTTGAGAAAGAGTGTGTTCGTTGGTGTTTGAGGTTTGGATGTTTTTAACCCAGGTGTAAGTGATGTTGATGAGTTGTGGTTATCTGGGTGTGTGTAGTCTTGAGAAAGACTGTTGGTGTCTGACGTTTGAATGGTTTGTACCCAGGTGTAAGTGATGTTGATGAGTTGTGATCGTCTGGGTGTGTGTAGTCTTTAAAAAGACTGTTGGTGTCCGACGTTTGAATGGTTTGAACCCAGGTGTAAGTGATGCTGATGAGTTGTGATCATCCAGGTGTGTGTAGTCTTGAGAAAGACTGTTGGTGTTGGTATCTGACATTTAGATGGCTTTAACCCAGGTGTATGTGATGTTGATGAGTTGTGATCATCTGGGTATGTAGTCTTGAGAAAGACTGTTAGCATTTGGCATTTGAATGGCTGTAAATGAATGCAAACAAAATACAAGTGATTAGTGGAATATTTGCGGTATGTCACAAAAAAACATTGTATAACCATTTTATCCCACACATAAAATAAAGAAAATGGAAACAAATATAAGTGATGTTGATAAGTAATTGTGGTCATCACCGGGGGAAGGGGGGGGGGGGGGGGTAGTAAGGGTGATCGGCATACCTTTTAGGGTAAAAAATATTTCCTGTGTGTACCTTTTAGGGTCCTCTTAGGGTTCTGGCTTAAAAACAAGTTACCTGCATTTCATACCTATAAGAGTCATTTTTACTCTGTTTTGTTGCTTTGTTTGTGTAGAAATCGACAAGGCTTTATCAGTTATTTTTATCTGTATTCAAAACCTCCGCCAATCACCCCTACCACTTGGACAAAGGGAGTACCCCCTGGGGGTCATCATCGCCAACAGTCGTTCTGAAGACTGCATATCATAATAATATGCATTTTCACTATTTTAAACATTTTCACCAGCTTGATAAAATCCATATATCTTTTGATGGCGGCCAGACATCTATGAACTTCGCTGAGGCGGCATTGTTAATCCAAGGAACCGCATGTGTCTACAGTAAAAAGGTGAGTTGTAAAGACGCCTTAAAAACCTTTAAAGGTTTGTATAATTTATAGATATTTATTTTTGAGCAATTATACAATAGAGCAAAAACACTAAAACCATGAAATTAAAACAAAATAGTGTGTCTGAAAAGATGTTTTTGCAAAAAAACCTCATTTGACACATGACCTCCATCTTTTTTACTCATTTTGAACAGGTTGAATATCTTTATAATTTGGTCTACAACACTTTGGATTTAATTTCAAGTAAAAAGTAAGTCAAAATTTATGTTTCATACACTAAATCAAATACAATGTATGGCAGAATAACTATGAAGGCCTGGGCAAACTGCTTCAACATTTGCTTCAACATCCGTTCGATTTTGTTGAATGACAATGTTGAAGCGGTTTGTCACCCCATTTCAACATTGTCATTGAAACCGTTTATCCCCCTACGTTCAACATTGTTTAATTGCAACAACCATTCTACAGCGTTCAACAAAATCGAACCAATGTTGAAGCAAATGTTGATGCCGTTTGCTTGGGCCTTTATTCTTGACATGAATGGCTATAGTATCTCATGTTTTCCAACATGAGCATGAGGCTAGCCAGTTAAGAACAATAGCAGGCTACCATTTTTTTATTTGGTCTATGCTTATCCTTTTAATAATAACTATTGCCTTCTCCAAAGGAGAATGAACACTGGAGAATATAATTGAATGTGTAATCTGCAAGACATTATTTTTTTATTAGATAAACAACACAAAAGTAAACATTCTATTTTGGGTTATTGTCTTTCAGACGCCTCCAGCAAGCTTCGTCTGTAGATAGTCAAGGGAACGATAAAGATGTCACACGTGAACAAGAAGAAGAGGTAGTTTGATAATATTATCAAATAAATGTCAAGTAATATCCATACTTTCCAAATGTCAATCAACAAATGATGTTTAATTCAATGATGAAAATAAAAGGGAGAAAATACTACGTTTCTTAGTAATATTATTTTGAAGCATAGTATTTTTCTCACTTTATTAAATTTTCATCATTAAACTGATATCTAATAAGAAAACTAGTGAATACAAATTATGACGTTTCGTTGTCATCGTGACAACATTATCAAGTAAATGATGGTGCAAAGATTATATTATATCATTTACTTGATAATAGGGAGCTTTAAATTTGACAACGAGTACGAGATTGAGTACGAGTACGAGTTTTAAAATTGGCCTTCTGTGTGTTGTTGATGATGAATTGTAGTCTTGTGTATAGATTGAGACACCAAATGAATAAAAACAAAAAGTGGAATGTAATTCAGTATCAACAATACACAAAAGGCCAATTTTAAAACTCGTACTCGTACTCAATCTCGTACTCGTTGTCAAGTCTAAAGCTTCCTAATGTTGTCGCGATGACAACGAAACGTTGTAATTTGTATTCACTAGTTTTCTTATTAAATTGTATAAGCAAAGTTCTTCTGATTAAACTGAGATCGCAGTCATTATTGATAATATATTTAATTGATGGTTTATCTGTATTTGTCAACAGTTTTTGTCGCTTGACGATATCCAGGAATGTAAAAATATTGATCTAAAGGAGGAAGACAATGTCCCTGCAAATGAGGTATTTTAGAAGTGTGTTGATGATGATAATGACGGTGAAGATAATGATGATAATAATGGTGATGGTAATGATGATAAAAATTCTAATGATGATGGGGATAAAATTGTGAGGATAATGATGATGATGATAAGAGTAATGATGATGAATGATGATGTTGATAATGGTGAGATTGATGATGATGGTGATGGTAATGATGATGTTGATAATGGTGAAGATGATGATGATGATGATGATAAGGGTAATGATGATGAATGATGATGTTGATAATGGTGATGCAGGGCTGCAAATAATTTTTTCTATAAGCTGGTCATTTGTCAGGCCAGGGGCAAGTTTGACCTGTCAAAAACCCAGTCTGGTCGGACAAAAATATTAATTTTAAGTGAACATAATAAAAAAGAAAGAAAGAAATACCTTATTCATACTATTTTAAACGAAATTTGATCGGTCAAATGTCCGACCAGAAGCGGTCATTTACCAGTCAAATTCCGCTTTTTATCGGACATTTGTCTGATGACTGGCTCTTATTTGCAGCCCTGGTGATGGTAATGATGATTGTGAAGATATTTATGATGATGGTAGTGATGATAAAAATTCTAATGATGATGGTGATAAAATGGTGACGATAAGGATAATGATGATGATGACAAGGGTAATGATGATGATGGTGAAGGAAATGATGATGTAAATGGTGATGGTGATGATGATGATAAATTAAGTGATTAATTAATGTTCCATATATTCCAGGGAACAAGAATCATCCCCAGGACACCCCTTGCATTGATTCCCATGGGGGAGAGGGACAAAAAAGATGTTTTATTGAGGTAGTACCAACAAAGTTTGTTTAAGTTAATTTATTCATACATGCATTCATTTATTGTTTGCTTAAAAGAAAATGTCAACCTATAATACCCTAGAAAATATCTAGTAAGTTGTGCTTATTTTGCCTTTTTTTAATAGCCATACAGGAGAAGTTCTGGGTAGCAGAAATGATTTTAAGGTAATGACAATGATAATGTTATGTTATGTTATTGTATGACAATGATGGAGATTCCTGTATATTGGATGATACTCAATTATGGTGACAATGATGTTGATAATGATGTTAATTGTGTTGATTTAAGAAATGAAATACATCTTGTGTGTTTTCACACAATTTTCAAAACGGAGATGCATTTTGGGAATTCAAGAGCAGATCAGCCCAAACACAAGAGTCAACCTGCTCCAGAATTCTGCCAAACATATCAATCAATCATCAATCAATAAATCAATCAAACATGTCAAGGTTTTCATACTATGGAAATCAGTAGACTGGTAATCATGCCCAAAAAATTCCGTCCACGTGACCAATTTTTTTTTGTATCATGTGATCGCTTCTGGCCAATCATTTTGCTCAAAATTGTTCATGTGGTACAAAAAGACACACCCCCAAGGCCAAATTTTCAACGTACATTTAACCACTCTAGTGATTTTCATAGTAAGCCAGTGAAAACACAGAAGACTTGTTTCATTCTATGATGAAGATGATCATGATGATTGTGATGATGATGATCAATGATGATGATATTGATCAATGGTAATGATGATAGTGATAAGGATGATATTGGTAATGACGACATTGACAGACAAATGTCCGATAAAAAGTGGAATTTGACTGGTAAATGACCGCTTCTGGTCGGACATTTGACCGATCAAATTTCGCTTTAAATAGTATGAATAAGGTATTTATTTCCTTCTTTTTTATTATGTTCACTTAAAATTAATATTTTTGTCCGACCAGACTGGCTTTTTGACAGGTCAAACTTGCCCCTGGCCTGACAAATGACCAGCTTATAGAAAAAATTATTTGCAGCCCTGATCATTGATGATGATTATAAAATTAATGCTCTATGATGACATTAGTTTACATTAATCTTTAGATGAACACGTGTACAGTGCATGCATCAGGAGCATTGCTTCTTGATCTGGGTAACCTTATTTTAGCTGAATCATCCTTCAGAAGACTGCCCACATCAACGCCTCAAAGCTGTTTTGATGCCCAAGGTAAGAGCTGTGATCATTTTACACTCATCATTTAGTGAAATTCTCATCATTGGAATTATAACATTAATTTTATTTATTTGTTTTGTCTAATTTATGTGTTTATTTATGTATTTTTTTAGTTATTTAGTTAAATTTGCTTGTTTATTTATTTATCTATGTATTTATTTGTGTATTTATCTATTTATTTATTTATTTATTTTTCAGTTATTTCTTTATTTGCTTGTATGTTTAATTTATATGTTTATTTATTTATCTATGTGTAGGTACTCTTCTTGAACCAGTCAAAGAACCATACCGACCTGCAGAACCAGTAGAAGAACAACAAGAAATTAATGGTTAGTTTTTGGTTGTTAATATCAGTTTTTATTTTTGCTTTCCCTCTTTCCACCCTCCCTTCCTTGTTTCGTTTGTTTGTTTGTTTGTTCCTTGCTTTCCTTCATTCCATCTTCCCTTCGTCCTTTCCTTTCTTCCTTCCTTCATTTCAGCTTGCCTTCCCTCCCTATCCCTCTCCCTCTTCTCTCACTCCTAACTTCTTCCTTTTTTACCCCTTTCTTTCTTCCTTCTTTCCTTCCTTCCTTCCTTCATTCCTTTCAGCTTTCCTTCCTCCTTTCCTTCCCTTCCTTTCTTTTTCCCTTCCTTCCTTCCTTTCAGCTTCCCTTCCCTCCCTCACTTCTTCCTTCCTTCTTCCATTTTTCATTCCTTCACAATTTCCCCCTTCTTGCATTTCTTCTTTCAATTCTCTTTTGTTTGTATTCTTCATTGCCATAAAATGCTTAGCTTCTTTTATTTTCTATTTATCTCAGGTGGTGATGCTGATATGATAGATAATGACAACCATGATTATGATAGTGGTGATGTTAACAATGGTTATGATGCTGATGACATGTATGATGATGATGGAAATGCTGATTATCAGGTACCAACCCCTCTTTTTCTTTCCCTCGCTCTGCCTTGCTACAATGAATAATTTTCCTCTTTCATATACATGGGTGGCATGAGTGACCATGGGTCACCATGGACTGCAGGTCCAGTGAACTTGCTGCCAAGTCACAATGGATTATTTTGCTCTTTAGACCAATATCATGCTAGCGTGACTTTATGAAATGTTGAGATTATTGTTTGAATTTTTGCTTTAAATAACAGCAAGAAGACTTGCAAGAAGAGGAGCAGGAAAGAATGCAGCTAAGACGGAGAGATAAACAACAACAACTGCAGATGCAGAAACAAATGATGAAGGTAATGGTTCATCGGGTATATGAGGTTTTTTGTTGTTGTTTGATTGATTCATCCATCCATTCGTTGATCCATAATTTATCCATTCAATCGTTCATTCATTTATCCTTCCATTCTTTAATTTATCTATCAATCAATCCAAACATTTCTTTTAGTTATAAAAAACATTTGTTTTGACTGTTTTATTCATTTCATCACTATTCATCCATTGTTTCATCCCCATTCATTCATTCATTCATTCATTCATTTTCAGATACAAGATTCCTGGGAGCTTCTGGACCCTCATAGTACTGGAAGAACAGCAGATAAACCATTCAAGAAAGGTAACAGAACTGGACAAGATGTTGATGATATTGATGGATATATTGTAATGGGGATGATGAAATGGTGATGATGGTTGTGATGATGATGATGATGATTATGGTTGTGATGATGGTGGTGATTGGTGATGTGGATGATGACAGGAATGATGATGATGATTGTTGATGCTGATGATTATGTTGATGATGATGATAATGGTGGAAATGATGATGGTGCTGATGGTTGATATTGATGGTGATGATGGCTTATGATAATGATGGTGATGGGGATGATGACAGGAATGATGATGACAATGATGGTTTATAGTAGTGACAGTGGTGGTGATAGTAATGATAATGAGGGTGATGATTATGGTGATGATTATGATTGTGATGATGAAAATGGTGGTGATGACAGAAATGATGATGATGGTTGATATTGATATTGATGGCAATGAAGGTTGTAATGATGATAGTGATGGTTGAAGATGTTGATTATGATGGTTTATGTCATCATGATGATGATTCTATAGTGGTGGTTATGATGGTGATGATGATAATAGTGGTGATGACAGAAATGATGATGATGATGGTTGATATTGATGGTTGTGATTATGATAGTGATGGTTAAAGATGTTGATAATGATGGTTTGTGATGATGATGATAGTAGTGGTGATGATGATGATGATGGTAATGATGATGATGATTGTAATGATAGTGTTAACATTATGATAATAGCATGGTGATCATTTCTAGGCAAACCTTTCAAACTCCCAGCATCAATACTGGAACCAAAGAAAGACAGTAACAGAAAGAAAAGAAAAAGAAATGAAACAAAAGACAAGAAGACATTCTTGACACCACTACATGAGTTTTGCACCACGGCTTGTAAGTAATCTTTACAGGAGCAGCCATGTTGTATGTAATGTTTGTAAATTGTAAAGCCGATACAACGATGATGCCAATGTTGTAAACAACTATAATTTTTGCTGTGAAATTACAAGTTAAAATTTATGCAAATCAGGATATACAACACTAGTGTTGTATGTAGTGTTTACAACATGAGCGGCCGTGTTGTATCGGCAGATACAATCGCAAGCCGAAGGCGCGCGATTGTATCGTCGATACAACACGGACGCGAATGTTGTAAACTACTTAAAAAATGTCTAGGTTAGCTCTTTCATATTTTACCAAAATTTTCAAGATTAAAATAGATTTTGCCGTAAAATTACCAGTTAAAACTTATGCAAATCAGGATATACAACACTAGTGTTGTATCAGATTTACAACACTCGTCATGGTCATGATTTCTTTTGAAAATGTCTCATTAATTATTCATGAATTTTTTAAGAAGATTTACAACACTCATCATGGTCATGGTTTCTTTTGAAAATATTAATTATTAATTAATAATATTAATTACTCTTGAGTTTTTTAAGTCATCTTCTCAACAGGAGCAGCCATGTTGTATTGAAGAGATAGAAAACGAGGCAGTATGCTCTATCGAGTTATAAAGCAAGTGGGAATTTTAAGAAGACGAGAGAAGAGTTATGAGAAGCTTGACACATAGGGGAGTGCTTCTCTGTGCTTATCAAGTCTTTTTAAAATTTCTTAGTGCTCTATAACTCGACAGACCACAGCTGTTGAGTATTCTATTTCTTTTATAAAATATTCACTCACATTTAAGTCAAATGAATAGATGTTTGATTTATCTCAACTATTATATAACAGCAGATCACAAGCCAAAGCTAATTGTTTTACATTGTTACTTCTTTAGTTTATTCACACTCAAGTAAATTTCCAAAGAATCCACTAAAGGCACCAGAGTTTAAAGGTATGTCTGCCTTCACTCTGACTAGAAGGTGTACAGTCATTTGAAAAAACGTTGTCGTCGACCGGCTTCGCGACAATGCGACTAGACCTAAAAGGAGTATGGGTAAAAATCACTTAGGCAGTTAGCTGCATATATTATCAACATCCTGAGCTCTCAGCTCAGTTCCTTGTTTCTATTAGATTTACGCTGGTGATGGATTTGGATTACACAAATCCTCTGCATGAAAACTGAAGAAGTAGCTATTAATTTACTTGTCGATATCTCCACGCTCTATACAACAGTTTATTTCTTTGCACAGAACGCGATGGCATACATTAATTCATGTACTCGCCATATTTCAGCATAGTTTATAGTGCTTGCTAAAAATGTATTGCTTCAGTGATTTTTACCCATACTCCCGCTTGGGCTAGTCACCTAGTTGCAGAACCGGTCAGCGACAATGTTTTTTCAAATGACTGTATGTAAAAGAACCACTGGGGACGTAAAACGAATCTTTGGCCTTGACCACCCTCAGTGACTGCCTCACTCTCATACAAGCATATTTGAATAATGTACATAGATATTTGCGCTATATAAATATTACATTATTATTATTGGTTTGTTTTTACAAACAAATAAGGTTGTCTCTGACTAAATTTGATGATTTTTAATTAGACGTTTCGGCTAAATCTTGAGCCTTCATCAGTAGAATTTGGTTTGTTTGTTTGTCTTGTTTTTCTCTGTCCATAGTTGTAATGTGGACTTGTTTTCATATCACTTAGAGTTTGAATACCTTTATTGGGTTGAGTTCAGAAGAAGACAAGAGATGGAAAAGAAACAAAAGAAATTACTTGTAAGTAGAACTAATTACAATGACAATCTTTTTTGTCATTACAGTAAAACCCGTATATAAGAACCAGTGGATTAAGAACCACTAGGCTAAAATTTACTTTTTAAGCACCTGTTAAGAAAGAACCACTTTAGCCTAAAAAAATTAGACTGGTTCTTATATGAAAGGTTTCAAGATTTATTTGGTCATTTGAAAAAATATAAGTTGAGTGTGAATATGACCAAATTTATAATCAATGCAAGAAAAATGTATTACCAGTTAGTTCTCAATGAGAATACATTCATCATTCAGATGCTTCTACATAACAATTTATATAACATAAAAAACACTATATAAGGGAAATTGTTTTTGCTTTGTAAATTAGAACCAGTTAAGAACCACCTTAGTCTAATTTCTCACTAAATACCAATTATATAAGAACCACTTTAGCCTAACCTCGAAAAATAGTGGTTCTTACTTACTTGTACAGGTTTTTACTGTACTTAGTTATCAATTAATATTATCCTCTGCTATGCAAACATACAACATTGTTATCAACTGACTATAGATGATTTCAGACCAAATTGCACTCCACTCAGTTCTATTACCATGATTGCCATATTACGACTGATCTCTGAGTTTCTCTTTATTTCGTGAAGGCCCAATACTTGACAGAAGAGCAGATTGAAGACCTAGACTCTGTTGTACCTGAATATGAACACGAAGAACAGGATGACATGCCTGTGTATGGTGAGTATAATGGTGATGATGATAATGATGGGTGGCCTAGCAGTGAGAGCGTTGGCCTTTCACCACTGTGACCTGTGTTCGATTCCCGGTTCGGGCGACAAGCAAATAGAGTTTGTTTGATGTGTTGTTCTTTCTCATGCCACAAGGGTTTTTCTCCATTTTTCCTCCCTCAACAAAAATCAACATGTGAGCAGAGTTGTGTGTTGTAAATATTAAATGTAGGTGTTGATAATGATGTTGATGGTGATAATGATTATTATGATGATAATGACAAAGATGATGATAACGTTGATAATAATGATAAAGATGATGATGAAGCGATGAGTATGATGATGATGATAATAATAATGATGATCAATGAAGATGATGACGGTCGCAATGATGGTGATATTGGTGATGAGAATAATGTCATATTAATGCTGATGGTTATAGTGATAATAGTAATGATAATGGCAATGATGGATGATGATATTGAAGGTATATGAATTGTGTTAATGAACTAGATTACACGGTTTCCCATACACAGTTGTAGCTCTGATGACTACATTGTAGTTGAAGCTCATTTCACGATGGACTGAAGCTCTTTTCATGATATTGTTAGGGGGCTTTTATTTATTAGTGTATGTGGGGGGGGGGGGGGGGGGGGGAAGGGGTTCAGCAATATTGAGTGGGTCACTTTATTTTCGGAAGCTATATAGGGCGGAGGGGTTGCTACTAATTGTATGCAGCTTTAGTTATAAACTGGGCAAATATAGGGGGGTTATGATTATTTGGTTATTTTGTTTACCAACCAGGAAGGGGGGCTGCATAATATTTGGAAAAGACAATATGTGATTTTGCCGCCCCCCTCCCCCCCATACACTAATAAATGAAAGCCCCCTTAATGATAATTATAGTGATGATGATAATGATTATGACGATAATGATTATGATGATAATGATTATGAGTTATTATTAATTTTATTCACATTGTTTTTGTTACAGCTCAAGAAAATGGTGGTGGTGATTATGATGATGATGACAATGATTTTGGTGGTGCTGATGACGACGAACCTATTGCCCCTATAGGTAAATACCATGACAATAGCCCATTTACATTATGACATCATATATAACCAAGACCAGCATGCTTTGCCTATTTTCTTTTGTTTTCAATTATTGTCAATTGTTCTAGTATTCTTGAGGGAATAAAAATCTGAATAAGAAAGAGAATTTGTAAAACATTCTGGTACTGGGAGAAAAATGACGTCATCATGCAAATGGTCTGTTATTACAAATTGTCAAAAAAATATGTTTGATATATTTTCAAACTTCTGCCTTAATAGATCCGTTCATCCATCTATTTAATTCTACTCTATCAAATTTCATATACACCGTCATTTACATGTAGCTTGCAATGATGATTAAAGACTGAATAATTTGATGGCCATAAACCAAGATGATGACAGAAACATCTATACCCAAATTACTGAGCAAGCTGGATTTGTTCTTTGTTTATTCATACATCCATCTGTCTGTTCATTTATCCATTCATTCATTTGTTCATCCATTCAATCACTAATTCATCCATTAATCCATCCATTCATTTATCTATCTATCTATCTATCTATCTATCTATCTATCTATCTATCTATCTATCTATCTATCTATCTATCTATCTATCAATCAAATGTCACTTTTATAATATCCACTCAGCCCTTGAAGAGCCTGCAGAAGAACTAGTTGTGTCAAGTTATGAGGATTTAGTGAGACGCTATGTAGAGGGATACCTGATGGAGGCTCAGCATTATGCTCAGGAGACAGACCTTAGTAGACGAGTACATGAATGGGAGGAGAAGATTGTACCAACACTGCAACAAGAGGTAAAGATAGTGGTGATGAAAATGATGATGATGGAGATGTTTATGATGAAGGTGATGATGATGATGATGGTAGTGATGCTGCTGATGATGGTGGTGATGATTATGGTGGTGGTGGTGATGATGAAGATATTTGTGAAGGTGATGATGATGATGAAGATATTTGTGAAGGTGATGATGATGATGGTGGCAATATTTATGATTGTGATGATGATGATGGTAGTGAGGATGAAGATATGTATGCACGCTCTGATTGGCTGGCTACTGTGTTTGTATCAGAGGACGTACAGAGACATGCTCAGCAAAAAAAGTTAAAAAATTTTTTTTTATAAAAGCAATATAAAAACGTCAGCTTGTGTCTATGTACTGTGATATAAACACGCTGGGAGCTGTAGAGTTCTCGAGAAGTCAAAGAAACACTTGGCTAAGCCTGGCATGTCTCTTTATGACTTCTCTCTTGCTCTACAGCTCCCAGCGTGTTTATATCACAGCATATAGACACGTGTACTGTTTGGTATTCCTAAATATAGGAGTCACTTACAATATTCAAGAGAGGCATGATGGTTTAGTGGTTTGTGGATCGGATTCTAGGCCTGATGGTCTGAGTTTGATTCCTGACCCGCGCGATTACGTTGTGTCCTTGGGCAAGACACTTCACTCTCAGTGCCTTGTCTTCTCGGATAAGGACATAAAGCTGAAGGTCTTGTCTGCCTACACTATAATCCTATATAAGGTGGACATTGAAAATCATGTTGTGCTGTTCGCAAAGAGTAGGAGATTGTCTCCCGGTACAACAGTCAGGCCTTGGAGGCATTCACTAACCACACTCATGATTGTAAACTGCTGGTTTACAGCAGTCCGATAAGTCCTCCACATATTCAGAACTGTAAAGTGCTATGAGTTGTGTATGAGTATATGATCGTCGCGGAGTAAAGCAATTAAAGTAATTGCAATTATAGAAGCCTGAAAAAAATTTGTGACTTCAACGGGATTTGAAACCATGGCCTTTGCAGAACCAGTGCAATGCTCTACCAACTGAGCTATGAAGCCACATATGTTGGTATGAGGTCATTTTGTTGAGTTCATTCGACCACAGAGTACAATGTAGATATATATGTTGGTCTTATCCGCTGTATATTAAATTGTGTATGGGTATATGATCGTCGTGGAGTAAAGCAATTAATTAAAAGTAATTGCAATTATAGAAGCTAGAGTACAAACTCTAAAAGTGTGCAATACTTTGTACTATTTACCACTAAATAGTGTTGATTAAACAATAGAGAACAAAAGAATTTGCATAATCTAGCAGTATTTATGTTGCACACTTTTAGTGTTTGCACTCTATGAGCTTTGTAATAGTGCTATATAAATGAGGCATATTATTTATTATTATCATTAATAATATTTATTGTTATATATTTCTAGGAAGACCACAGACCCTATGATATTCATCAATATGGCTCAGAAATTCTTGGCTCATGTAATGGTAGGGATACTTCATTGTAACTGTATTTGTTGATGTATAAGTCAACATGTTCACAGCAAAAAACTACCTTAAAAGCAACCTCTTATAATTATGCACAGAGTCAACTTTATAGGTGGACGTACAGTGACGTATTTTGTTATGGTTTTGCCAACAAACCATTGTTTTTCGAACAAAGAAATATAAAAAATATATTGTGTAAATAGTTGGCAAATTAGCATCACAATACCAACACTTGTAAACACTGGGACTACAATAATTTTATTATCATTGCCATTCACACTGCTAACATTTCACTTTCTGATTTTTGCTTTTTCAGAAAAACAAAATGTTTCTTTTGCTGAAATAATGCACAAGAAGGTGAGAACAATGTTTGATTGAAACATTAATGTTAAAACAATAGAAATAGAGCACAAACAATTAACGTGAAATAAAATCAAAATTGTTACTAACAAATAGTTCTTATTAAGTGGCTATCACTCACCAAGAACAGTCTAAGAAAAGGCAAACTCAAAGCAGACAATACTTCATTACCAACAGCTATACTTGTCTAAAATAGTCACTAAATAACAACTATTAGTAAAAAATAGATTTTATTCCACAGATTAAGTGTTTGCGCTCTAATCAAATAAAAAAATCTAATATAATCTAATAAAAAAATCAACATGAGTTTGAATGTAGTGTGCTTGAAAATACAGAATAAAGTTTGACGTGTTTGAGAGAGACAGCAGGCCTGCTTTAACAGATATATTTATTACCCCAGGGGGGGATGGTGGTTCTCATTTTTACTCTGTTTTTTGTTGCTTTATTGGAGTAGAAATCGAAAAGGCTTAATCATTTTCAAAACCTCCGCCAATAACCCCTACCACTTGGACAAAGGGAGTACCCCCCCCCCCCCCCCCCCCCCGGGTTTATTATACATATATAGCCTACAGTGAGGCCCCTTAAGGTCAAATTCTCGCTTTCTGATTGGTTAACTTGTACAAAACCTTAATTAGGTGGTCATGATAAGGTGCGCCGAGCTGTAATACATTATTTAAATGTAATGTATAATTATGTTCCTTCCTTACAATCTAGTTTACTTTGTTTCAGGAATCATTTGAAGTTTGCCGATATTTCCTAGCAACGTTACAATTGGTATGTAATATAATTATTTAACATGATGTATTGCATAGTGTATAATATAAACAATACTAATGAACATTTACAAAAAAGTGATTGTTAGTCACTCACACCTAAGATTTGTATGTACAGGTCATGGCTGAACAAACACAAGCCTACATAAACTAAGAGATCAGTATTGAAAAAAAGAATTGAACAAGGCAGCATTCCTTGTTATTGGAATTATATCAGTCTCCTATCATCATCATCATCATCAGTGCTATCATTGTCATTAGGAGCAAAGCAAATTTCTTTAATCTGACTAAACCAACTGCAAACAGTTGAATACATTACAAGTGTTTTTATAGTAATACAGTCTCTAGGGATTAAAGTTATTGAATACATTATACTTCATAAGGGTATATAGAAATCATTATCATTACCATCATAAACACCATAATCATCACCCTCATTATCATCACTATCACCACCACTGTAAACCATCATTGTCATCATCATTATCATTACCATCATCATCACTATCTTCACATTAGCCATCATCATTACCATTACCATCATCATCATAATTATCATCATGACCATCATCGCATTCATCATTTCATCATCATTCTTTACCATCATCATCACCATTATCATTATTTACATTGTCACATTCATCATCACCAGCATCATTTTTACCATCATCATAACAATAATATTATCATAACTACCACCATCATCTTCATTACCATCATTTCTGCCATCATTATCATCATTTCCTTAACACTTTCTATCTGTTTTAGGCCAACAACTACAACGTCGAGATAGGATCAATCAACCCTGATGTCCGTGAAGACACCATGAGTCTCAAGCTGCTTCACAAGACACCCGCCCATGAGGCTTTGCGGTCGTATAGGGCACCCTCTATCTTGACAACATAACAACAAAGAGATAGCAAAACTGTTGATTGAAAAGGGTGCAGAGTTCAATGTATTTGATAATTACGGTCAAACTGCATTACTCTTTGCAACCGAACATAACAGTGGAGAGATCACAAGACTGTTGATTGAAAAGTTTGCAGAGTTCAATGTATTTGATAATTATGGTAAAACTGCATTACTCTTTGCAACCAAACATAACAGTGGAGAGATCACAAGACTGTTGATTGAAAAGTTTGCAGAGTTCAATGTATTTGATAATTACGGTCAAACTGCATTACTATTTGCAGCTGAACATAACAGTGGAGAGATCACAAGACTGTTGATTGAAAAGTTTGCTGAGTTCAATGTATTTGATAATTATGGTAAAACTGCATTACTCTTTGCAACCGAACATAACAGTGGAGAGATCGCAAGACTGTGGGGTGGGAAAAGCTGTACACAGGCCATTGTAAATATATTCCTTTTTCAAACTTGTATTTATTCCCAGATGATTATATAGTCAGTCATCTTGTGAGAACAAATCTTCATTTTGACAACACAGTGTAATTAGTAAAATATACAATATGAGTGGTCAATCTTTGTGGTATATATCTCATACAGATCAGACATGAATATTGTATAGTACTTATGCAACTCCAACGTTAATTAGGTCTTTTATATTTTATAATAAAATTCATGAATAATTAATAAGGATTTTACAAAAGAAATCACGTCCGTGATGAGATCTGTAAATCTCATACAGATTTCGTCCTGATTTGCATAAGTTTCAACTTGAATTTTCTCCACCACATTTACTTTTATCTTGACAATTTCCTAAATTTGTCGAGATAAATGTAATGATACAGTGAAAATATTTTTTAAGGCGTCATACGTATCCTCTATAACTATTATGTAGCAACTTCATGGTTTAGGTGTGTGGTATATCTTGATTAAAATGTGCAATTTTAGTTTTTACAATCATGAAATCATGAACAAACAGTGAATAACTGTAAATTGTGTTGATTGTAACAGTAGTCAATTTGAAAAATAAAGCTCAAAATAGAAATTAAAACTGTTTAGTAGTTGTTAAAAAACAAAATTTTGTAAACCTTCACTCGGTTTTATGATGCAATTTTTGTTCTGAAATGATCATGTTTGCATTACCTTACACTAATTCATTGTCAAGTTTCCCTATAACCAGTTGGTAATATTTATGTATCAGACACTCGGAATTGCTTAATTCCATTACATTCATTATTTACAACACAGCAGTCAACTCACATGTTGTGTTGTGTCGGGAAGGAAACTGGAGAGCAAGACATCAAGGAAACTCGACTGACAACTCATGTGCACAAAGAAATATTCTTCTGGTAAAGAAGAGTACAACATATCAAAGAAACTCAAATCACATGATCCTGAGAAAAACCCTAATGACAAGGGAAAAAATAACACATCAAAAAAACAAAACTCACTTATGAGCATAAGAAAAACCTTTGTATCAAGGTAGAAAACAGCACATCAAATAAACTCAACTCACATACATTTGTATGATCCTGAGAAAAAGCCTTGTTGCAAGGGAGAAAATAACACATCAAATACACTCAACTCGCATATAATCCTGAGAAAAAGCCTTGTTGCAAGGGAGAGAATAACACATCAAACAAACTCAATTTACATAATCCTGAGAAAAACCCTTATGACAAGAGACAACTCACATGCAATCCTAAGAAAAACCTTTGTGGCAAAGAATATAACACATCAAGCGAACCTAACTCACAAATGATCGTGAGCAAAACCTTTGTGGCAAAGAAGAGGACATCACAAACAAACAACTCGACTTAATTGATATACACCTAATTGCAAGAAAGTTGTCCTGACTTTTGTAATTTAGTAGGAAAGGAATTAATTAAAACAAAAGAAAATTACTCAAGCTGAACTTTTTCTTGAAGAAAGAGTTCAGCTTGAGTGATTGTCTTTTGTCTTTTAATTTATTTCTTCCCACTAAATTACAAAAGTCAAGACAACGTTCTTGCAATTAGGTGTAAACCTATTTCAATTAACGTTGTCCATCTGGAATGGTTGATCTGAGACCGATAGGAATTGTGGGAGCTCGTTTAACTGCAAATGCACTATTATAATCACACTTGAATATTAATGTTTACTTCTGAAATACTGTTATCTGTAATTCAGCACCATTCAAGTGTGATTAAAACAATGTATTTGAAATTTAATGAACTCCCACAATTCCTATCGGTCTCAGATCAACCATTGCAGATGGACAACGTTAATTGAAATAGGTGTATACCAGAAATTGTTTTCAAGTGCATGTTCTAGCTCACATGACTGAACAGAGTTGAACTTTACCCCCTACAAACTGAGATACTGAAAATTGCAGCCAATGTTATTGCACCTATAATATTGCATCTATATTAAATGAAATACAGAAACACGTTTTTGGAAATTTCAACTTAGTAAATAATAACAAAAAATAAACGTGAAGTACACATTGTATAAAAATACAGAAAATTGCAAATCTAAATGAAATAAACGAAAAATTATATGTAGACAATTAGGTGAAGCAAAAGTGTTAATCATGAGAAATTGAAACATAAATTATCAAATAAAAATATGAAAAATAAAAAGCTGACCAAACATTGAAATGACAAAAACTTGCGATAAAAATATACGATATAATCTGATGAGACAATTAAACGAAACTTTCCATTAAGCTAACATTTCTTTATTTGTATCAAATCTGATTTCAGTATATATTACAATTTTTTTCAATATATATATTAATATATTTTCATGTTATAGAAAATTTCGGTAGCGTTTCAATTATAAGAAAAACTCTTTCGATTTATGATCCTATAGTAAACATTGGCAACTAAATCACATTTTCTAAAGTTATAACTTTTAAAATCTATGATTATTAAACAGCTAAGTTTTTTTTTAAGGTTAACGCTAAGAAAATGTGGGAAATGAATAAATACAAAAGGCTTTTTGTATGTCTTGCGTAGTCTAACAGGTAACACTTATCAAATTACACAGCGAATATGCATCGATGTTGAAGTTGAAATTATTCAAAAAACTGCATATAAATTAAGAATTAAACTTTTTAACAAAGTAGCACTAAACACTAACGAAAACTTTCAAAGGATACTAATTTCTAAACTAGTTCCATAGGAGTTTCACTGCAGTAGAATAAAGTTTTTTTCGAGACGTTTTCGACGACGTGGCACAATTATATCGATGAAAGATCCATAGTCAAATTGTTTTCCCAATTTTTCTTCTTGTTTTTCGGAATTAAATTAGTACCTTTTCTCTTCATGTTGTTGTGTATTCTTTGTTGAAAGATTTCGCCAAAAATCTTTCAATCGTCGCTTGTTTACACTAGTTTTCAATGTCTTTATGGCTTCTATGCGATGATATATAAACAAAGTTCAAAGTACGAAGTGTTTTTAGTCCGATTTGTGTTTAGGAGATTTTCTAAACGGCGTAACTGCGTATCCTCCAACTGTTGTCACAACGGAACACGTCGTTGAAATGGCAGAACCAGCCACCCATCCAACGCCACCGACTACGCTCGCAGCTTTACTGTAGGCACCTCCAGAAAGCCGCCATAGAAGTCCAGCCGGTGGAGGTTGTTCTTTGCTCTCAACTTTTTCCCCTTCCTCACTCGAAATTCTTTCTTCTTCCGATTGCTACAACGCAAAAAAAGACAGAGAAATCTTAAAAATAAAGAATTGACCCTGAGATTTTCTACATTTTGAGATTCAAAAGGGCAAATAGAGCCTTTAAAAAGTTGAAAAACAAAGCGAAGTATTTTCATGTCACGAATTACCTCTTGCATTGTTGACTCAGCGCTGCTCGGCGTTCTCCTCAAAACTGAAGATGGCGAATCCGTGTTGAATACGAGTTGTAGCACGAAATTACACAATAATTGACGTCACAGGGCAATATTTTGTAGTATTTTACGAGACAGTTTCGGTAAAGCTCTGCGAGGGTTTGCGATAAATTGTTAATGGCTAGAATCTGGCTGCCCCGGTAACCTAACCGGACCTGCTCCAAAAAACCGGAAGTAAACCTGTTTTGGCGAAAAGTGAAAAAAACGTTTGTCAAATCTGTCTAGCCACATTTTATTCGTCAAACCTTCTGAGCATGCTACTTTAATACCTTGAATTTTTTTACAAATCAGTGATATTTTTGGAGTTTTTTGTTTGAATCGCATATTTCAGCAAATCTATGGTTTTCATTAAAATTGAAAATAACAACTTTCTGATATTACATAGCTTATCGTTATGATATAATTATTCAAAATTTAGTTTTAAAAATGAAACAATATAAATGAATTTTAAGAAAACGCTTTTTTGTATTCGAATTCTGTTTTGTTTTGACCGGAAGTAATTTTGCAAAATCATAGGAAATCCAATCATAACAAAGCGCACGGGTTTATGGGTAAAGTAAAATCCAAAATGGCGGACGAAGTGTGCTCTTTTTTATTGTTACAGTAATTCTTTGTGTTGGGAAGCTTTTTATAAGTGATTTTGTTAAACATGGAAGAAATATCTAAAGGAGATAGCGACAAAGAAACTAAGACTCAAGAGGGGTCAGAAAAAATGGAAATTATAAGCGAAAATGGCTCAGAAACGAGTTCAAGTTCTTCTTTCAATGCCAAAGGAGAATTTGTGATTCCCGCAAGTGCTTGCGCTTCAAGAACAGCCTCATCCAACTCCGACGGAGACAAGACTGAAAAACTTTTAAAAATCCTTCAATTTAGGAACCCCGGTCCACAGTACTCTAGTTTTAACCCAGATAAAAGCAGACGAGAACAAAGAAAAGTAAAGCAACTTTTTAGCTCGACTCAAACAACTTTGTCGCCCGAGCAATATGGTAGCGACGAAAAGAAGAAGGAAAAGAAAGAAACAAAACCCAGGAATCCTCCTAAGAGAAGGAATTACCATGATAAATATGGCATTCGTTTGTTAGATAATAAGGATGTTTGTGACTGTCAAAATCTGGATTGTCCTGGCTGCCATTTTCCATGCAGCTCATGCAGCTCTGAGAAATGTGGTGTTGAATGCAGGTGCAGTCGTAGATGGACTTATGAAGATTTTGTAGAAATTGAGAATCCCTATGCATCTGGACAAAACTTTGGTGCATTTTAAGAAATATTTGATCTAAATCTGCATCGTTGTATACTAGGCAAATTAATAGCTTTTGCAGTTGTAGATGGACTTATGAAGATTTTGTAGAAATTGAGAATCCTTATGCATCTGGACAAAACTTTGGTGCATTTTAAGAAATTGCAGTTCTTGCAGCTTTGGAAAATATGGTGTTGAGTGCAGGAGCAGTCGTAGATTGACTTATGAAGTTGTAGACATTAACACCATCAGTCTTTTTGAAGACTACACAATCCCAGATGAACATACCTCATCAACATCGATTACACCTGGGATCAGGCAAAAGTCCTTTTCACAGTTCCATTCAGTGTCCGCAAATGATAGTTTGAAGTCAAGGTTCCTGTTGCTGCACATGATAAATTATAGTTTTGCTATGCACAGCAACTAGAACCTCGACTTGGTACTATTGTCCGTGGTCACTGAACGAAATGTGATGACTATTCACTCTTTGAACTTATGAAGATTTTTTAGAAATTAATTGAGAATCTTTATGCATCCAGGGCTAGTTATACCCTGGACAAAACGTTGGTGCATTTTTAAAAATTGTAATGAATCTGTATCATTTATTATAGGCAAATTGTAGATTTTGCAGCACTGAGATTGTTTTGTGAAATTAAGGTGCAGTCATAGATAGATTTATAAAGATGTTATAGAAATGGATAATCCCGATGGGTCTGGCCAAAACGTTGGTGTATTTTACAGTGCAACTACTTCAACCAAGGCCACTTGAATAAATTAACTGGCCAATCAGAAAACAGTAAAATCAGACAGAGATAGAACTGATAACAGCATTAGCCAATCAAATTATAGTGTTCTCACCCTCATAAGAATCTTGAGCTAAAAGCTGAAATATGATTGGTTAATGATCAGTTTAACTAAGTGGCCTCGATTGAAGTAGTTGCACAGCTGTAAGATATAAATTTGTTTACAGCGGAACGCGTAAAAGTATGGTCACTGATAATGTATTTGCATACTTCTGTCTCGCCATCGATCCAATAAGCGTTTTGATCCGAGACAAGATAACACAATCCTACAACGCTGATTGGATCGATTGCGAGACAGAAGTATGCGAATACATTATCAGTGGCCATACTTTTACGCGTTGCGCTGTAATATAAACACACAAGTGATTATAGAATATCGCGCACATTGATTGGTCTAAAAATTCACACTATTTCTCGATAATCACCTACAGTGTTTCACACGCTTTTAGAAATTAAATAAGAAATGAACAGTTTTTCTTCAGAAAAGGTTGGTTATTTTTACTTTTTGAAACAATCACTTTTGTATTTATACTAAAACAATTATCCACCTCAGGCTCAGTGAATATTGGTGAATAATAACCTTGACTCTGTCTCAGTTATTATTCACTGATATTCCCTTTGCCTTCAGCGAAAAATTATTGAATAATATTTGCATCATACATAGAGTACTCAATTAAGTGATCATGACTTCATAAAATAATATTTTCACTATATCATATTTTTAGTTCTCGATTTTAATAGGCAATCAAAAAAGATGTTCACACAGCAAATTTGCCTTGAAATCGTCACATAGCAGCTGAGATATTAGCCACTTGAATATATAATTACCCCATACAAATCACAGTCTGTATTTTCGGCTCAGCTCAAAACTTTTGAAAGGGAGCTTAAATTACGGTGATTTGTATGGGGGAATTATGTATTCAAGTGACCATGCAGTCAGCTAATATTTGACCGATTCTCTTTAAATTCGGTTCTCTTTAAATTCGATTCTCTTTAAATGTCTTTTGTGATTGTCCATCGCAATTATTGATAACCAAAAATTGTAAAAGCCAAAATTTGTTTTTTCATGACGTCACACTTGAGTACTCTGTTGTAGGCAGTTCATTGTACATCACCCTTTTACTCCGACGAAGGGCTAAAGCTCGAAACGTCAGTAAAGTTAAGTCAACATTTTTTAAGGTGTTACAAATCTAATTATATTACCTATCGTTTATATCAAACACCGACGCAGCCTATCAAAAGAGTTTTTGTCTGTTTTACTAAATTATTTGAATGTATTTGGTATAGCAAATTAAAATATTTTAAGATCGTTATTTTTATTTCTTTTTCTCGTCATTTGTTTTTTTTACTTATCTCTATATTTCTTCCTTCCTTCCTTTCTCTCTCTACTTTTCTCTCGCTCTTTTTTTCATTTCTGTTTTTTGTTCCTTTCTTACTTTTCCCAACATTTCCATGTTTATTTTGAAAACCGGAAACCGAAGTCTTACGAGCCTGCGATGCTATTTGCGGAGATCGCAGCGCGCATGCTCAAGGGAGTAACCCCGACGGAAGTCGTACGTGCGTTTGACAAGATCCGCGAAAAATATTTTGGTATCTTTATAATGTATTCCTGTTTTTTCTCAATAATTCTCCACAAAATAACGATGTGAAGCTCTCAAGATACAGATAGATAAAATGCTTGAGAATCATCGCCATCTCTTGATAAAATACCGCGAAGAAATAGCAACAGATTTATTGGTGGACGATGTTTTGGTTTACCTTGAAAGCAAGCATATCATCGATACAGACGACAAAGAAATAATTCGAACACAAATTACATCCAAGCGAAAAGCTGAAAAACTCTTGGACATTCTTCCTACAAAGGGTTATGAAGCTTTTGGTGTGTTTTATGCAATTATTGGAGAGAAATATGCCCATTTGGCGGACTTGATTAAAAACGGTGTTGGTGATACTGCGTATGGTAATGTGTTGGACCATGTAGATTCCCCTTCTCAACGTAAGTTGGAAATGGTTATAAATGCACTTGAAAGTGAAAATGCATTATGTATGCCTTGTAGAGCACTTTAAAAGCTCTCCAAAATGCCTAAATTGTGAGAATTGTTTTATATTAGCATACCAAAACAGTTTTAAAAAAAGGCTAATGATTTTTGTCTTAAAAAATTATTGTTATTCTTGTCCTGGATTTAGATACTATGCATCCCAGTAGACCGTGACACCCTCGAAATTTTATCGCGACCCGTCGATACGAAAAATTGATCACGTGATGGATTTTTTATGTACCACGTGATGATATTCTTCTGTACCACGTGAACAACATTTTTCGTTTGGCGCGGGTTCACATACGATCTTCGATCGAATCATAGTCATCGAATCTTCCCACGGCTTCATTTATACTAGTACTTGAAATACTACTTTTGTTTGGCGCTTATACGTTGAAGGCAAAGATTCTCCGTATATATACGTTGAAGGCAAAGATTCTCTAGTATAAATTAAGCCGTGGGAAGATTCGATCACTATGATTCGATCGAAGATCGTATGTGAACCCGCGCCAAACGAAAAATGTTGTTCACGTGGTACAGAAGAATATCATCACGTGGTACATAAAATGTGCATCACGTGATCAATTTTTCGTATCGACGGGTCGTGATAAAATTTCGAGGTTGTCACGGTCTACTGGGATGCATAGTATGTAGATTATTTGAGGTACTATTTAGAACGTAGTACTTACAAACTTATTAAGTTTATATATACTAAGGATTATAAGTTAGGCATGAACAACTCTCATTACAATAAAAGTACATTTAGTTTAATACACTGTTCTACTCCAGTGATACCCGGAGTATCCAATCGATGAAATCGATATCAATCGATATCAATCGATATCAATTTATCGATTGATATTGAAAATCGATGATCAATCGATGGCAAAAATCTTTGTGACCTTCATCGATTGAGCGATGACAATTTAGCCGGTATCGATTGACATTCGATGACAATTTATATTATCGATTGATAATCAATAACAATTTAGTATATCGATTATCAATCGATGACAAAAATCTTTGTGACCTATCGATTGATCATCGATTGAACAATATCAATTGATATCAATTACCTAATTATATTGATTGATATCGATTGATCGATTGATTTTCCGATGATCGATTATCATCGATTGGATACTCCGGGAGTGATATCCACAAGTTTGTACAAAATATAGAGCAATTAGACAATACATATTTAGTTTTGTTCTCATTTGTTCTGTTGCAGTGATATCCACAAGTTTGTACAAAATAGAACAATTAGACAATACATATTTAGTTTTTTTTCTCACTGTTCTGTTGCAGTCAGTGATATATCCACAAATTTGTATGAAAATAGAGCAATCAGACAATACATATTTAGTTTTGTTCTCACTGTTCTGCTGCAGTGATATCCACAATTTTATAGAAATTAGAGCAAATTATACATATTTTCATTTTCATATTTTCAGATATATAACAATCTATCTTATTTGAGATATAAGCTATTAGATATTAAATAAATTGCACACAAATTATGCATTATATAATATCGCATGTTTTTGACTATTTTTATTTGAGATATATAAAGCTATAAATAAATTACACTTTAATAAATTACACTCAAATTATGCATTATATAATATCGCATGTTTTTGACTATTTTTATATGGAGGAATTGTGGCGTTTGTAAACATTACAGAGATCAAATTAAAATAACCCTATTAATTATTAGATTTTGTTTCACAGATTTAATTTTAGTGCCAAATTCACTCTACATAATTATAATTTGTTTAACCTCATAATTTTATACATTTTTTAACAATAGGCCTTTTGCAACAACAGGTCACGTGACCCTACACCTTTTAAATCGAACATCTGTGTCAAAATGAACATCAGAAATGAAAAGAGCACCTCAACATTAGTAAGAAGACGAAGTATCAGCTCATAAAATGTAACACGAGGGAAATGGCAGTACATTTCAAATTCAATATTTTATAAGGATTTGTATGGAAAATATGCTCTAGATCCCACCAGAGCATATTTCCCATACATTTCCTTATAAAAAAATTGAATTTACATCTGATGCCATTTCTCCTATGCTCAACATTATGAGCTAAAACTTTGGCTTTTTACTAATATGGAGGTGCTCTTTTCATTTCTGATGTTCATTTTGACACAGCTGCTCGATTTAAAAAGCGTAGGGTCACTTGACCTGTTGTTGCAAAAGGCCTATTACAGCTCATTAATTTTGTGTGTTTTGTTGTTGTTGTTAATATATATGAATTTTTCATCTGAAAGGTGTTGGGTCTTGTCTTGGTTTTGCGCTGGCATGTTTTAGAATCAGTAATAGCTAGAGTACTCCGACTAGAGATAAAATTAATATTTCAGCGAAAATCGTGGCAATATGCAAATTTCAATTTGACTTTGTTTTTTTCTGATCATCAATCAGTATTTAAGGCAGAGCTTACATCAAAGATTAGAAATAAGATTTAATATGAACATTCATTGTCTTTGAACACGATGCTTCATTTTTAGAGGTATTGAGGCAGTAGAATTTTCAGAAAAGTATAACCTTAAAAAAGTTAAGTGTTCACAAATTGAGTGTCCTCACTGTATAATAGCAATAATTTATTTCTTTTTCTTTTATCCTATCCAGTCGAAAGAATGTCAGAAGCACATCACAACATCCTCACAGCTAACCGAGTAGAAATTGTAGAAGATCTTCTTGTGGATGATGTCCTTAACTTGCTACAAAGTAAAATGGTCTTTGATTTAGAGGATGTGGAAATCATCAAGGCTGAGTCAACGACTAGAAGGAGTACAGAAAAACTACTAGATTTGTTAGGAACTAAAAGTGATGCAGCCTTTTATCACTTCAAGGAAGCTTTAGATGGGCCTTATCCACACCTCGCAGAGCTTTTAGAAGAAGGTAGAGGTTCACCCAGGAAGGGATCTGTGTTGACAGATCTGCATGAACAAGGTTTGTGTCATAATATTATAATTGTCATTACCATTGTTGTTAAGTATCCGGTATCACAGACTATCACTATCATTATGGTTATTGTTATTATTATGTGATTTTTATCATCATTATTAGTCGGGCTAGAGGGCCCGACTCTAGGTTTACCTTTTAGTCAATCTATGTATCTATGTATCTATCTATCTGTCATGTCGCGTATAGGCCCCATGATGCTTTGGGAACAAACACAGGAAGCCCAACTTAGAATTGTTTAGCCTCCTGTGTTGATTTTATGACTAGCCCGACTTCACGCTCCTAGAGCATCTAGTTATTAATATAAGTAATGATTTTCAAACACATAAAGATGTAAAAATGAGACTATAAGTAATTATTATTATTATTTGATAATGGAGCGTGATGGCTCCGAAACGTCATAAAATTATTTCCTTACTTAGTCTCATTTTTACATCTTTATTATTATTATTGTAATCATTATCATCACCATCAAAATCATTATGTCCATCATTATCATCATCATCACCATCACCATCATCCTTATCATTATTATCATTGTGTTATAATTATCTTTCCCCTTTTCCTCCATCCTCCTCATTATTGCCATCATTATGCACCTATCAATGTCTTGCTCCAACGGGGGGAGTGCGGGCATACTCAGGGGCTATTGACATTTTTCATATCTTTTTGTCAATAGTCCCTATCCTGGGGACGTCAAATTCATATACTTACTCATATATTTACTGTTGTGGACGCAGAACTTTGATGAAATTGTCAAAAAACATTGAGCAGCCCCAGGTACGGGCAAAGTTTATGTTCAATAGCCCGGCTTTGCCTGAATCCCCCTGTTGGCCCGGCAAGACATTGATAGGTGCATTATTGTTATCATTGTTATGTAATCATTGTTTGTCATCATCATTATCAGTTGATATTAGTGGCATATATCGATATCTATATTTTTTTCCCTTTATTTCTCATTTCTCTTCTATTATTCCCAGTTGAAAGAATCCTACTAGAAGGAGGTGTCCCGCAGCGACCTGATGTCTTCACTAACAGAGCTCGCGATGTCCACCGTGTACGTACAGCACTACGTTCATTGAGAGACCATGACGGCTGGGTCATACTACATGGTATGGCAGGGTGTGGTAAGACTGTGCTAGCATCCGACGCCCTGCGTTCTTCCAAAATGCTTGAAGAATGTTTCCCAGGGGGCGTTTTCTGGGTGCGAATCGGCCCAGTCGACCAAGCAAAGCTTTTAATGAAAATGCAGAACTTGTGCACCCAACTTGATTCAGATCACACTCGTGCACCCCCCAGAAATCTAGAAGAGGCCAAAGACAGGTTAAGAATAATCTTCGCACACCAGCATCCTAGAACTCTGCTTATTTTAGATGACCTATGGAATGCTAATGATGTCAGGTATTTTGACATCAGAGTACGCATCGTTGTGACAACTCGAGATGCGGCAATTACTAACAGTGTTAGTGGCAACAAGAAAAAGGTTCACGTCAGTGAAGGATTCACTAAAGAAGAATCGTTGGAGATTTTGTCATTGTGGACTAAAATTC
Organism: Metridium senile; assembly: GCA_949775045.1. Taxonomy (NCBI): domain Eukaryota; kingdom Metazoa; phylum Cnidaria; class Anthozoa; order Actiniaria; family Metridiidae; genus Metridium; species Metridium senile. Next base: position 3,606,315 of record OX459104.1, read on the forward strand.
GAGTGAAAAGTTTACCAACTGAAGCTAAAGACATTGTTTCTTTAACAAAAGGTTCACCATTGGCTATCACAATGATAGGGGCATTGTTAAGGGAACATCCAACGAGATGGACATACTACATGAGACAACTGAAGAGGAGCAAAGTTAGCAAACTTAAAACAACATTAGCATATCAATACCCAACGCTTAGCGAAGCTATATCGATGAGTATAAATAATCTAAATGAAGAGCTACGGCAGCTGTATTTTGACTTTGCATTGTTTGAGGATGGTACTAAAGTACCTGCACAAGTATTGGGTATTCTCTGGGATGAAGAGGTAATTGATTTTGATTAAAATGAAAGGTAATATAATGAAATTATTTGTAACACCATAGAAAATCAAAGAGTTGTTTGTAGGCTGGTTTTTGATTCATAATAACTATATGTTACTTCAACCTTACTATATATGTTACTTCAACCTTACTATATGTTACTTCAACCTTACTATACATTACTTCAACCTTACTTTCAAGCTCGACAAAGTTCAATAAAATTGAAAGGTTGAAGTAACTTACCTATAGTTATTATGAACCATAGAAAATGTTTTTAACTTTACTGACCTTACGGAATGTTTGTAAAGTAAAGTTAACATTTTTTTACTGTGTTACAAATTATATTAACATTACCTATTGTTTATATTAAACACTGCACAGCCTACACTAGTTTAACATAACCACCACCATCATCATCATCATCAGTCACAATCATTGTTACTCTCTTAGTAAATTAAATATTGAATTGACTCAGCTGGCTCAGCTGGTGGGCATTCTCATCATTAACACCCTAAGCGGGACCAAAACATTGATTTCAATCAAATGATGATCATGATTTATGAAGATTTTTTTGATGACAATAATGATCGTAAAGGTGATAAGGACTATTAATATAAACAGGTTCCCATTTAAATCTGTACTTTCCCATCTAAATAATTATGTACTTATGCAAAATTTGTTGAAGTGTGCTAAACACATAGATCAACCAATCAGAGAAGTTCACTTCAGAAATAATATACTCTGATTGGTTGATCTGTGTGTTTAGCACACATCAACACAATTTGCATAAGTACAGATTTAAATGGGAAAGTACAGATTTAAATGGGAATCTGTTAAAAGCAGATTACTAAAGCTGAACTTCTTCTTTTGTCTTTTAATTAATTCCTATTTTGAAATTTTCTTTTTTATATGACAATGTTATTGCAATTAGGTGTAATTTATAATTATCATAATACCCCTATCTTGTCTTAGTTTGAAGAAGTGGAGGATAAAATGGATGAACTAGTGAACAAGTCACTGGCCAGGAAAAGTGTCCAGTCAGACGGCGATAACCCTATAACCTTGTATAGTGTTCATAACCTACAGCTAACATATCTCAGAGAAACTCAAGTCAAAAAACCAGCAGAGCTTCACAAAAAACTGGTTGAGAGATACACAGACCTTTATGATGGTAATTGTTGATATAATGATAATGGAGATAATAATAAACATGATGATGATGATAATGAATGGTAATTATGATGGTAGCTACAATACGGTAATGATAATGATGGTATTAAATGGTTATGGTTATAATGATGGTTGACAATGAAGATGATGAATGGCGATAATTATTAAAATGATCACTGACAGTAAAATTCATCATCACAGTTTTATCATCATCATCATCATTACCACAATCACCAGCAGCATTATCATTGACTTGTAATCACCATTATCATCTTCATCACCATCAGTATCATCAACATTACAACAATCATCATCAACATTACAACAATCATCATCAACATTACAACAATCATCATCAACATTATCATAACAATCATCATTATCATAACAATCATCATTATCATAACAATCATCATTATCATAACAATCATCATTATCATAACAATCATCATTATCATAACAATCATCATTATCATAACAATCATCATTATCATAACAATCATCATTATCATAACAATCATCATTATCATAACAATCATCATTATCATAACAATCATTATTATCATAACAATCATCATGATCATAACAATCATCATTATCATAACAATCATCATTATCATAACAATCATCATTATCATAACAATCATCATTATCATAACAATCATCATTATCATAACAATCATCATTATCATAACAATCATCATTATCATAACAATCATCATTATCATAACAATCATCATTATCATAACAATCATCATTATCATAACAATCATTATTATCATAACAATCATCATTATCATAACAATCATCATTATCATAACAATCATCATTATCATAACAATCATTATTATCATAACAATCATCATTATCATAACAATCATCATTATCATAACAATCATCATTATCATAACAATCATCATTATCATAACAATCATTATTATCATAACAATCATCATTATCATAACAATCATCATTATCATAACAATCATCATTATCATTGATTTGTAATCACCATTACCATTATCATTATCATTATCATAAACATTATCATTATCATCACCATCACCATCATCATTCATTTCACAGTCATGTATTATGATGTTAGAGTTCTTCTATTGAATACTACAGCCTGATGCAATAATCTTCTAATAATCTTCTAATAATCTTCTAATAATCTTCTAATAATCTTCTAATAATCTTCTAATAATCTTCTAATAATCTTCTAATAATCTTCTAATAATCTTCTAATAATCTTCTAATAATCTTCTAATAATCTTCTAATAATCTTCTAATAATCTTCTAATAATCTTCTAATAATCTTCTAATAATCTTCTAATAATCTTCTAATAATCTTCTAATAATCTTCTAATAATCTTCTAATAATCTTCTAATAATCTTTGCTAAATCCTGTATAATTATATGTCTGTTTTCAGGTAAGTTTGATGAATTAGAAGATGATGGCTATATACACTGGAATCTGATCCAACACATGCAGAAGGCTGGTATGGTTGATGACGCTTACAATCTACTGGTTGATCTGTCATGGGTGGCATCAAAGCTCAAGATAACAGGACCAGCCGACCTGCTTAATAATTACATCAGTGTTGGAAAATGTATTAAGAATACGGTGAGGAATTAGGGTATGAATGATGGTGGCGATGTTGATGATGATGATGTTGATGATGATGATGTTGATGATGATGGTGATGATGATGGTTCATGATGATGTTGATGATAATGGTGATGATAATGATGGTGATGATGATGGTGATAATGGTGATGATGATGGTGGAGATGATGATACTAAAGATAATGTGATAATATGATTACAATGGTATTGATGATGATGATGATGATGATGATGATGGTTCACGATGATGGTGATGATAATGGTGATAATGATGGTGATGATGGTGATGATGATGGTGGAGATGATGATGCTAAAGATAATGTGATAATATGATTACAATGGTATTGATGATGATTCATGATGATGATGGCTCACGATGATGGTGATGATAATGGTGATAATGATGGTGATGATGATGATGGTGATGATGATGGTGATGATGATGGTGATGATGATGGTGATGATGATGGTGGAGATGATGGTGCTAAAGATAATGTGATAATATGATTACAATGGTATTGATGATGATTCATGATGATGATGGTTCACGATGATGGTGATGATGATGGTGATAATGATGGTGATAATGATAATGATGATGATGATGGTGATGATGATGGTGGAGATGATGATGCTAAAGATAATGTGATAATATGATTACAATGGTATTGATGATGATGTTGATGGTGATCATCAGGGTGATGATGATGGTAATGGTGATGGTGATAAAGATAGCAATAATGGTTATCTTGATCATCATCGTCATCATATCACATTACACAAGGGCACTTCTGTCTGGTTATGGTGGGAAATCTTGTCCCCAGCATTCTCTTAAAGTCCGATGATTTTAATTATGATTGTGAATATGATGGTAGTGATTCTGAACGTGTTGGTGAGTATGATGGTGGTTAAAAATGATAATGTTGATGATGGTGAATTTAATAGCGATGGTTGTGCTGCTGCTGATGATGATAAAGACATTGTGCCCAGGCTATAGCTAACAGACATGATATTTGGTTCTCTTAGGAAAGTCTAGAAACCCTTGAAGCCTTTCACCACTTTGTGAGCACCAATGCACATTTATTTGTGGAGAAGACAATGCCTGATATCATACAGCTAGCACTACAGGAACCACAGACATCAACAGTCTACAAACAAGCAAAGACACAGGCTGTTGAACTATCAAAGAAGGGAAAACTCTACCTAGACTGGAGGTAGGGACAGAATTGATGGACGTGATAATGACGGTGATAGTGGTTCCTAGACTGTATAGGAAGAGACAGAACTAATGAAGGTGATAGCTATAGTGTAGTGAAAATAGTGATAGAGGTAGTTAGACTAATAGGTAGAGACAGAATTATGGTATAGTGATGATGATGATTATGATACAGATGTTGATGATGGTGGTGATGATGATGATAATGTTAAAGATGTTCATGATAGTTATAGTCATATTTTTGATGTGTATGGTAGTTATAAAATGAATGATGATGATGGCAATGATGGTGATGATAGTAATAATGATGGTAATGACGATGACCAACAGTGATGTATATTCACTAATGTTTTACAGTAACTGGAACAAAGACTCCCTAGATTCCAGTCTTCAAATCACGGCCAAAGTCCATGACGGCGCTGTTTACAAGTGTCGGTTTTCTAAAGACTCTCAAAGAGTTGTTTCATGCGGAACTGACAATAAAGTGAAGGTAACTTTATTGGGAACTGGATTATATGTGAATTGAGTTTGTTTGATGTGTTGTTCTCTTAACCATGCCACAAGGGTTTTTCTCTGAGTATTCCAGTTTTCCCTCCCTCAGCAAAAATCAACATGTGAGGAGTGATGTATGAAAAATATTTAATGTAGAGGTAGAGAGTGTGAGTGCCAGCAGAAGAATAACTGCTATGTGGATGTGCTGTGGAAAATAGTATTAACATAATATTATCATTGATTAAAAATGATTATTATTAATTGTCTCACAAGGTGATAAAAGGTCTCTATCATTGCAAGCTCAATGTTTGTCTTGCTTGCAATGCAAAGGCCCTGCTACGTACCTTTCAAGATGGCGCTGGCATTTATTGAGGGGGAGGGGGGGGGGACTATTGTTTTCATTTGTTACCAATTGCTGTATTTATCTATGTCTTATTTGTTCTTTTCCCAAGGTGTGGGAGAGCCAGTCAGCAACAGAGATTCATGTAATGGATAAGCATCATGATGTAGTCAACTGTTGCTCTTTCTCAAATGACGACAGTCTGATTGTTTCTTGTTCTGCTGATCAAACTGTTAGGGTAAGGATAGAAATTATTTTTATGTATGGTGGTATTGATGATGATGATAATAATAATAATAATAATCATGATGATGATAATGATTTATAATGGATTTATGTAGTATATAAAAAACGAGCAGCAGTGTTTTATCAAGGTTAAAAACCCGAGCGCAGCGAGGGTTTTTGATCCTTGATAAAACACGTGCTGCAAGTTTTTTATATAGCTTAAAAAACTCCAACACTTATTCAAAACTAAATTATAAAAGTTTCTTGAAGAAAAGTCCAATTTGGAGACAAACTTTATTTGCAAGGTACACTGCGCATGCTCATATCACACCACGCACCATTAAGCACCACATTTGGCATCCCACATTTGAGCAAGGTCGTGTATAATATAGTAGGAGCTTGATAGCATTGTTTCGGGTGATGCCTCTAGTAAAGGTCAATGATGAGAGATTAAAACTGAGACCTTTACAAGTGTCATAGGTACATAAAGAACACACGTACCTTTATCATAAAGACACACGTACCTTTATCATAAAGACACATGTGTTTTTATATAATGTACCTATGGCAGTGTTTTATGGGGTATAAAGATCATGCATGTGACCAAATTGGAATGCCCCGATTGGACTAATAGCTCATGAATTATTAATGAGTTTTTTAAGATAATATAATAACCTTGAACATCAATGATGACGAGGATGATAATGATAGTGATAAAAATTATAATAATAATAATGATAATAATAATGATATTGATAATACTGTATTGTCAATGTTTGATAATACTAATGATAATGACATTGATTTGTTAGTAATGATAATGATAAAAATAATAATCTTATGATAGAAATGATAATTTCAATTTATCCTTGATAATGGAGTCACAATGACATCAAAACGTTGAGCAGTAATTTCAATTATATTTGCTTGTTTTTGTATCAGCAAGTCTCATTTGATAATAATAATGATATCTTAATGATTAATAATAATGATAATTATAAACAGGTTCCCATTTAAATCTGTACTTTCCCATTTAAATCTGTACTTATGCAAATTTTGAAGTTCAGAAGTTCACTTCAGAAAGAATATACTCTGATTGGTTGATCTGTGTGTTTAGCACACATCAACACAATTTGCATAAGTACAGATTTAAATGGGAAAGTACAGATTTAAATGGGAACCTGTTATATGTATATAAATATAATGATCATGATGAAGGCAATTGTTATATCCATTTGTCATAGATATGGGACAGTGCTAACGGCGATGAGTTACTCTGCTTTCATGGTCACAAACAAGAAGTATTTTGCTGTGCATTTTCCCCTGATGACTACACTATAGTATCTTGCTCAGCTGATAAAACTGTGAAGGTATGTGATGATGGTGATGGTGATGATGGTGATGGTGATGATGGTGATGATGATCATATATGGTGATGATGATGGTGATAATGATGATGATAATAATGATGATGATGATCAATGATGGTGATGATGATGATGATGTTGATGATGGTGATGATGATGATGGTGATGATAATAGTGATAATGATGATGGTGATGATAATAGTGATAATGATGATGGTTATGATAATAGTGATAATGATGATGGTGATGATAACAGTGATAATGATGATGGTGATGATAATAGTGATAATGATGATGGTGATGATGGCAGTTGAGATAATGATGATCATATGGTGATGATGATGATATTGATAATAATAATAATAATAATAATAATAGTAATAATAATAATAATAATAATAATAATAATAATAACAATAATAATAATAATAATAATGATAATAATAATAATAATAATAATAATAATAATAATAATAATAAGTTCTTATTAAACGTATTATACAAGGGTCTCAATGCGTTTTACATACAGTTCAGTGTTACAGTTCAGTGTTTTTATGTTTTGTTTTTTTTGTTTTGTTTTGTTGTTGTTGAAAATAATAGTGATAATGATGATGGTGATGATGATGATGATGATGATGATGGTGATGATGATGACGATGATGATAATGATGATGATAATGATGATGATCAATGATGATGATGGTGATGATAATGATGGAGATAAGATATGGATATCTTGATTACATATTTTCATTACAATTCTTTTGATTATTGATGTATTTGTAATTTCTACAGTTGTGGGACAGTAAGACAGGAGTAGAGAAGCTTACATATCATGGCCATACAGACATTGTTAGATGGTGTTGTTATTCTCCTGATGGTAGTAAAGTGGCTTCTTGTTCTGATGACACAACAGTCAAGGTTGGAATTTGATTATTTGGTATCTGCTGCTCTGCTCTGCTCTGCTCTGCTCTGCTCTGCTCTGCTCTGCTCTGCTCTGCTCTGCTCTGCTCTGCTCTGCTCTGCTCTGCTCTGCTCTGCTCTGCTCTGCTCTGCTCTGCTCTGCTCTGCTCTGCTCTGCTCTGCTCTGCTCTGCTCTGCTCTGCTCTGCTCTGCTCTGCTCTGCTCTGCTCTGCTCTGCTCTGCTCTGCTCTGCTCTGCTCTGCTCTGCTCTGCTCTGCTCTGCTCTTGAATTTCCATTTCATTATTTATTCCCCTTTCCTCTTTTTTCTCTTCCATTCCATTTCCTTGTTTCATAATTTTAATTTTAATTTTTCAACCTGCAGGTCTTTGAAGCGAACACTGGAAGACTTGTTATTTCACTGGAAGATCATGTGAACTCTGTCTCATTTTGCTGCTTCATGAATCAGGGACAAAGTGTAGTAGCAGTGTCCAATAATTGTGTCAAGGTACCATGATTGTCATTATTATCAACATCATCAGCATCAGCATCATTATCATCATCACCATGATCATCAGTTACAATTATCAAAAATTTCATCATGATATTTCATTTATGAACATCATTATTTTATTATTCATTTTCTTTTTTCAGGCTCTAGATTGTTCCAATGGAGAAGAAATCAAAAGCTTCAATTCATCTTCCAACTGCTTGTGTTTGGCGTTTAGTCCTGATGAAAGTATTGTTGCCATGGGATTCTCTGACACTACAGTGCAGGTACAGGTACATAATACAGCTATTTCAAAGAGGTTGACAAAATTAAGACTGAAAATAGTCAGTGAGACATAATACAACTATTTCAAAGAGGTTGACAAATTTAAGACTGAAAATAGTGAAATTTGTCAAAGAAATAACGAATAGAATGGAAGATAAGAAAGAGGAGGGAAGGTAAATAAAAAACAATGGATGAGGGGAAGGAAATTAAGAGAAGGGAAGAGAATAGAAAGGAAGGGAAAGGAAGAGAAGGGAAGAGAAGAGAAGAGAAGAAAAGGGAAGAGAAGAGTAAAGACAGGGTTCGTGCTACTCCTTAAACTCCTTGAAAACTCCTTAGATTTGATTTACGTTTTTAAGGGCACTTGAAAAGCCCTTGAATTTTAGAAAACCAGCAAAAACTCCTTAAAAACTCCTTAATTCTAGCTAAAGTAGGGTAAAAATTCTAGTATTGCAAATTAAAATTAAGGAAATAAAGTTGTTTAAAAATTATTTTTTGGGCCTTGAAAACTCCTTGAAAACTCCTTGAAAACTCCTTAGATTTTGTTTACTGACATTGGCACGAACCCTGAAAGAAAAGAAGAGAAGGAAAAAGAAGGGAAGGGAAAAGAAGAGAAGGGAAAAGAAGAGAAGGGAAAAGAAGGGAAGAGACAAGACGAAAAGAGAAGAGAAGAGGAGGGAAAAGAAGAGAAGAGAAGAGAAGAGAACAGGAGGAAAAAGAAGGAAGAGAAAAAAAGAGAAAAAAAGAGAAAAATTTATTACCAGGATACTCAGGATATACAACATACAACATGGCTAACATACTCAGTTATAGTCACTGACCAATGTGTCTTGTGTTTGCTCACTAGTTCTGGAATACCAGTACCAACACTAGTCTTGGTGTGTTTAGAGGTCATACAGGATGGGTGCATTCTGTAGCCTTCTCTTCTGATGCTTGTAAATTGGTGACTGGCTCTGATGATGAAACAATTAAGGTATGCTAATTTGTAAAATTTGATTCACATTACATTTTGTATTTACAGCGCGACCACAGGCAGCCCAACTATTGTCTTTGAGGATTTTTTTTAATGACAATAAAGTTATTTTTAACCGCGCGCCGAGCGGAATACATATTGAGCGCGCGGGTGGGGTTCCTGTGGTGTATTTGTTTGAAAGCTCGCGGATGGGATTCCTGTGGCTTTTTTGCAAGCAATTTTTCGTCAAAGTCGCGCGGTGTTGAAGAGAGAGGTATTTCGACAAGGTATGAAACTCGGTCACGTGACAAATTTAGTTTCGCGCGTAGTAAATCAGCCATGGGAGAAAATTTTTATTTTTTTTCGAATATATAAACTTTATGTTGATCTTCAACTACAGTAAAAAGTATGATCATCTCCGACTTCAGCAAAGGGGTTAAAATTAATTTTTAAATAAGGCAGCATGGAACCGAGGTGCGCCCCAGGTTGTGGTGACGGATTTCGGAAATTTTACAATCGTGGAGCAATCGTGGAGCGATCGTGAAAATATCGATCGAGACCACATTCACGCTCATTCACCGATACAGCCGAAAAAAGGTGTTGATTACAGTCTTGCATTTAACTTTTGCATTGTTAAAATGACTTAAAACTCAAAGAAAGAAAACAAGAGAATGTATTTTATTGTGAAAAATCATGGGATGGTGAATCAAGAGTCAAAAAGATCGTGATTTGCACTGCAATGGCTGGCTACCTACAGTGATTTGAGTTTTCATTCAAAACACCTGATTAATTCAAGTGTCACTGAGCATTGCTTTTGAAGTCAACGATGCTCTTCACCATAACAAAAAAAAAACGAGGGAAAGCTTTTCTAGTAGCCTGGTGTGTACAGGTAATTATTGGAGTTGAAGTTTTTATGTCAAAACGAATAATATTATCTTGTTCAAACCAACTAAAACCCGAACTAAACAATGAATTTGTGATGGCCGCTTTGCGAAGTTTTCCACTTGATTCAGTTGGATCAAAAAAGTTCAACTTTAATTTCGTGAAAACTTTAGTTAGTTTAGCGGTTCAAACAATAATACATTTGTTATGAAAGTGTGAAGCGTTTATAGCTGTATTTTATAAACTATTTTCGAAAAACTATAAAAGCTAAAACATCTTTACAGATTTGATTAAATACACTTTGAACTAATTTTTTCACATTGTAAAATATATTAACTATATGTTTAGCATTTCAATAAACTTGAAAAGAAATTTCACACACTGGCTGTTTGTTTTTGTTAGAGGTTTACTTAGTGAAAATCCGTATAAGAAAATAAAACTTGTTTCAAAAGAAAAGTTTGAATATAAAAGTTTTTCTTTGGCGAGTCAGTCGATTGCTTCTCGCGTCCTTCTCGGCGCTCGTCGTTGAGTCTTCGCCGTCACCACAACCTGCGGCGCACATCTATCCATCCACGCCATCGAGTTTCAGACCTTGTATCAAGATACTACTTTCTTCGATCTTTTTGTCGTACGTGCGATTCCGCGCGACCGAAAAATTGCTTGCAAAAAAAGCCACAGGAATCCCATCCGCGAGCTTTCAAACAAACACACAACAGGAACCCCAACCGCGCGCTCAATATGTATTTCGCTCGCGCGCGGTTAAAAATAACTTTATTGTCATTAAAAAAAATCCTCAAAGAGAATAGTTGGGCTGCCTGTGGCGCGACGCGCAAAAGTATGACCACATTTTTAACATAAAGCGCCTTACCGTGGCCACCTAATTAAAGTTTTGTACAAACTTGTTAGCTTAGCGTTCAAAGGTTTCACTTTTCAAATTGTTTGCTACACCTTTTCAAATTTAAACATTCTGAGAGGTTTTTCAGCCACTTATAAACTTCACTCTTGTCTTCGCTTTGAACATTTCAAAGTGTTTATCGTTTGTCACTTGGCGTGTCTTCTATATTAAGGTCAAATTCTCGCTTTCTGATTGGTTAACTTGTACAAAACTTTAATTAGGTGGCCACGGTAAGGTGCGTTGCGCTGTAATGTATTCGCATACTTCTATGCACGAGAGTTTGTACTTTAAATGTGATACATTTGATGTGAAGTTGTCTGATTTTACCGAATAAGGTGTGTAAAAACTCGTTTCGCAGCATAAAGTCTGTGCATAGAAGTATGTGAATATATTAAAAGTGGTCATACTTTTGCGCGTCGCGCTGTAAGAGATGAAAAGGATGCTGATATTGATTAGTATGTGATGATGTGATGAGACACAATGTGATGTGATGTTATGCTACATGTGATATGACAATACAATGTGATGTGACTTAAGACTGCACAAAGTGGCATGACATAATTTCTGCATTATGACATTATGACAAAGCATTATGTAATATAAACAAAGCATATGTAAAATATAGTTATTTGTAAATTAACATAGAATAGCCTGTTTTATGGGAATGTTAATAAAGTTTGTATTGTATTGGGAGAAGGTCCTATGACATGACCTGATAAATGACAAGGCATTATGTAATATTATTAAAAAAAACTCATGAATAATTAATGAGACATTTACAAAAGAAACCATGACCATGACAAGTGTATATCCTGATTTGCATAAGTTTTATTTGTAATTTCTCGGCGAGATTTACTTTAATCTTGAACATTTTGGTAAAATATGAAAGAGCTATTATAACCTCTGAGACGTTAAATTTTAAGTTGTTTACAACATTCGCGTCCGTATTGCATCAGCTATACAATCACACACCTACAGCTTGCTATTGTATTTGCAGATACAACACGGCCGCTAATGTTGTAAACATTATGTAATTCTGATAAAGTATGTGGTGTTACTTGACCTGTATGACAAACCATTGTGTAATTTGATATATAATATGATGTTTCACTGTAGATCTGGTCCATGGATTCCAATGCTGTCAATGATGTAACTTCACTCAGGAGAGTGTTTGATGCTTTCTTTAGTGATAATGATGTTGTTGTCGCTGTCACTGACACTTTGAATAAACTGTTGGTAAGAAATAACTTAAAGTAGACCAACACCAATAATTAGAATCAAACATTTCAAACTAGTTCTAGTCAGACACAAACTTGTGTCCTAGTAATTGGAGAGACTCAGACTTACACACACTACCCCTACATTGAATATTTTAGCATACAACTTTGCGGTAGGAAAACCAGAGATGCCTCATGGGAAGAGGCGCGGTTGAATACTGCCAAATATACATGGGCTTTCAAGCATTCTGATTGGCTGTATTTTATATGTTGTGGGACAAAGATAGATATTCACCTGTATATTTTGTATTAGCTTTATCAAGGTGAAAAAGGAGTGTCGAGCCATGAAAGTAATCCTATGGAGAGTAAAGTCACCAGTATATTGTTTGCTCCTAATGGCCAGGTGATAGCAGTGGGCTGTGAAGATGGTAGCATAATGGTAAGGACTTTACAAAGAGGAATACATCATATAATAAAAGATGAATACAAAAGAATACAGAAACTAACTAAAAATACATGAATTAATGGATGGATGGATGGATGAATGAATGTATGAATGTATGTTCAAATGAAATGAAGTATGAGGTAAATAAATCAATTAATAAATGGATGAATGAATGAGAGGATGAATGAATAAATGAGAGGGTGAATGAATGAATGAGAGGGTGAATGAATAGACAAATCAATAAATCAGTATAATAATTAATGAACTATGTGTGAATAAATGAATTACTAAATAAATGAATCAATGAGTGCATGAATGAATGGACAAGTCAATAAATGAATAAATTAATGTATGAATTAATGTTTGATTACTAAATTAATTAATTGGAATAAAAATTAATTCATCCGATTTGTTAAGGAATTGATATTAAATGAATGGAAGATAATATTTGAGAAAGATGAAATATGAATGAAATGGATGAGTATGTTTATTGTTTATTGTTTCTGCCATATTACAAGGTTTACAAGGTTTACATAAATAAATAATGTTATATATAAGAAAAATTACAATGCAATCAGTATAGATAAATAAATATTAAATGGTGTAATATGTTGAAAAGTGGATGATAAGTTTAATATAATACTACCATTTTTTGTAGATTTTTGACAGATCCTGTAACATACTGCATTGTTTCAAAGAACACAAGAAACAAATAAGACGACTTGCATTCACGAGTGATAGCAAAGAGATAGTGTCGGCTTCAGATGATTTTACTTCAAAGGTATTGTTCTTGATGAGTACAGCCCATATACTTGATGTTTGGTTGGTTAGGCTGAATGTTTTAGAGAGGGCAGTTTAATATTTGGACTTGATAATGATGATAATGGCAATGATAGTGATAATGGTGATGATAATGGCAATAATAATGGCGATGATAGGGGTGATGATGGTGATGACAATGGTGATAATAATGGCTATGATAATGTTGATGATACGGTAATGGTAATGATAATGATGGTGATGATGATGGTGATGGTGATGATGATGATGTTGATGATATGATAATCATGGTAAAGGGCTATTGCTCAAAACCTCAGTAAAGTAAAGTTGTTCAAATGTTTTGATAGTGTTACAAATTGTATTCCTTATTAATAGATATTAACTGTTTGTATATTTTTGCATAATAACATTCAAGGTATTCACTATTCAACCTAGCTATGGCTTCATCTTCTCACTGGATGGCCACACTGACAAGATAAAGCATTGCCGATTCTTTGATCAAGATCGTAAGATCATCACAGCATCTCTTGATGGCACTCTAAAGGTCTGGGAGGCACAGTCAGGAACTCTTGATTTCACCTGTTGTCATAGCAGCAAAGATTATTTGCTGACGTGCGCTGTGTCAAGTGACTGTACAAAGCTGGTGTCTGCATCTGTAGATTGCTTTGCAAAGGTAATGTTGCAGTTATAGAATGGTCATCACCACCATAGTTTTCCCCTTCATCATAACTGCATCTCACATGAGCCTAATGTAATCCAAATGAATTTAAACTGGAGTTGTAGCTTTGATTGAGACAACAATTTTTGAAATAGGTGACTGTATAAAATTGTATTATTTTACACTTTTAGGTATGGGATGCAGCTAATGGTAGTTTACTCCATTCTCTGGGTCCCCATGACGATGTTGTCAGATCAGTATCAATCTCAAGAGATAGTAACTTTCTTTGTACTGGCTGTGATGATGGTGGTGTCACGGTAAGTCCATGATGTATTGTTTCTTTCTATGATGATAGTTATCATTTTTGTAATTCACATTATCATCATCACCATTATCATCACCATTATCATTACCAGTGACATCACTACTATCATCACCATAATCATCACCATAATTATCATTACAAGTGACATCACTACTATCGTAACCATTATCATCAACATTATCATCACCATTATCATCACCATTATCATCACCATTATCATCACCATTATCATCACTATTATTATCACCATTATTATCACCATTATCATCACCATTATTATTGGCATTATCATTATTATCATCACCATTATCATCACCATTATCATGACAATTATCATCACCATTATTATCACCATTATTATCACCATTGATATCATCATTATTATCACCATTATCATCACCATTATAATCACCATTATTATCACCATTATCATCACCATTATCATCACCATTATAATCACCATTATTATCACCATTATCATCACCATTATCATCACCATTATCATCACCATTGTCATCATTATTATCACCATTATCATCACCATTATCATCACCATTATTATCACCATTATTACCATTGGCATCACCATTATCATCACCATTATCAGTAGTAAGTACAATGTAGCAGTAAAATCTGAAGCTCAGAATTCATTATCATCTTTTATTTCTTATTATTCCTATTATAAGGTATGGGACATCCATAATGGACTGGCACTCTCCAAGACACCCAAACAAGATGGCTGGATTACAGATTGTCATTTTGCACCAGATGGCAAAACTATTGTTTCCGTTAGTGATAATATCCATGTAAGTGAACAGAAAAGGACAGAGATAAATTGATAATTAGCAAGTTTGCAATATTAACAGTAAATATGTGTTGCATTAAATAATATTTTCCCATTGCACAAATTTGTAATAATAGCCCTTTTCATGGTTCTCGCCCACAACCTCTGCCTTGATAGTGTGTAATATATTCTTTACAATTTGACTACAGATCACAGTAATTTAAGGAATTTTTTTTTATTTAATAAAATGTACACATTCTCCAACAATTGAAGCTAATTGAAACACTTCAAATTTCTACGGGCTGTAGTTAAATTGTAATGTACCTATCAATGTCTTGCCCCAAGAGAGGGAGTGCGGGCAAAGTCGGGCTATTGAACATAAACTTTGCCTGTACCTGGGGCTGCTCAATGTTTTTTGACAATTTCATCACAAAGTTCTGCGTCCCCAACAGTAAATATATGAGTAAGTATATGAATTGGACGTCCCCAGAATAGGGATTGACAAAAAGATATGAAAAATGTCAATAGCCCCTGGGTATGCCCGCACTCCCTCCGTTGGAGCAAGACATTCATAGGTGCATCAAGAATATAATTATTACACGATATCAAGGCCGAGGTTGTTTGACTCAAATTTAAAGACGTCTATTGTGTCTTCTGTTAGCATAGACACCTTCTTTGTGAAGCTTTTGTATGTCTTGTTCAGAAATTCAACAAGACAAACAAAAGATGAAAAAAGAAAACATCTCTGTGAATTTTTCTAATTTGATAATAAAGAGCTTGGGCTCCGTGTTTTCATCTGTTCAAATTTACTCCCATCCACTTTGTATTTATTCTGTCTGTGGTAGAGTAGACTTGTAATGCCACTCTATCCCTCTTTATTTCCCTTCAATTCATTTATCATCCTATCATTTTGATTTGCAGTGGTGGAGTACAGAGGGTGTCCTTAAGCAAGTGTTTTTCATCAAAGGGGGCTTTGCCAAAGATCTGTGTGTGTCACAAGACTTCAAGAAGTTTGTTATGGTGGATGACACCTCCACTCTCTTCATTTTAAAGAGAATCTAAACAAATATCTCAGCAACAGAACAGATCAGCCTTGATGCCACAAACAGACTTGGATTCAGGGGGTGTTGAATTGGGTGACTTGTCTTACAAATTTATTATTTTTTGTTATTTGTATTGCTTGCCATTGGCCAGCATACAAGACATGTTCCCGGCCCTGTCATTCTTCCTGGATCCATGTCTGCAAAAATTCCGGGGGGGGGGAACTCCCTTCAAAAACGGATAGGGGTGCTCGACGGACAGTTTTGAAAATGACGCATAAATTAACTCAGAAGCTGATTTCAGACCCTAAAAGGTACAACCACATTTAAACATTTTTCAATATGTATAATCTTAAGTTCGAAAACTGACCCTAAAAGGTACGGTGCCAGTTCTAGACCCTAAAAGGTACACAAGGGTCTTATTTTCCACCCTAAAAGGTCCGTCGAGCACCCCTATCCATTTTCTAAGGGAGTTCCCCCCCTCCCCCGCACACATGTCCAGTATTACAACTAGACTCCAGTGGTAAATCGTATTTACCAGTTGAGTTTATTGGTGAACAGCCACAGGGATCCCAAACAGCATATACTTTCTACGTGGGGAGGGGAGACAAAGGTCATTCATAGACAGATATAAGTTGACATTGGGAGGGGAGGTCAAATTCAGTTTCTGTTTTGGGAGGTGGGAACCCTGTGTTGAGCAGCATGGGCCAGCGAGCCACAACTAGTTGTCAAGTTGAACTACTAGTAAGAATGGAATTCAACTGGTAGTCAAGTAGTGAAAATCTCATTATTTTGTTTTGGGTTTCCTGTGGTTATGTGTTATGATTTTTGGGGGTGGGAACCCTGTGTTGGGCAGCATGGGCCAGCAAGCCACAACTAGTTGTCAAGTTGAACTACTAGTAAGAATGGAATTCAACTGGTAGTCAAGTAGTGAATATCATTACGATATCGATTCTCGCACGCGGCGTTCGATGTCAGTACTCACAAACTATTTACTTGAGTATTCAAACTACAATATTCCTCATGTGTTATTGCGTCGTTCTGTAAAGACAACAACCACTATTATTTAAAGTTCGATTCTCGCTCGCGGCGTTTCGATGTCAGTATTTGAGTACATACTCAAAAACTATTTACTTACAAATACGACTCATGTCAGTGTTATTGCGACGTTCTGTAAAGACAACAACCACTATTATTTAAAGTTCGATTCTCGCTCGCGGAGTTTCGATGTCAGTATTTGAGTACTCACGGCAAACTATTTACTTACGTAAAATACGACTTATGTCAGTGTTATTGCGTCGTTCTGTAAAGACAACAACCACTATTATTTAAAGTTCGATTCTTGCTCGCGGTGTTTCGATGTCAGTATTTGAGTACATACTCACAAACTATTTACTTACGAATACGACTCATGTCAGTGTTATTGCGTCGTTCTGTAAAGACAACAACCACTATTATTTAAAGTTCGATTCTCGCTCGCGGTGTTTCGATGTCAGTATTTGAGTACATACTCACAAACTAGTTACTTACGAATACGACTCATGTCAGTGTTATTGCGTCGTTCTGTAAAGACAATAACCACTATTATTTAAAGTTCGATTCTCGCTCGCGGCGTTTCGATGTCAGTCAGTTGAGTACTCACAAACTATTTACTTTACGTAGAATACGACTCATGTCAGTGTTATTGCGTCGTTCTGTAAAGACAACAACCACTATTATTTAAAGTTCGATTCTTGCTCGCGGTGTTTCGATGTCAGTATTTGCGATACTTCGATACTTCCTGAATCGTAGTAAATTGATCAAGAACATGCCTTTCATTTCAAACTAATGCTATTCTGGCGAGATGATATAAAAAAAATATTTGTATTTTATTTTAACAATGACTGAGAATTAATAAAATTGAATTGAATTGAAAGCCTGGGTTGCCTGCCCTCTTTTGGCCCCTTTATAGCTGTGAAATGAAATGTCACATTTCAATCACATTTTCGGTTTTACATAAGAAAGCTTAAAAATCTTCACTAATTTATCAATACATTACTGACAATTAATAAAATTGAATTGAATGCCTGGGTTGCCTGCGCTGTTTTGGCCCCTTTATAGCTGTGAAATGAAATGTTACATTTCAATCAATTAAGGATTGTTTGCCATTCCTTAATTTAATGAAGCTCAATCAACTGCAACTTTTTCAATATTCAACCAAAAGCCCCTCATTAAGGTGGACATCACAACAAAAACATTTTAAAACTTCCATTTATTTCATTATGGGTTTTTCAAAGCTGTTTATTGTTAAAGAGGCAAATACTCTGAATGATTGGCTCCTCACACATGTCCACATAATTGCACACCAGCAAAAATCAAAATGAATGTTTCAAATTGTTGGTTGCCATGCAAGAAGTTTTACAGCAGTTCTCAGTCACATGTGCACTGCTCACATAAAAAGCACCGCTATAAAACGTGAAGTTGGTGGACGTCAATCAAACTGTGTTTACAAGAGGCATGGTGTTTTTACTTCAGTCGGGTTGCGAAACCACCTCTGCGAAACATGTCTGAATTCCTACAACAACCTCTTGGTCGGATTCAGACATGTTTTGCAACTCAACTGAAGTAAAAATGTGTCTTGTAGGTTCAAAATAGGTTCAAAAATAGGTTCAAAATACTAATTAATCGCCTCTTCATGATCATCTGCTTGCTTACAATTTCAACTAAATAGTACACATTCTTACTTTTTATTTGATTTCTTACCTGCTAATTGTTTCACAACATAAAAAAAAACAAATAATCTCACATAAAATGACATCTAGTAGGCTCAATACAACTTGACTACCAGTTGAATTCCATTCTTACCAGTAGTTCAACTTGACAACTAGTTGTGGCTCGCTGGCCCATGCTGCTCAACACAGGGTTCCCACCCCCAAAATCATAACATCACCACAGGAAACCCAGAACAAAATATTGATATTCACTACTTGACTACCAGTTGAATTCCATTCTTACTAGTAGTTCAACTTGAACTACTTGTCAGACATTTAGGGGCCCCTCCACAGTGGTCAAACAGATCTGTAAGTAACCACAGGAAACCCAGAACAAAATAATGATATTCACTACTTGACTACCAGTTGAATTCCATTCTTACTAGTAGTTCAACTTGAACAACTTGTAAGACAATTTGGGGGCCCTCCACAGTGGTCAAACAGATCTGTAAGTACATAACCACAGGAAACCCAGAACAAAATAATGATATTCACTACTTGACTACCAGTTGAATTCCATTCTTACTAGTAGTTCAACTTGAACAACTTGTAAGACAATTTGGGGGCCCTCCACAGTGGTCAAACAGATCTGTAAGTACATAACCACAGGAAACCCAGAACAAAATAATGATATTCACTACTTGACTACCAGTTGAATTCCATTCTTACTAGTAGTTCAACTTGAACAACTTGTAAGACAATTTGGAGGCCCTCCACAGTGGTCAAACAGATCTGTAAGTACATAACCACAGGAAACCCAGAACAAAATAATGATATTCACTACTTGACTACCAGTTGAATTCCATTCTTACTAGTAGTTCAACTTGAACAACTTGTAAGACAATTTGGAGGCCCTCCACAGTGGTCAAACAGATCTGTAAGTACATAACCACAGGAAACCCAGAACAAAATAATGATATTCACTACTTGACTACCAGTTGAATTCCATTCTTACTAGTAGTTCAACTGGAACAACTTGTAAGACAATTTGGAGGCCCTCCACAGTGGTCAAACAGATCTGTAAGTACATAACCACAGGAAACCCAGAACAAAATAATGATATTCACTACTTGACTACCAGTTGAATTCCATTCTTACTAGTAGTTCAACTTGAACAACTTGTAAGACAATTTGGAGGCCCTCCACAGTGGTCAAACAGATCTGTAAGTACATAACCACAGGAAACCCAGAACAAAATAATGATATTCACTACTTGACTACCAGTTGAATTCCATTCTTACTAGTAGTTCAACTGGAACAACTTGTAAGACAATTTGGGGGCCCTCCACAGTGGTCAAACAGATCTGTAAGTACATAACCACAGGAAACCCAGAACAAAATAATGATATTCACTACTTGACTACCAGTTGAATTCCATTCTTACTAGTAGTTCAACTTGAACAACTTGTAAGACAATTTGGGGGCCCTCCACAGTTGTCAAAAATATCTGTAAGTAACCACAGGAAACCCAGAAAACATGCACTGATTGGTACAGCCCCATGCAACATTACTAGTTGTACAAGTAGTTCCACTTGTACCTTAGTAAGTATATGCCTCCCAAAAAATTTCAGTGTCAAAACATTTCAAAGTCTCAACTTAATAACCACAGGCTAGATTATTATACCAAAAGGGCCGGTATCCCTGTGCTAACAACCATTATGTCCCCTGCCCTCTTATAAAACAAATGTTGTATGTTACCCCTCCCCTGTTACAATATATACGCTGTAATGGTATACCTGTGGTTATTCACCAATAGACTCAACTAGTAAAACATATTATACCACTTGAGTCTAGTTGTAATACTGGACAACCCTCCTCCCCCGGGCAAAAATTATAGCTATAATATATTGTTATATGTTGGTGATGCTTCATCCTTTGAAATGGTTTCTTTGAGATCACTCAGAAAAAAATATATTGAGTTCCAGGGGTGAGTAAAACCAACATCATTCCATAACAGTCCCTAATTTTATGCGAAAACTCTGAGGAAATTGAGTGAAAATTTGTCGGGGAAAGAATGAGGAGAGGAGTGGTGGAGGTGTTGGAAGTGAGACAAGATGTCCACTTAAAAAGTACTTTTCATTTTCTCCCCTCTCGTGTCTCTCTTCAATTTCCTTTGGCCAAAACTTCACTTGTTCTCTCATAGTTTTTGCGTAAACGTAGGGGCTGTTTGCAGTCCAATATTAAACCAGTCAGATAGAATATTTTAGAGATACCAGACTGATGGCAGCTCTATAATTAGAATATTTTGTAGATAGGATTTCCAATTGGTGTGTATAATGGGCGATTTGCTTTATAGCATCGTATACTATCAAAACCAGAATGCGTTGCCTACTTTCTTTTATGAAGTAATTAGTACCGTTACCAATTGTTCAATTACCATATTTACTGGAATAAGCACCACCCTCTAATAGGCACCTATAACAGCATTGGAAATACATTTTTATCAAAAGTTATATTCTTCAGTTCAAAGTAATTATATTTCACCGCTCGCCCATTAAGTTATCTCCCCAATGTTCATATTTCTGATTAAGAATGGGACTGTGAGATCGAGAAAAAATTAATAAGCGCCGTTCCACTTATTCAAGTAAATACAGTATTCACAATAAATCTGAATTGTAAAGAAAAGGAGTATAGCATTCTGGTATTAGTAGTAGTAAAAGGATGTCATCTTGGAAATGACCTATTGATACACAGTAGATGTTGTTGCAATTCTGTGTTCTCCAGAAAAATTGACCCAATATCTTTCTGATTATTACCCTGGATGCCAGAGGTTTGAGAATTTTAACGATTTAAAGTAGTTTCGAGGACTATTTTGAATGTATTTTGTTTGTTTGGTAGAGTATCGTTCCTTCGCGACTCAATAACTTGTCGCTTCGCGACTCGTATCATTTCCCTATAAAAGAAAGCCCCTCTGGAACCAGGGTATCTGATTATCAGTCAGATGTTGTAGATTGAATTTATGGTCTCCTTCTCCTTGTACTGGACACAGTCTGCGTAATTCAATAGAAACAACAAAAGACTACAATTTAAACAAAGAATGAAGCTAACAAAGAATACAATGGGTGTCCAGTACATACAGGAGCAAAAAAAGTTAAACAATGAACAAAGAATATATACAATAGGTTTCCAGTACACGCAGAATGAGCAAAAAAACTCCAAAGCTAATCAAGAATACAATAGGTTTCCAGTACAAGCAGAAGGACCCAATTTATGCCTAGAATATATCTATTTCAAATTTATCTTGGATAAGTGCTCAACATTTGGACAATCCCAACTTCAATGTATCAAACTCTGAATTATTAACATTTCTGATCAAGTGAAAACCTACACAGAATACAGTGACAAATTTTGTTATGGTTTTGCCAACCAACCATTGTTATTAGAACAAAGAAAATTAACAAATATACTGTTAAAATGGTTGGCAAATTAGCATCACAATACCAACACTTGTACACACTACGCTAACCTATAACAGAGTCTGAACAGGCCTTTTTCATTGGCATCAATTTACCAGAATTCAAATAAGCAGCATATGGCCTATTAGTAAGTCAACCAGTATTTGTACCATATACAACAAATGCATACACCTCTAATTATAGCCTCTGCTTCCGGGGGGGGGGGGGGGGGTACTCCCTTTGTCTAAGTGGTAGGGGTGATCGGCGGAGATTTTGAAAATGATACAAATAAAGCAGAGTAAAAACGACCCTTAGAACAGATTTTTGAGCCAAATCTCTAAATGGACCCTAAAAGGTACGCACTGGAAATATTTTAACCCTAAAAGGTACGCCGATCACCCCTACCACTTGGATAAAGGGAGAACCCCCCCCCCCCCCCGGCTCTGCTTGCTATCTTCTAATAGCCCAGCACATGAATGTCACAAAAATGGAGACAAAGGCCTAACTCGGACAAACTTTTAATTAACTTCAATGCCAATTGAAGCAAATCTTTGTTTAATCACATTATTCTAATTTCAGCAGGAAATGATAAGATCGGTTCATTTATTGCTCAACACAGAAAAAGTGAACAGTGTTTGTCCGAGCTTTGAACCTTTTTTTAGCATTCATGCGCTGCACTATTACTACTCAATTATAACAGTGTAGTTAAAATCTAGAGGTGATACTAAGGCCTGTTTACACAAGCAATTTTCAGCTTCAGTCTTGCCAAAAATGTTGCAAATATCAAAATTGGGCTACCCGTGCATGCAGTTGGGGGATAAAATTGCCATTGCATAAGAGTCAGCTATTCAAGTTTTTACTACTTTCTGGAATTCAATGAACTAGAGTCAAGGCACTAAACCCATTACTAATACACCCAAGTTTAAAATCTCAGTTTTCCTGTCTTGTTTAGACTATAAAATCCCCCCCAGGTTTAGTGCCTCACTCTATTACTGCAATTTTCTGCAAACTCACACATTCTGATGGTAAGTTATGAAATACTTTTTTTGGCTGCCTTTAATCAAAAGCATAAAAGGAATGTTCGAGTTTGCAGAAAGACGAAAACCACAGTAGTCTATGTTTAGTTAGGTAGAATGTTTTCAAATCTTTGAAGTTTATCAGTTATATGATAAGCAGTAAACAAATTAAAGCTATATCCTCAACACCTATGTGTCTTTCAAAGTATTAGGGCAAGGACACCTACTCAAGGGTAACATTGTGGTAGTGATAACCACTGATATTGAAACATTTCAATAAAAAAAGACAACCACAACCACCTGTCAGCAATACTGTAGTCAAATGTTGATACAGTGCCTAAAATAGGCCACAAAAACCAGCATAAACTGTGCGACTCACTGTCATGTAGTCAATTACATAAACTTTTGATTAATTTTTGACATTATTTTGACTTTTTTTCATCTCTAATGGACCAATTACAGACATCAAAGTTCTAAAGTATCCGATTATAGATATACCTGATTGTTCCATTGAGATGGAAAAATGTCAAAATAATGTCAAAAATTCATCAAATGTTTTTGTAAGTGACTACAGTACGGCGAGTTGCACAGTAATTTAGGCTTGGCTTGATGCTTGATAACAGTGATGATGTGTAGGATGATGATGATGATGATGTTGTAATCATAACACAAGAAAACACTCCATAGGCTTCTAATGCATTTATTAGTTTATTTATTGAGGTGGTGGTCCTCCAAATCCTCCACCGCCACCGCCACCGCCACCGCCACGACCACGACCGAATCCTCCTCTCTGCAAAATCAAACAAATAATTATTAAGACAACAATAATTTTCTTGTATGTAGGAATTAAAAGAGCTAAAACTATGCTGTTTTAACAAATTTATTGCCAATCTTTTTCAAGGATGACATAGAGGGCAAATAATGTATTACTGTGAAAAAAGTACTAATTAGTACTAAATAGTGCTAACTAAACAATAGAAACCAATAGATTAAGGCCCGAGCAAACAGCTTCAACATTCGTTTGATTTTGTTGAATGGCAATGTTGAAGCATTTGCCCTGCTCCGTTCAACATTGTTGAGTACACCCATGTGCATTTAGTGGTCTTTCAAATAAGTAACAAGCTTCAATGCTTTTTTATTTGCTATTGTTAAGCATAATCCTTGATTGTAGGCAAACCATTGTACTTACATATTCTGGTCTAAAATCAGAGCCAGCACCTCCCTTGGGTTCACCACTTTGGGGTCCTCTTCTGTACGAATCACGGTCAGACGTTTCAGAACCACGAGGTCCAGAATCCAAACCTAATAATAATAAGACATTATTGAACATTCTATCAAAAAAGAGAATTTTTTAATCTACAATCTTGGACATAAATAGTTGACACTCGCTGGAAATGCTTGATACTATCCATTTCACAACCATTTTCTCCCCTCCCTCCCCACCCCTGATATTACTGAGAAAGAAACACCTTCAGGGAACACAACATTGCATTGGGGGGAGGGGGGTATCAAAATATGATAGTTCAAGTGATATTTAGCGACGAAAATGCAAAAAATGCTTAAGTTTTCAAACAGTGTCAACATTTATGTCCAAGATTGTAGGTGATTAAAAATTACATTTTACACAAGAGTTGTTTACTTTGAGAATGAGAAATATTTCAAATGATTTGATTATTACTATTACAACAAGATGAGTAGCAGTTTGACTATTTTTACCACTGATTTTGTTGTTTTGCGCCCAACAGAGTTTGTGAAGTGAGTTTGCAATTCTTTTTTGTCAATCAAACACAAATTGTCTACACATTTTATAAACTATTTGTGAACAATAAGAAAACTTAGCCTGTACAAAGTGTAATAATAGTCCCCCTCACAATTTTCTGCGTCAACTCCCTTGCATCAAAGTTTGATTATGTTGGTTTTGCAATGATAGAGGCCCTTTAACACCTTGTGGGACAATTATTCACATGCCTCTATCATTGCAAGCTCAAAGTTCATCTCGCTTCGATGCAAAGGTCAGGCAACCTTGCAAGATGGTGCAGGGAACTTTGAAGGGGACTATTGGGCATCCTCGGGAACCCAGGGGTAATCTTTTGTCGCTTGTTTTTTCTCGCTTCCAGAATAAATACCCCTGGGAACGTAGTCTGTTGGAGCTTGTTCCGGAAGTCAAAATTCAGCTCTTTCCTGATTGGTCGACCAATGAAAATCAAGATAACCATTCAAAGAAAGTCGTTAAATAAGTTTGAATTTTGACTTCCGGAACAAGCTCCAACAGACTACGTTCCAAGGGGTATTTATTCTGGAAGCGAGAAATGAGTGACAGAAGATTACCCCTGGGTTCCCGAGGATGTCTATTGGAGTGCTGCATGTAGTTAAAATACGACTAAAGTGTAGCTTGCAAATTGAAACATATCTCTTACCTTTTGGTCTGGGTCGTGCAGTTTCTGATCTGGTCGTCTGTCGTCGGAGTGTTGCTGGGACGATCTCTGGGGGGAGATGGAGGTAATCTCTCAAGTAAGTGATTCCTAAAACACAGCAAACAAACATGGTGCAAATGAGTCTTTAGTCAAATAATACAGCCGTACTAGATAATGTGAAACTGGAGTATTCTAATAACCATTTGGCAGTTCAAAACTAAATTGCTACAATAGGCCTTTTGCAACAATAGTTCACGTGACCCTACCCCTTTTAAATCGAAAAGCTGTGTCAAAATGAACAAAAGAAATGAAAAGAGCACCTCCTCAACATTAGTAACAAGTTGAAATATCAGCCCATAAAATGTAACACGAGGGAAATAGCATTAAATTAAAAATTCAATAATTTATTATGATTTGTATGGAAAACCTGCTCCTTTGCCATCCAGTGACATTTTCCATACAAATATTTAAAGCTTTTTCTCCTATGCTCAACATTATGAGCTAAAACTTTGGCTTCTTATAATATGGAGGTTGCTCTTTTCATTTCTGATGTTCATTGTGACACAGCTGTTCGATTTAAAAGGGGTCGGGTCATGTGACCTGTTGTTGCAAAAGGCCTATTGGCATACATTTAGCTATTGACAGGCAGCTATTTTTGAGTGTACATGTCAGGGCTCGAATTAGGGAAAAACATTGGCCTGGCACTTCCAAATGAAAAAAACAGTGAAAGATGTACCACACTAAATTTAAAATTGTTGAAATTGTTGTCATTGGCCAGTAAAAAAATGAGTAGAGGACTGGGTACTAATTACTGTGTTTGCCTAATTACTGTAATTAAGAAACAAACCTCATAATTAAAGAGAGCACATCAAGATATGTTAGATTCCTGAGTTTGGTTGCATTTGGTTGTATTCTGACCAAGATACACCCTCATAAAAATGCCTAAAAATAGAAGGAAATGTATGGTTTGGAAGGACGCCTGTCCTTCCAATCCATACATTCCTTTGTAATTTTGGGCAGTTTTGAATGGCTGTAACTCACTCAATATCCAACCAAAAGCAACAAATCTCAGGAATCTTACATATCTTGATCTGCTCTTTTATATTATGAGGTTCATTTCTTAATTACATTAATTAGGAAAACTAGTACCCAGTCCTTTACTCGTTTTGTTACTGGCCAATTACTCACCATCATTGGTAAGATACCAGTAGAAGTGTTTCCAGGCAAACTGCTCTGTGATGTACCCTCTGGACTTGAGAGACTAAACAACACAAAAACAATTGCATATTTAGAAACAACTAATGTAAATATTCTTCACATTGTTCACTTTGTGACTAGGGATATTGATAGGCATTGTATTAAGCATTTGATGCAGAAGGGTTGGGGTTCAAGTCATACTAGCTGCTCGTGTTTTGATAACCAAAATCGTTGAAAACTCCTACGTTTGTTTGGAAACAGGATGATACTAACAAGTCCATGCAATTCAGTGCTTAATTTATATTTAGTTTGAGAAACAACTGTTGTGGACTAGTAAGCAATAAAAGCAATTGCAAGTAAAGATTCATGTGTTGGTGGCCCTGGTTTCAATAGTCACACTGTAACTGGACAATCTTTATGAAATTGACTGTAGGTTCTAGTATTACCTTCATGGCCTCCATCACGTGAAGGTTTGGCACATTCTCAATATGAGTGTGTTTAGGGTTGTTTCCATCCTTCTTGGCAACACAGACACCTTCCTTAAAGAGGTATTCGTAGATCGTTACACGGTTCTTCTTGGGGATCAGCATGCTAAAGAAAACACATTAATATTTAAACAGCAATACACTTGATTTCATAAATTGAGGACGAAAATAGTAAAATATCAATGAGAATTATTCATATGGGCAAAAATATAACATATTACACCACAGAAATAGTCATTCGACTTAAACTGTGAATATTCTTCGCTCAAACCTTCCGATAATAACAAATAATAATGCAGTGTTTTAGGAGCATTATCTAAAGCTCAATGCTCTTACATAAATCAATCAATAAAATTATTAAGAAAAGTTTTGAGTTTGGATTTAAATGATGTAATGTTATCTGCACTTCTTATGTGATAGGGGGCCACTGATAGGGCAGTGAGTTCCATAATACTAAGAATATGATATTCTTGTGGGATTTTATAAGATCAAATTCATGAAGAAAACTCCGCTTTCGATGTAAACTTTGCATACGAACGAATTGTTTCTCTCAATGGTTTGATCTGATTATTTTAAACTTTCTCGCAAATGATGGCTGAAAGTTCCTCCTTAAATTAGTGACTTGAGTTGATAATATACTTAAAGAAATATTCAAAAAGCAGAGAGCTTTTATGAAAAAGACAAGAGCACAAAAACACTACTACAACCATCGTCAACATGACCGTCATTCAAGTCAAAAATACAGCTTCAATTATAAAGTATTTTCAAAATCGTTCGCACAGGACTTTATTCAATATCTAATCTTCACTATGTCGTCTTTAAAAGATTTATACAACTCAAGATGGACGAGATTTTTAGAAGATTCGCCATCAAATCTCACTTACTTTGCAGTCCAAAGATGGCAACCACGAAAGAGAACGATCAACGCATGCGCGTGTTCCCATGTCAGTTCTTACCACAGGGAGCCCAACCTCAAAGGTGAAAAACGAAGGGATTGATTTATTTTCAATTGTTATTTTATTTTCCTATTTATTTTTACTTATATTCTACTCCGGCGAAGAATTATCGCCTGAAGCGTCAGTGAGAAACGTTTAATTTCTTCAATATGTTTGTTACAATGTTTATTGTAATTGTTTCCTATACCGACCCAGCGCAGCCTGTAATCATTTTACTATCGAACTTATTCCGAACTTGGAAGCCATTTTTTTGTCTAGACAATTTTACTTGTTTGATTATTTGCTTGCTGAGTTATCTCGTTTTAATAGCAGGATCAGGAAGCCGGCGTGCGGGTTTGCTTCGGGCGTATCCGCCTCGACCAACTACCGTTAATCTAATAAAGAAAGCGAACAGATAGTTTACATTGAGTGCAGTCAATTAAATATAAATTGGACAGATCTGTGGTGTTTTATATTAACATGTTCGGGGATATTCGGGGTATATTGCTTATTAAGGTACAATAAATGTGCTGCTCTTCTCTTCTCTTCTCTTCTCTTCTCTTCTCTTCTCTTCTCTTCTCTTCTCTTCTCTTCTCTTCTCTTCTCTTCTCTTCTCTTCTCTTCTCTTCTCTTCTCTTCTCTTCTCTTCTCTTCTCTTCTCTTCTCTTCTCTTCTCTTCTCTTCTCTTCTCTTCTCTTCTCTTCTCTTCTCTTCTCTTCTCTTCTCTTCTCTTCTCTTCTCTTCTCTTCTCTTCTCTTCTCTTCTCTGCTCTGCTCTGCTCTGCTCTGCTCTGCTCTGCTCTTCCCTTCCCTTCCCTTCCCTTCCCTTCCCTTCCCTTCCCTTCCCTTCCCTTCCCTTCCCTTCCCTTCTCTTCTCTTCTCTTCTGATCTCTTCTCTTCTTTTCTCTTCTCTTCTGATCTCTTCTCTTCTCTTTCCCTTCTCTCTATTTCTTCAAAACATACTTGCTTTCTTTTAATTTAAAACGAACGCCCGATATCGTGGTTTGCAATTGAGCCGTCTGACATCTAGAGGTCCGACCAGAGCGACCAGATAATTCACTACTATCAATGAACTTGGCGTGGGCGAGGTAAAATGCTTGCAATTTTTATCGTGTTTGGAACAAATAATGAAGCTTGTTTGTTTAAAGTAGAACAAATCTTAAAAAAAAAAAAATTACTTACATTTTTTATCAGCGAGTTATTATAACTCTTGAAAATATTTTTAAAAGTCAATCATTTTTACCACCCTCCCCTCCCATTTAAATAATGAAATTCAGAGGGGTGGCTAGGGGGAATCAACAAATTTGACTAAAAAAATTAAAATATCAAATAAAATAGTTATAAACTGGATAAAAATAAAACTATTACATAAAGAGATACGTTTTTATCCAACTGATGAATTTGCAGCTGAAACTAGAAGCCGAAATATTTAATAATACATTTTTTCCGTGGATATATTAAATTTGCATTTTTGGGATTCCTGTGTTGCTTAGCTGTGACATCGGATCTAGAGGATCTAGAGGGCGTGACGGCACAGCGGATCAAGTATCTTGTGTCACATACGCAACCGATAGATAAACTCTTCCCGCCTTGAAAGGATTGTATATTAAATTCCTCCGCTAAAAAACGCAACAATTCCTAAAGACATAAACAAAGAAGTGAATAATTGCACTATCAGCCAAAGATTGAAGTGAAAAGAGCAAAAAGTTTTGAGACATTTCTCAATAGAAGGCTGCCGGCCGGCCAGACAATAGTTTTCGCACCAATTTGGTCCCAAATGAAATCAATTAACTTTATGGCACTGAAGTGCAAACAACAATGAATAATTCACAACAAAGCAAAGACCTAAAACTAGATTATATTCTAAATATAATGATTTTGGTTTAATAGCAGCTCAGAGCGATTTTTTGCGGATTTTTTCGAGCTATTTTTAGTCAAAACACGTTGGTAAATGACTGGATTCTGCGCGCCATGTAACGCCAGAACGAGGCTGGGATTTAGGCCGAGCTTTCTGACGAGATTGATTGACTGACCCACAAATATGGCGACCTGGCTTGTGTTAAACGCTGTTTTAAACGACTTTTTTAGCACAAAAAGCACCCCCAAACATCCCTAAAGCTGTTAGTTATATTTACAAGGCATTTGTGGTGTATCTTCTGGGTTTAATTTGAGTTGAAAACGGTTGGTTTTTATCGCGTGACGTTATCCAAGTTGTCGCTTGCTACTGTTTATTCTGAGGCTGTGTGATATGTGATACCGCCGTTTCAAAATGAGCTCGAAAACTACTGACGACTCTGCCATTATCGAAGTGCCAGTCGACTTATCTACTTCAGAAGACGTCGAAGGAAGCTCCCTTGAAAGTAGGAGTGAAAGAATTCGTCGTCTCAATCGAGAAAGACAGCGAAGAAGGCGAATGAAACTGAAAATGTCACGCCAGGATGAGCCAAGTATGGCGTCCGAAGCTTGTAACGTTAACATGAACTTAGACAACCTTGAATCGCTTGAAAACGCCAACACTGGGTCTGACAGGACTGATTCTACTGTAAAAGTTGAGCTTGAACCTTCAAAAAGTGGTCTAGCCGGTACTAAAGTCACTAGACCTCGATCTTCGAGGAGAAAGAGGCCATATAGCGAAACGATAGCGATCGTTGATACTACAAACCCTATTTCGAGTGAAACAACTACCAACGCCATTACGGCTGAACAGTGTCACGGCCAGATTCCAACTCAGAGTAACGAGCTTTCACAAGCCACCGATCAGCTGTCTGTACTGGTTGTCGCTAGCGAAATCGAAGTTTTCGGTGACAATCGGAACGTTTTGAACGGAGCTGAGAATGTTGAAGAACAAAATCCGCTTGAAAGCGAAGACATCGGAGAAGCCAAGCGGGCTTCAAGATCAAGGGGAGTTCGGCGGGAAGATGAGGAGACCAGAATTCCGCGTAGGAAACGCTCGAGTACAAACTCCGATGAAGAAGTCACTGTTCGACGAGAAAAACAACGTGAACTAAAAAGAAAACAAAAAGAAAGAATGACTCCCGATCAAGTAGAAGCGCTTCGAGCGAGGTACCGCGAATGGAGACGTAAAAGAAAAGAGGTTATGACTAACGAACAACTTGAAATAATACGACGTGGTAATCGCGAAAGACAACGAAGACGACGAGAAAGGCTAGGAGTTCGAAAACGTCTCGGATCGAGCTCTTCTCAAGGCCGTGGAGCAAGCGAGGCAGTTATTCAGGGCTTGAGAAACATCTCGCAAGGAAGGTCAGCCTCGGAGACTTCAACAAGCGGTGATTCTTCAAAGGGAAGTGTTTCAGAGCTAATGTCTGCATCAGGGATTGTTTTCGATGATAAGACAGCTGTGGTTCAAGGTGTAGGGATTTCTCCTTCATCTTTACCAACAATGGTGTCTTCACCTCTTCAAAACGCTCCAAATCAAGGTTCTCCTAATATCTTAACTGTACCAGTCTCTTTATACAACCAAGTTCCATCATCACAGCAAGCTATATCAACTATTCCAGTAATTGGTCCACAAGGGACAATATTACCAGCTATGCCAGCGGGAACATTCTTTCCTGGCGTTGCAATGTCAGGAATGCAAGTTTTTCCCGGTGTTCCAATACCAGGATCACAGGCTGGCTTAGTTCCAGGTAATCCAAACATTACCACTATCACTACCATTCCCATGACTGGTTTGCCAGGAATCCAGACAACCCAAGGTGGATTCCTGTCTGGCATTCCAGTCACTAGTACCACGGGAAATGCACACACAATTCAGCAAGCTTTTCCAGCTCAGTCACCACTACAAAGAGATGGACAAGTTTTGCATAATTTCCAGACACTTTTGCCCATGACTCCTGTCCAAGCAGCTGGTCCAGGAATGACGTTCCTTACACAGTTACCATTCCCTGGAGGTGTACCAGGACAGGTTATGCCAGGACAGGTCCATACAGTCCCAGATCCTAAGTACACAATCGCCAATCAAGCAACTGCGCAAGTACAAGGAATACCATCTGGTGCTCAACTAGTTCAAGTACCAATACCAGTAGAAGATCCTAAACCAGCGGAGGACCCCAAAACTACTACAGCACCAACAAAAAAAGCAAAATCAAGAGGTAGAAAAAGAAACACCTCTGCAGCTGAAATGCTAGCTAGTTTGAGCACTTATATTCCACAAACTAGCACTCCGATGTCGTCCATGTTGTCTGCCTTGGCGTCGTCAGCTAGAGATCGCCAGTCTTCTGATGTACAAGCATCAGAAACCAACACCCAAGACAAAGGTAAAACTGAAACCGTGGTATTAGAGGTATCCAACGCAGCGCCGCCACCACCACAAGGACAAGCAGCACAGCAGCAAACGTTTAACATGTACGTGGCACCACAGCGAGGGGCGGATGCCCAACCATACATGGTAAGGAGCCCAGTTTCTACTACATCTTCTCATTCTTCTATTGATGTGAATGCCAATAGCTATGCGCTTGCAGCAATGAATAATGGACCAGCCAATATCCCACACATGAATACATTTCTTACAGCTATCAGCGGAGCAAACCAAAGACAAGAAGTCCACTACGCCACCTCCACCATCAAAGACCCCAGCCAAGCTGTCAACGTGAGTAAGACCTCCATCGCTGTTTCCACGGACAACATCTCCAGGGTTAGCAAGGGTACTAACACCGACGTGGAAAACCGTCCTGACTGCTCTAGTTCGGTGGGTACCATGACTGATTCTTTGGTTCAAACGTCTGTTGCTACTAACACTGATGTTGCTACCAATGTGATTGATGAAGATGGACAAGCCGTGAAGCCGGAAACAAGCCAGACTTGAGAGCATTATTCTCTTCCCAGCACAAGCACAATAGAAGTTAAAGCACTAAGAAAGCATCGGCAAAATCTCTTTTATTCTAAAGAGAAAGACTGTATACATAGAGACAGTGCTGTTCAAGGAATCGCACAACAAACTGGCAGCAGTGAAAAGAAAGCTAGAAGTTGTCACAAACTCATCGTCACATGGTGAAGCCTACTAGAGATCTTGCGTGACAATGTCACGCAAGACAATTTACACTAAGAAAAATATTATCATAAGGTACTGTGCATTGTATGTAGTTCTATAATTCAAAAACTATATCAACTATTTTTAGTGTTTTGTGAATATCATTGCATTGAATTAGAAATAATTATCTTAACCTAAAATATGTATTTTTAGTTTGAAGATATTTTTGCATGGTGAGTGTGCTATATAAATTCTATTGCATTTTATTGCATATTGTCAAAAATAATTGTAAGGTAGTGCCATAATATTAACTTTTACAAAACACAGTTTTTATGTTTTTCAAAAAAGGTTGTCTTGGTAATAGAAAAATGATCCCTAAACTGCTAACTAACTTTTGTTACAAGTCTATAATATCATGATTGTTGACTTCTAAATTTCAAATGTTGATATTATTATTTTAAATGAGGGTGCATTTAATCAACCGTTGAGTAGTTGGATATATACAGTAAATTAATTAGAGTGTACATAGTATATTTGTGACACATTAGTAAATAAAGTTTATTAGAGTACAAATATTATACCCGTGAAACAAGTAATACTAAATAGTGCTAATTAAACAATAAAATTAGCATAAAATATCACTATTTAGTACTATTTATGTTTCACGCTTTTAATGTTTGTAAGTTCTATTATTATTAAATACTAAATAGTACAATGTTTTGCTAATTCTATTGTTTTCTATTGTGTAATGTAGCACTATTTTGTACAATTTAGTTTTGTATTTCACAGATATATTGTTTGCACTCTAGTTATTTAGTTAACATCAACTAAAATACAGGGCTCGTGCTACTCCTTAAACTCCTTAAAAACTCCTTAGATTTGATTTACGTTTTAAATGGCACTTGAAAAGCCCTTGAATTTTAGAAAATCAGCAAAAACTCCTTAATTCTAGCTAAAGTAGGGTAAAAATTCTAGTATTGAAAATTGAATTAAGTAAAAAATATTAGTATTGTACATCATTTTCGTAAATTTGTAAATTTTCATATATCAAAGTTTGTCGCAAAAGTGCTTAAAAATTACTTATTGGTCCTTGAGAAATCCTTAGATTTTGTTTACTGACATCAGCACGAACCCTGAAAATAGTAAAGGTTTGCCAAACTAACAGGCAAGCAAATCAGATGACATTCGCATAATCATGATCAACTAAAATTTGCAAGATAAATAATCCAGACTCGAGACATACAATCTTGTCATTCTCCCCTGAAAAGAATGAAGATTTTTTCAAGTGATTTCAAATTGATTTGAGTTCAACTAAAATAGTTATAAACGATAGGTAATATAATGAAAATTGTAAGACTGTAAAAAATGTTGACTTAACTTTATTGACGTTTTGAGCTTTAGTCCATTTGTCTGACTCTTTTCTCTGACAAAGGGCTAAAGCTCAAAACGTCAGTAAAGTTAAGTTAACATTTTTTAGGGTGTTACAAATTTCATTATAATACCTATTGTTTATATCAAACACCAACGCAGTCTATACTAGTTTACTCGCTAGTTTCCATTAAAAATGCACTCTAATACCATTGATAAAATCTGTTTAATGTCAATTTTTAATTCAAATTAACTTTTAAAATGTCTTGAAACTGTAAATAACAACAAAAAGTTATTTTTCCCCAACTCTGAAAAGCTTACTGGGGTTTTTGACTTTCTGTGAACTCAGGCATTCCAGCGGCTAGTTGTGAAATACATTTTTGGCTCCCTTCAATCAAAAACATAAAAGGTGCTGAGTAATTAGCAGCAGCCAAAAATGTATTTCACAACTAGACAATGGAATGTCTGAGTTCGCAGAAAGATGAAAACTGCAGTAACATACAAACCTTCACACTTACTTTCTTAGCTTAAGTTGTTTTGAAAAGATGTGTTTTGAAAAGTATTTTTTTTTTTTGCATTGACAACCTTTTTTGAAAAAGTACATATTATGGGTATTGTAACCACTTGTTGTGATCCTGATATACCATTCAAATATAAAACCCAGAATACTTTGTCTTCCATTCTTGATGTCAAAACCATCCTGACATGTGTACAAGGTGAATGCAATAGTACCCTTCGCAGTGTCCTGCGCCATTTTGTAAGGTAGCCAGGCCTTTTCATCGAAACAGAGCTTGCAATGATAGAGATATTTTAACATCTTGTGTGACAATTATTCACGAGGAATAATATATACATTATACAGTTGTACGTATCTCTATCGGTGCAAGCTCAACGTTTGTCTCACTTCGATGCAAAAGCTCGTCAACTTTACAAGATGGCGCAGGGAACTGTGAAGGGGACTATTGAAGAGAATTAGTTTGACGTCAAGTATGGATACCAGAATTAGGGGTAATTATTAAAAGAGTTTACAGCTGAAATCACTGCCTTTCAACTAGCAAATTATGAATTTCATTTTAATTGGAAACTAAAAGTAGCTAGTAAAATAGTATATGCTGTGTCAGTGTGTAATATTTTCAATAGCCAGTGAAATTTGTTTCCACGTAAAAAATTGATACTTCAATTTACTGAAGTTTCAAGCTTTTTAGCCCTTCATCGGAGAAAAAAGGGAGAGTTTATATTACACTAACCAATGACTGGACTAGTTTTTGCAAGCTAGACCTCCAAGGATGATGGACGGACCACAAAAATCACAAATCTTAGAAGAAATACTTCAGTTTCATGTTTACCAAGTTTAAGAATGATTGGGCAAATACTAACTGATTTATGGGCTTTCAAAAAATCATAAAAATAAGAGAGAATGTGTGGTTTTTGGGGACCCTGTCCTTGAACCCCCTACATTCTCTCTTATTTTTGTGACTTTTAGAAGCTTGTCACTCAGTAAGTATTCATCCAAACATGCTCAAACTCGGTAATGATACTAATATTTCTATGTTTTGTGTGTGATCATTTCTTAATTAGATTGAACAGGTTCCCATTTAAATCTGTACTTATCCAAATTGTGTTGATGTGTGCTAAACACACAGATCAACCAATCAAAGAAGTTCACTTCAGAAATGATATACTCTGATTGGTTAATCTGTGTTTTTAGCACACATCAACAAAATTTGCATAAGTACAGTTTTAAATGGGAAAGTACAGATTTAAATGGGAACCTGTTATTGATATTTTCACTCTGCCCCAGTCCCCTCATGAATTACAGAGAGGCCTATTGGAAGTTGAAATGCAATGATTTTAGCTGTAAACGTGTAGAATGAATAGCATTGTTATTGCCTGTGTTGGTGCATGCTTATTATCAAACACTTAGAAGTAAGTTTAAACTATATATTAACCTTTCATCTTATTTCTTTACATAAGTTAAAACTGAAAGTGAAACTTTGTAATTTTCAACAAACATGTATTAACTCTACAACTTTATCATTATTATTATTATTATTATCTCATATCTGTATTTTATACTAGCTGCATTGGTGATTTTTAAAATAGGTGTATTTGTATTTAGGAATAGAGTTACATTAAATTTATCAAAGGATGGGTGTCAAAAGTGACTTACTTACCCTCCCCTCCCATATCTTATTCTTGTCATTTCATTTATATGGTTAGGTCTAGTTTTGTAAAGGATGGATGGTGGAATCTGAAAATTAAATATTATCCAGTTATAATAGATCAAATTGGCTAACATGTTACTATGTACATATCCCGAACACAGCAGTTAAACGACTACACATGCGTGGCAAAAAATTTTCACCGGTAAATTTACCATTGTAAACATTTGGACTACAGTGTTTGAAGTCGATTTATAAGAAATTCCCTGAATATATAAGCTTGAAGTTTCTTGTACATAACCTTTGTTATATTTTAAAGCTACCATGAGTCTATACTTTTGTATTTTTGTTTATATTTTGAGAAAAAAGCGATGAAAGTCGTACACTACATCGTTTTTTATAGAGCCAAATGTCAGATTTGTGTGCTGGATCATTTCACTTGTTTTTTTTTGCGCATGCGTAGTTGTTTGACTACTGTGTTGTATCCCGCTCATCAAAACCTCTGGGAATAAAACTGTTCTCCCAAACAATTGCTATGTGATATTGTAATACATAAGACAAAGAATCCTATTCCCAAAAGATTTGAATTTGGACAAAATGTACATAGCAAATACTTGTTTCTTTGGAAACACTGGCTCAGCCTACACAAGTTTAACCACTAGTTATCTTACATTTTAGCACCATTAATCTCTTAAGAAATAAACACAGACTACAGTCATTTTATACACTCAGTTATCAAACATTTTACTGTGATTGTTTCCTTAGAAACATTGATTCAGCACACACACTAGTATAACCTAAGTTATTGTAAATTTTACTTTTTTGACGACTAGTTATTGTACATTTTATTCCAATATTTTTTTCCTTAGAAACACAGACCACGCTAGTTTGTACTCCAATAATTGTTTCCTTGGTACGGTATTTTTATCATTGATCAAACTGTATAAGGGTTATGTAGATAATACTATCCATTCCTGATACAGCTGGGCATGTAATCATGTAGTAAAAATGTTGAATTTGCAGCCAGGATTCATATTAAAATACAAATAGGTTTGACTCTGATCATTGCTATACCTATATAAAATCATTGTAAATTCTAAAACAGCGCGCGCTTAGTTTAGTTTAGTTTAGTTTAATAGAATTCGTCATAACAAGATATTACATAACAATATTTGGATGAACAGGTGAAAATTACAGGACGAAAATCCCAATTGACAATTTAAACCTATAAAAAAGTAAAACATCAAATAAACAAAGTTAACAAATATTTAAATAATTAATATAAACAGAAAAATATTAAACAATATTCAAATCTGCGCGTGATACATTATAGCGAATCACTCAGTTGTAACGATCACTGATGAAGGTCTAAGTGTAGATCGAAAGGTCTGGATAAATTTAACCAAAATCAGGCCAGAGTCAAAGCTATTTGTATTTTAATGTAGTCATATGGTCAGACAACTCTATTATTACTTAAAAAATTCATGAATAATTAATGAGACATTTTCAAAAGAAACCATGACCATGACGAGTGTTGTAAATCCTGATTTGCATAAGTTTTAACTGGTAATTTTACGGCAAAATTTATTTTAATCTTGAAAATTTTGGTAAAATATGAAAGAGCTAACCTAGACATTTTTTAACTCGTTTACAACATTCGCGTCCGTGTTGTATCGGCGATACAATCGCGTGCCTTCGGCTTGCGATTGTATCTGCCGATACAACACGGCCGCTCATGTTGTAAACATGACATATTTTACTTAATAGTGTGAACATCTCTGTAATATATTATTAAGTAAACTAGAATACACTGAAACTTCTTTCTACCAGACATAATGCACCTATCAATGTCTTGTCCCAACGGGGGGAGTGCGGGCAAAGTCGGGCTATTGAACATAAACTTTGCCCGTACCTGGGGCTGCTTGACGTTTTTTGACAATAAAATACAATAATTTCTGCATCCACAACAGTAAATATATGAGTAAGTATATAAATTTGACATACCCAAGTTATGGCTATTGACAAAGAGATATGAAAAATGTCAATAGCCCCTGGGTATGCCCGCAAAGTTTTATTTGTAGCTCTGGCAAAATTCAAGATCAAAATAAATGATATGTCTGGTTTAAAGTGTATTCCCTTTTTTAAGGTCTGGTATGAAGAGTTTCCACTTGTCTTTATCATTGATGGTTCAAGTGTTTTCATTGGTTTATGTCAACTTGATGAATACATTAACATCAATAAACCACAAATGCAATCTATATTTACCAAAAAAAAGATTTTTGACTAAGTGGTATTACTCTAACATCTATTTCACATGTTTAGTGCCTTCACTTTATGACATGTAATATATTAAAAGGTACCGGGGGTGGGGGGACTCCGTTAGAAAATGGATAGGGGTGCTTGACGGACCTTTTAGGGTTGAAAATAAGACCCTTGCGTACCTTTTTGGGTCAGTTTTCGAACTAAAGATTATACATATTGAAAAAATGTTAAATGTGGTTGCACCTTTTAGGGTCTGAAATCAGTATCTGAGTGAATTTATGCGTACCTTGTAGTGTCATTTTCAAAACTGTCGGTCAAGCACCCCTATCCATTTTTTAAGGGAACCCCCCCAGGTAAAAGGTGTGCAAACAAGTCATGAAATGTGGAACTAACAATAAACCAATAAAAATAATTGAACCGAACACATAGAATCTAAGTGTTACTTCTATCTATAGTACTTGAGATTATATCCCATAGGACACTCGCATTCATCATCTAACCCTTGCTTAAAACCACTCTAGTAATTTTCATAGTATTTAGTGGCTATTACCACCGATTTCATTACTATGTGCCGTCAGACAAAATATTTGTGAAGAGAAGATAGCTAACTCTTGCGTCAATCAAACACAATTTGTCTAGACAACTAATTATGTGAACTGTAAACAACGGTCGATGTAAACATAAAACGGGTAGAAATGTTATAATTTTAAAGAGAAAATTGAGCTAAAAATACAACTGTCTTATGAAAGACATGAAACTTATTTAGTTTGAACAGTCTGATACCTAAAATATATCTTTAGGTCCGGGAAAAAAATGATTTTTCATTGAACTGTTGTTGACAACTTGTTTGTAAAATGTCTAGACAAATTGTGTTTGATTGACGGAAGAGAAACGCCAACTCCCTTCACAAACTCTGTTGGGTGCGTAGTAATGAAATCAGTGGTAAATATCAACCAGAACAGTCTAATAAAATTATAGTGTAATGACTATAATGTGTTTATTACATAAACTAAGAAAATTAGCAATATCAGATTGTATTATTTTGTAAAATTATGGTATTTTTAACATAGACATAAATGTCAACTATTTGACAATTCCACAAGTCTGTACAGAATAGCGCCATTAGACAGTCACTTGTTACATATATCTGAAATTGTAATGCTAATTCTGTTTTTTGTCTCGTTAATACTTATTTTCTACCATTTGGAAGTTTGTATTTCATGGAGATAGAGTGCAAATAGTGTATTTGTGAAACAGTCAAATACTAAATAGTACAATTTTTGCTAATATTATATTGTTTTCTATTGTTACAAGATGATCTAATTGTACTTTTAAGATTTAATTGTATTTCATGGATATATTGTTTGCACTCTAGTTTGTACAAAGTAGTGCAATTAGACAATACATATTTAGTTTTATTCCAGATATTTCATGTACTCTAATCTGAAAGTGTTGTAATATCATGCAGTTCTCTAGTCTGTATAACAATTACATGTATTAAAATTAGTTAGAAAGTATGATTTGTCATTGTCATTATTCTCAACCAATTTGAATGCAATGTGCCTGAGTGAGGGAGGGAGGGAGGGAGGGGGAATCAGGGACGAAAGTATTGGGAATGCTCCCAGGGGGGGGGGAGTACTCCCTTTGTCCAAGTGGTAGGGGTGATCAGCGGAGGCTTTGAAAACAACCCCTAAAAGGTACGCACAGATTAAAATAACTGTTAAAACCTTGCCAATGTCAACCCCTAAAAGGTGCGCACAGATTAAAATAACTGTTAAAACCTTGCTGTCAACCCCTAAAAGGTACGACTGTGCCATGTTCTTGCCAGCCAAGCTTACTTCTAGCAACAAAGCAGAGTGAAAATGACCCTTTAAAAGCCAGAACCCTAAAAGGACACGAAGAGGTATGCACAGGAAATATTTTCAACCCTAAAAGGTACACCGATCACCCCTACCAGTACTTCGACAAAGGGAGAACCCCCCACCCATGGTATGCTCGTTGTATTTCTTAGGGGTAAATATCAGCAATTTGGTATGTTTAAGGGTAATGAAGCCCAAAAAAAAAAAGCCATAAAAAAAAAAAAAGGGTAATGAAGAAGATAAATCCCATTGCTTTCTGCGATATTTCATTTTATGTTTTTGTGAGGTATAGTCATACAGCAGGGGCAGATCCAGAAATTAAGTTCTTAGGGGGTGTCTGGTCCCTAAATGTCTTTATACACTATCAGGGCCTAGGTTGTTTAATGAGAACCATAAAAAAGCCTGTTCCTACCTAATTAACTTATCATTCAGTTGGATAATTTTTGAATTTCGTTTTGGGCAACATTTATGAAAACCAGTGTATATTAGAGTTTTAGGTTGAAAATGTGCTTTTTTAGTGCTGTAAAAAGGACCTGAAATTCCTTTATTAAAGCTGATATCTCCAAATCCTTTAGGTGAATTTTTTTTTAACTTGTACATGTCTAGTTCCCTACCTGTTCTTGCAACTGAGGAAAAATAAAAAAAATCTGTAATACGGAACCTTTAACATATTAAAAAAATGATTTTTTCTAGATATAAATGGTTTTTCATTACAGATTTTTCTTAAAATGGATCTACTAAATCTAAACCTTAATTGGAACAAATTGCAAAAAAAATCAAAAAAATCTACCATTTCATTGTGTTGTTATTAATAAAAATACATTTTGTACGCGTCAGAGGGGTCTTGTAAAATTGCCGATATTGCGCGCACGGTCAAAAAACCATTTCCAGCCTCCTTAACATCAGACAAAGGACCCAAAAAACCATAGTCATTAAAAGGAGATTCTAGCTATGTTTTTAACTCTGGAACCTGAAGATTTCATTTTTTAACCAGGAGATCAAGTATAAATTCTTGAGACTGTCCCAGTTAATTTGTGGGCATGTATGATAGAGTGCAAACAATATATCTGTGGAATACAAAAACCTTATTCGTACTAATTTTCGCGAGTCTTTAATTTCTTGATTTTCGTGATTTGTAAAAAATTGTGAAATTAAAGACCAGCGAAAAAAGTTTACACAAAAAAATAAAACAATTTAATGCCCTTATTTTTTTTAATTTATTTTTCTGGTAAAAACACGAAATTAAGTGCCTGTGAAAATTAGTACGAATAGAACAGATTTCGTATGAGTGTGAAAGTTCAGACCGTGATGTTTCTAGAATGAATTTTTAGTGTGCTTTGCGGTGCCTTGTCCGTGTAAGTGCCATGAATGTTTCATAGTCATATGAAATCTGCTCTAAGGTACTAAATTTAGTATTTACTAATATTTCACAGATATATTATTTGCACTCTACAATTTCCAATTTAACTAAATGTGTTTTTTTTTATAAATTTGCTATTTTGTGGCACGATAATTAAAGTGCTTACTCAGCCCTTAAAAATACAATGGAAATATTTTCTTTTCCATTGTTGGCTTCACATGTATGTTTGTTAAAAATAAATGGAATTCCTGGATTAATATAGCCGATCTCAAGAAGGTTTGCACTATACAGGGTTCGTACGGGTCCTGGAAATCCTGGAAAGTCATGGAATTTCGTATTTTCGTTTTCCAGGCCTGGAAAGTCATGGAATTTTGTTGAGGGTCATGGAAAGTCATTGAAAACAATGCTTATCCTGATACTAAAAAATATAACTTCTATTCCTTAAATAAA
Source organism: Metridium senile (assembly GCA_949775045.1). Classification (NCBI taxonomy): domain Eukaryota; kingdom Metazoa; phylum Cnidaria; class Anthozoa; order Actiniaria; family Metridiidae; genus Metridium; species Metridium senile. The sequence goes on from OX459104.1 coordinate 3,649,360, forward strand.
TATGAAACTTTTTGATAAGTACTGGTCATGGACAATAATGAAAAAGTCATGGAAAAAGTCATGGAATTTAGAAACTTCAAAAAGTATGAACCCTGCTATAGAAATATACTTTTATATAAATACATAACATGAATTATCATTATTTTGTTTTTACGCTATGTTGTAGCTGCCCATTGAGTTGAGTGGCTACAACATCAAATGAGAAACAAAATGTATCAAGAATATTCTTGAGAGATATAATAAAACTAGTTTGTAAGCCGCGATATATACCTAGTCACATGACAGATATATGTAACAAAGAAAAATAGGCAGCCTTCTTGAGATAAGCTATACAACCAAGCATTAATAATAATTAGTATTAGAGGTATACCAGGGTAAAAGTCTCTGGGTTTGGGCTTCCTATGTTATTTTACTGACATTTGTATGTTGAATACCACAGGAAGCCCAAACCCACAACATTTTATTCTGCTATGCCTGTGATATTATGGAGCAGATTTAGTTTGACTATGAAAAGCTCACGGCATGAACGTGGCCAAGGCACGATAAAGCACTTAAAAGTTTTTAGAAACATCAGTGCCTTGCACTGGCAAGCGCTGAACTTTTGACAGTCTTACAAAATCTGTTTTATAGCCTCCTGTGTAGATGTTATCAAGGTTGTCATGACAACCCTATAAGAACATCTGCAAAGTATATAGAGATTTAGAGATTTTTTTTTTATTTGAATATTGTAAAAATAGACTACGGTATATAGAAATATAATACCCAAACTTTGCTACTAAAGTAACATTATCACCATCATCATTGCACTTATCAATACTATCTACATCATTGCCAAGATTATTATTATCATTATCAACTCACCTTGAACTGAAACCACTGCCATAATCATCACCACCACCAAAACCCTAACACCACAATTATCACCATCAATACCTTAGTGTTATTTGTATCAAACCCGCATCCATCATCACCACCATCACCATCAACACCACTATCACTTTAGTTATCCCTATAATCACTATAAGTTATTACCAAAATCATTGTCATCATCATTGCCACCACTATCATTACCATCACCTTTACCATAATAATTATCACCATCAACACATTGTAGGTTTTTACTAAAATCATTGCCATCTTGATCATCATCACCACTATCATTACCGTCACCATCACCACCACTATCACCTGAATAATTATCACCTCATAGGTTATTACCAAAATCATTGCCATCATCTTCATCATCAACACTATCATTACCTTCACCATCATCACCACTATCACCTGAATAATTATCACCTCATAGGTTATTACCAAAATCATTGCCATCATCTTCATCATCACCGCTATCATTACCATTACCTTCACCATCACCACCACTATCACCTGAATAATTATCACCTCATAGGTTATTACCAAAATCATTGCTATCATTATAAGTACACTTCAAAATTGTCTTTCGCCATCATCACCATAAACAGTGCCTCCCTATTCTCAAGCCATTAAAAGTTGCTAATCGTTCTCATTACATTGCAAATACTATTAAACATTATACTGCCTCGACATAATCGGCGGGGATAAGCCCCTCTATTCCTTGAAACCTCCCTAAACACCATCCCTGGTCGTCAACCTCTGATAGCTTTGTTAGAATATCTCCTGCACGGAATGTTAGCTCGTCTGTCTCAACTTTCTCATAGTCGTATAATGCACGTACAGGAACGCCAATATCCATAGGTAGAGGAGGTTCAGATTCCCATTCATCATCAGGGGGATCAACTTCAGTGTCTTCTTCTTGTCCAAAAGGACTGTAAACAAATAGAAATCATTAATGATTGTTTGAAGTAAATATAAACTGTTAAATCAACAAAGATTGATGGTTGAATATTATAAATGTCTGCTCACTCTCTTTTATAAAGTGAGTCGTCATCATCATCATCATCATCATCATCATCATCATCATCATCATCATCATCATCATCATCATCATCATCATCATCATCATCATCATCATCATCATCCAACAATACTTACAATATGACTCACTATTGTACATTGGTTTAGGCGTATTATACTGGATTTCTCAAGCAGTGCTATATTGATTTTCCTCATTATTCTCAGTGTTATAACTATCATCATCATCATCACCATCATCATCATCATCATCATCATCATCATCCAACAATACTTACTTAGGATGGTCATATTGTGGATCACTATTGTACATTGGTTTAGGTGTATTATACTGCATTTCAGCAGCAGTGCTATATTGATTGTCTTCATTATTCTCATTGTTGTAACTACCAGAGTATGACGGTGGCGGCGATGGTGGTCTGCCATCAGTATTGATAGGTTTATATCCCATCAACGGCACACTGGAGTTGGCAACAAACTGCAACTTTTCTGGTTTTTGGGGTACTTGGTTTGGATCATACTCCTAGATAACAAAGACATGTTAAAGTTAGGATACTCGAACTGTGAACACTTGACTTTTTTCACGTTATTATATTTTCTGAACCTTCTATTGCTTCAAAACCTCTAAAAATGAAGCATTGAGTTCAAATACACTAAATGTTCATGATAAATCTTATTTCTAATCTATTTGCATATGGATGTGGGTTTACAAAGGTAACAAAAAAAATTGAAGTGTTCACAGTTAGAGTGTCCTCAGTGTAAATATTTCTCATAGTATCAGAGAATAAACAGAGTTGTACGCTAAAATATTTAATGTAGGGGTTGTGAGTCTCCCAATTAGTAGGGCACTTGAGTCTGGCTAAATAGATAGAGGCGTTAAAAAAGTGATTTGTTTAATATATTTTTAGTGCAGTTTTCGCGAACTCCTTAACACATTCCAACAGCTAGTTACTAAATAGCTGATAAATACGTTTTTGTCTTCTCATGTGTCACATTTATTGTGGCACTCTTTAATTGTAAATTTTGTGTGTTTTTTTCTTTGTTGTTAGTTATTAATAAAAAATAAATAAATAAAAATAAAAAAAATAAAAAGCTGATAAATACGTTTTTCACAACAAGCCATTGGAATGTCTAGGTTCGCAGAAAGACGAAAACTGCAGTAAAGTTTTATTGTGGTAATTTTAGTCATGCATTGTTCAAAATACACAGTTACAATATTCATGGAGAATTTGCTTTTTGAGTGATTAGAGTGGTTTTCATTAACCTGTGAAACACACTTAAGCATATTTAGTATGTTTTTATTCTATATGCGTTCTGAACTGAATGTGGACTTGTAACTTGTGCATAGCAGTATGCAGTCCGGCTGCCATATCAACCTAGTTAAGTGATCATGATAACATGAAACTCCCTGTAGCTTAGTGGTTAATGCATACGTCCGGTAATTGGAGGATCACGGGTTTGATTCCTGTCAAATTGACTCAGCTTTTTTCAGAGCACCTGAAAGAGCTAGCAACTAACAAATAACTTTTTTAAGATTTCTTCCTAGCTTCTTATCACTTATTTATTATTTACATTATAACTATTTTGTTTTCTTTTGTGTTTATGTGATTCTTATACTCTAATACATGTAAATACACTTTGTTTCACATGTGTATGAAAACCTGACTCTAAGATTGTTCTATCTATTTATCTTTCTATGATATATCTATTTATCTATCTATTTATCTATCTATTTATCTATCTAATCTAACTGCCTGACTAACCTGCCTAATACCATCTTTAGTGATGACAGTTTGAAACCCAAATGTTGTAAACTCAGGGATTGAATGGTCAGCAATTTCAACTATATCTAGTAGACAATTTTAAATGATTGAATTATTAGATTGCTGATAATTAATTATTTTAAAATTGTTGTATTCATAATTACTGTATTCCCTACAAACTCTAACTCACCTAGCAAAGGGTCAGAGTTATTTTCTTCATCACCATAATCTACACTGTCCTGCCTGCCTACATAGCAATCTAAAGATGTAAAAATAAAAAATAAAAAAAACCCTGTTGATTACTTTATTACTAAAAGTGCACGAAAAGTGCACAGGTGACTGTTGAGAAATACTGTGAATTTCTTGACCAATCACAGTGCCTGATTTACTAAAATCACATGTGTATTTATACTCAAGTGTTCTATACACCAAATTGAAATATGGTGACCGATTTGAACTATTGACATTGGGCAATTTCTGGGTGCAGGTTTTTTTTTCAGCTGTGCAAGATATTTTTTTTTACCAGGTAGGTATTTTTTGTTTTGCAAGATATTTTTTTTCAAGGTTAAAGCTCATCCTCGGGAACCCAGGGGTAATCTTCTGTCGCTCGTTTCTCGCTCCCAGAATAAATACCCCTGGGAAAGTAGTCTGTTGGAGCTTGTTCCGGAAGTCAAAATTCAAACTTATTTAACAACTTTCTTTCAATGGTTATCTTCATTTTCATTGGTTGCCTAATAAGGTTGACCAATCAGGAAAGAGCTGAATTTTGACTTCCGGAACAAGCTCGAACAGACTATGTTCCCAGGGGTATTTATTCTGGGAGCGAGAAACGAGCGACAGAAGATCACCCCTGGGTTCCCGAGGATGGGTTAAAGCTGTGCTCGATATTTTTTTTAATCCCAAACCCCCCATCAATGCCCTGTCCCTAAAGCTGTGAAAATCATAAGTCTGATGAATGTCTAATATTCATAACCTACCTAACAGAGTATCGTTGTTCTTCTCCCTGTCTACACTACACTGACTGTCTATATTTGTATCTGAACATGTTGACTGCAAGTTCTCAATGCTTGTACTATTATGACCTCCAAAGGTTTTAAAATCGGTTATTGTATATTCTGATACTTCAGCTATATCTATAGTGAATAGAATTAAATCACTATTACAAATAATACTTCTAGATGATATTTTATGAAATTAATACTGTAAATTATGTTCACCGTACATTGTGAAAGAAACCTTTATCCTTTTTATATCAACATAACTAACATTATAACTACTATCATTATCACCATAATCATCAACATCAATATAAACCATCACCATCATTATAATCATCATAATCACAATCATTATCACCATAATCATCATCATCATCATCATCATCATCAACAAAATCATTGCCATCAATGTCATCATCAACATCACCATAATCATCACCATCAATGTAATCATCATCATCATGTTATCATCATCATCATGTTATCATTATCAAATTATTATCAGCATCAACTCACCATAATCATCATCATCATCATCATCATCAACAACAACAAAATTATTGCCATCAATGTCATCATTAACATCACCCATAATTATCACCACAATGTCATCATCACCATCAATGTCATCATCATCATCATGTTATCATCATCATCACCATATTCACCATCAATATCATCATCATGTAATTGCTATCAAATTATTATCAGCATCAACTCACCATAATCAGAACTATCATCATCACTACCACCATCATCATCATCATCATCATCACCATTATCATCATCATCACCACCATCATCATCATCATCATCATCTACCATTATCATCATCATTGTATTGTTATAAAACTATTATCAGCACCAACTCACCTACTATAATATCACTGTCACTGTTCTTACTGCCTACACTATCCAGCCTGGTACTATTGGTGTTTAAGGACGGCAATGTTATATAACTTCCATCTATGCTATCTGATTTAAGATCACTATATGCAATCATAAGTTCTGACGAAAAGTCATCTGGTCTGGTTTTAAGTATTTTTAAAAGATGAGATCTGACACCTTTGTGGTGACTCTTGTGGTTTTCAAAGTGTTCCTGATGACGGCAGGGTTAAAGTTATTGAACATGATGGTGATGATGATGGTGGTAATAATGATGATGATAATGGTAACTATGATGATGGTGGTGCTGATGATAATGGTGCTGATGATGCTGATGATGATGGTGGTGAGGATGATAATGGTGCTGATGATGATGGTGGTGAGATGGTGGTGCTGATGATAATGGTGCTGATGATGATGGTGGTGAGGATGATTGTGGTGGTGATGATGATGGCGGTGCTGATGATGACAGCAGGTTTAAAGTTATTGAACACAATGATGATGATGATGACGATGATGGTGGTAATGATGTTGATGGTGACTGATGGTGGTGGAGCTGTTGGTGTTGATGATGGTGGTGCTGATGATGGTGGTGCTGATGATGATGGTGCTAATGATAATGGTGCTGATGATGAGTGGTGAGGATGATGGTGGTGATGATGATGGTGGTGCTGATGATGACAGCAGGTTTAAAGTTATTGAACACAATGATGATGATGATGACGATAATGGTGGTAATGATGATGATGTTGATGGTGACTATGATGGTGGTGGAGCTGTTGATGATGTTGGTGTTGATGATGGTGGTGCTGATGATGGTGGTGCTGATGATGATGGTGCTAATGATAATGGTGCTGATGATGATGGTGGTGAGGATGATGGTGGTGCTGATGATGATGGTGGGGATGATGATGATAATGGTGGTGGTGGTGGTGATGATGGTGGTGGTGATGATGGTGATGATGATGCTGCTGCTGATGATGATGATGGTGATGATGATGAGGATGATGATGATGAGGATGATGGTGGTGCTGATGATGATAGTGGGGAAGACGATAATGATGATGGTAATGTTAATGGTAATGATGATGATAGTGATGATGATGATGATGGTGGTGGTGGTGGGGATGATAATGGTGATGTTGACGTTAATGGTGCTGATGGTGATGATGATAATGATATACATGAATACATGTATTGAATATTTATTATAATAATAGTAGGAATTATATAAATATATACTGTTTGTATATTATGTAATTACAATTATTGTTAATAATTAATTTTCTATAAAATCAAAAAAGCAAATTCTCCAGAAATAAACAATAAAAACATTGATTTGGTATTTCATGCTGTCAAGCACTGTTTTCATGAAGTGTTATAATTATGTCTACAGTGATGTATGACAGGTGTCTTACCTCAAAGATAGGCCAATTATGGGGCATTGCTGTGCCATGGTTTTTTGCCCACCAGTCCAGATCCTGTTGACTATTCGCCATCTGGAATGTTGCATTCATTTGTAGAAAGATATCTTGGAATCTGTCAAAGAAAATAGCATTTTTATGTCAAAGTAGGGTAAAAGGTTACTAAATACAGAGCTTGAAATAGCTGCCTGCCAATGGCCAAATGCCAGGCCAAATTTAAGGTTTGGCAGGCTAAAATACCTATATGAACAGTCAAATGGATAATAAAATTGCAGTCAAAATTTACTAAAAACCATATTTCAAGGTTTCTGTAGCTGGAAGTGGCAGGCCAAATTAATTTCTTAGTTTGAGCCCGAAATAAAGTGTTCTATTCACTATATATTATACATATATATAAATAATGTATTATATTCTACACATATTGATATATAGTAATTGGAAACTAGCGAATACACTAGTATAGGCTGCGCCAGTGTTTGATATAAACGATAGGTACTATAATGAAATTTGTAACACCGTAAAAAAAAGAAATAGGAACTAGCGAGTAAACTAGTATAGGCTGCGTCAGTGTTTGATATGAATGATAGGTAATAGAATGAATTTTGTAACACCATAAAAACAAATAGAAACTAGCGTGTAAATTTGTATAGGCTGCGTCGGTGTTTTATATAAATGATAGGTGATATAACGAAATTTGTAACACCGTAAAAAAAACTGACTTAACTTTACTGACGTTTTGAGCTTTAGCCCTTCGTCGTAGTAAAAGGAATATATATTATGATATATTGATTTAGTATGAATACAAAGGTAATTATACAAAATAAAAATAAAATATTTTCACTTTCAATGCTGTTTCCTTCTTTCATTTTTGAAATAATCACCTTTGCATTTATACTAAAACGATTATTCACCTCGGACTCAGTGATTATCGGTGAATATTTACCTCGTAGCTCGAAGACTCGCCGCTCGGTAAATATTCTCTGATAATCACTTCGCCTTTGGCGAATAGTTGTTGAATAATTTATGTAAGTTTTTTTTGGATTTGTCATGTTATGTGGTGCTTATACACAGCGGGCACAAATGACCTCTAAATTTTCTAGATGTTGGAGCTTGCTTTGTTGTGATTGTTCCTAGTTATTATCAATGTAAATAGTTAGTTTTTTTATAGTTATTATCATATGACTGTAAATAGTTACTGAAAAACCTGTGAGAGAGTTTTCTATTAAAGTAATTATTATTATTATACTGACCGACAATGTTTAAAAAGAGAAAATTATGGCACAATTATTGGCTTTGATCTTTACTATTAGTTTCAAACTATGAATTAAATATGTAATATTTTTATGGAGATTATTCAGTAAATTTAAACCAGCTGAGAAGAAATGAAAGTTTACACATGTCAATATTAGATCATTACACAAATACTTAGAATATTTTTAATTTTATTTTGAAACACTTCAATGTATTGCAAATATTTTATAAACATATACACATTTTTGTGGAAAAGATCCACATTTTTTTGAGAAAGGGTTTGTAAGGTTTTTTGTTGGGGGTTATTTTTTTTTACTAGAAGATTGTAATGATATTAAGATAGAAATCACAATGAAAGCAATTTTCATAAATTTTTAAAACAATGTCAATTCAAAGTTGATATTATCACATGTGGACCGTTTTAGATCTCCATTAAAAGTTATACAATAACAAGCCTTTGTGAATTGAGCCAAACAATAGGCTAAAGAAATAAAAATATCATGAAAAATCTAAAAAACACATTAATTTTTGAATGGACAATTTCTACAAATTTCTATCGCAGTAAAATTTTACAATTTTCAGGAATAAATTCATGCAGTTACAATTTGCATTTAATCTGATTATGCTTTATATTTGATAACATAGCTGAAGTATTTAATTGGCTAAACGAAAATACAACCTTTAAGGTGGCTCTTATGCAAAATTACGTTTTAAAATTCTTTAAATTCAGTGACCCGTTTGAAAAGTCTCAGCCTTAGTGAAATTGAAATTTGATCACTGAAACCGCCCGAAACTAGCTTCGTGGCTCTGATTTTATCCTAAATTTAACTTAATTCTCAAACCACAATACTGCAAAAGTAGCGTGACTTTATAGCTTGGAAATTAAGTATTTGAAATTCAATAATAACTTACTTCTGTACTTGTGAGATATCCAAACACTGGTGGTACTTCATCAGAACGTCCTTCATAAAGTCAAGCCGTTTCTCTTCCATCTCCTGGCACCTTTCAAACTGCCTTGTCATTCCTTCGGCATACGTATCATTATGATCGTTCGTAATTTCACAAATACGTCGTTCATACTTTTGCCTAGCTTTCTCCATCTCATCTCTCTTTTTTTCTGCGAGATCTTCAAGTTTACGAAGTTTATCGGGAGGAAAATTTGAATCGTTGTTGGCGTCAGTAACCGCCTTCTCGGCTTGCTCTTTCGTTTTAGTTGCTGCATGATAAGCTTTTTTAGAACGCATTACTTTCATTAAAAACTTAGCCCATGGTTTCTGAGCTTTGGAGAAACCATCTTCGGCTTCTTTCGTTTCTTTCCATTGGAATAACGACTTGTGATAGTTGTCCGTTTTCCATTTTTTTACGTATTCGTAAACATCATTCATCAAATCGTCACGGCATTTTACATGCACATTGGACCTAGAATTGGCTTCATCAACTGTCCCTTTCGTTGCAGCCTCCATTAAATTATACTCAGGTCCAATTTTAATAGCTTCTTCCCACTTCTTTGCCCAGTTTTTGAGCTTTGAAGAGTACTTTGCTTCAATCTCGGCTCGTTCTGCAACAAGCTTCATCAACTCATCACACAGCTTTGCTCCATCATCGATTCGCTTTACAGTTCTTCTATAATTCCCTACTTCCCAAAAACTATCCGAGGAGGCAGTTAAGTTCTCGTCTGAACCTTTAGGAGTGTTTTTGATCGACATTTTGGACTCAAAAACGTGAAAGACTAGTACAATTTTCACAACATCATCACTGCTCACTCTTCAACACTCAATGATATTTGCACAATATCAACCCATAGGGGGGAGGGTTCGGGATTGTTTTTGTGTCATCACGCATGTCAAAAATGTTTTAGCTCATTCTTTGGTTTACCGTTATTTCCTTCTGGAAGTGAATTAATTTAATGAAAAATTCAATGGTTTCCTTCTTAGAATAAAATAAACAAATTTCTAAAAAATATTTTAGAATATATTTTAGAATTTACTAATTTTGAAATATACACTGTCACGCTAAATTTGTCACGCTTGCAATCAACCTCGTTCCCAGGGCCCTCTCCCTTCGCTTTTGGGTTGACTCATGGGAATGGAATTTATGTGGGCCGAATACGTTTATAAAAAAAAATATTAATTTACCTAACTAATTTTTTGCTAGAATGTTCGATAGATATTATAATTTTGAAGCTTTTATTCTTATGTTTTGTAATTATTAACAAGTGAAAAGTATATTTTTTATTTTTCATTTTACCCTTTTTCTAAATTTAACTGAAAAAATTTCTAAAATTTAACAAAAAATTATTTGTACAAATCCTCAACCCAAATTTGACCCCTTGCAAAATTCCCCCTGGATATCCCTTGTTGGGGATTTTTCTCACGTGTGCTGCGTGATCCACCCAAAGTGAACTTCAGTCAGTTTTAATACTTCATCTAAACATATATTTAATGAGATGTCAGATTTATCTATTTACACTGAGATTTCTTAAAATTACATTTGTAAACAATGCAAAGCTCGCCTTTCAATAACATGGAGCTCAACTCTTTTATATATTTAATATGAATAATTATAGTTTATTTTCCTTTTCTTTTGTTTCTTCATTTTTTCGCTTTGCGCCCAAAATATATTCGAAGTTTTGGCGGCAAAGCTGCGATACAATTGTTAATTAAATTCTCATTTTTTATGTTCAAAATAACACTACGTTAATTCATTTACTTATTCAGTTGTTATATTTTCTGCAAAAATAATTAAAATATTTTCATTCATTTGTTCCTTTCAGACTTTCAAGTCTAACTTCTTTCAAAACTGAACGAAAAGCTCATCTTTTCAAATTAGCTTATTCTTTGTAATTACGTCTTTTTGTTACTGTTGTTGTTCAGTTTGTAATCAATGTATAGCGCTTAGAACAGATTTGTATTTGCGCTTTATCAATAAAAATTATTATCATTATTATTCTTGCAAAAAGCGCGCGAAAAAGTACTATCAAAAATCTGGCGCACGTGCGTCCTCAATCATACCATTCTTGAAATGTTGTCTTTTGAAATATAATCCAAAATTTCGAAACGTTGACCTCTTCCTCAAATTTGCACCAGTTATTTGATACGTCACTTTATAATATTAATTTATTCAAATCGAATTAATATTCATCCATCATTTCTTTGTATTCATATTAACCATTAATTAACCTTTGCAATCTTCACTTTTGATCTTTTTGCAATGTTGGTTTACCCTGGGTGCCAGACGAAATATTTTCCGGGTCGACTATGGAGAGTGCGATATTGGCAGGTAGGGAATTCCATGTTTTTGCCCCGTTGTAGCGAAACGAAGATTCAAAATTTTGCGAAGATTGGTACTTAGCAGTTCTTGCTAACGGTAAGCGAAGCTGCAGATCTTTGCTTCTAGTATTGTAATAATGGAATTGACTAGAAAATCGGAACTGCTCATTTAATAGGTATATGCCCGGGCTAGACTATTTAAGGCATTTGTATACCAGCATACAATTCTACGGAAAGTTTCTGCCAAAAGGATGAGGAGGAAGTAATTAAGATTTAATTCATTTTCTTTTTTTTTCTGCCTTCAATGATTGCAGCAGCGCACCTCTGCAACCTGTCTAGGTACTCTTTCCTAGTGTTGATACTGCATCCATGCATTTCAAACGCAAGAGCAATAATCAACAATTGGAAGTATCAAAATGAGTATTAAATACAAAGTGATACATGCATCAGTCTTGCGTGCCATCCGAAGCATAAAACAAGCACCCCCTACAACGTGTGGGTTGTCTTGGATGAAACTCGCTTGCAATGCGATATCACATTGAATGCGCATGCGCGAGTTGACCCTACTCCCCACTGGGAATAAGAACAATAAGATTAGCATAACAATAAACCTGCCCTGAAAGACTAGGATTTTTCAATTTGTATAAATCGAGTGACGCTTAGTTAGTCTACGTATAGGAATTACCATTTATAGCTTAGGGGCTGGTTCTCTCCTCCCTTCGGACGAGCTGGGTGTGGGGAACGGAGAGCGCGTGAGTTTTTTCTTTTTTTTAATTTTTTCTTTTCTTTTTCTGATAAAAACAGCCTTTCTCATTCGAAACGTTTACAAACTAAAATTATTTAACTTTTACATCCCATGTTGTACATATTTATTGATTGATTTATTGATGAATAAATATTTAAGCAGAAATTAGAATGCCTGCAGTTCAACATAGCTGGTTTGAGTGGGGCTCTGCACAAAACATACATCACATTGCGTTTACATACATAAAGATATAACTATAACTATAAATGATTATGAATGTATATAGATAAATTAATATATACTAATGAAAATATAAGAACTGTGTTTAGTTACGAAAAAAGGACTCAGTAAGTGCCTGTTTAAAAGGCATCAAAGCTGACTCAGATATTACGGATATTGGTAGGTAGGGAATTCCATGTTTTTGTCCCGTTGTAGCGAAACGAAGATTCAAAATTTTGCGAAGATTGGTACTTAGCAGTTCTTGCTAACGGTAAGCGAAGCTGCAGATCTTTGCTTCTAGTATTGTAATAATGGAATTGACTAGAAAATCGGAACTGCTCATTTAATAGGTATATGCCCGGGCTAGACTATTTAAGGCATTTGTATACCAGCATACAATTCTACGGAAAGTTTCTGCCAAAAGGATGAGGAGGAAGTAATTAAGATTTAATTCATTTTCTTTTTTTTTTCTGCCTTCAATGATTGCAGCAGCGCACCTCTGCAACCTGTCTAGGTACTCTTTCCTAGTGTTGATACTGCATCCATGCATTTCAAACGCAAGAGCAATAATCAACAATTGGAAGTATCAAAATGAGTATTAAATACAAAGTGATACATGCATCAGTCTTGCGTGCCATCCGAAGCATAAAACAAGCACCCCCTACAACGTGTGGGTTGTCTTGGATGAAACTCGCTTGCAATGCGATATCACATTGAATGCGCATGCGCGAGTTGACCCTACTCCCCACTGGGAATAAGAACAATAAGATTAGCATAACAATAAACCTGCCCTGAAAGACTAGGATTTTTCAATTTGTATAAATCGAGTGACGCTTAGTTAGTCTACGTATAGGAATTACCATTTATAGCTTAGGGGCTGGTTCTCTCCTCCCTTCGGACGAGCTGGGTGTGGGGAACGGAGAGCGCGTGAGTTTTTTCTTTTTTTTAATTTTTTCTTTTCTTTTTCTGATAAAAACAGCCTTTCTCATTCGAAACGTTTACAAACTAAAATTATTTAACTTTTACATCCCATGTTGTACATATTTATTGATTGATTTATTGATGAATAAATATTTAAGCAGAAATTAGAATGCCTGCAGTTCAACATAGCTGGTTTGAGTGGGGCTCTGCACAAAACATACATCACATTGCGTTTACATACATAAAGATATAACTATAACTATAAATGATTATGAATGTATATAGATAAATTAATATATACTAATGAAAATATAAGAACTGTGTTTAGTTACGAAAAAAGGACTCAGTAAGTGCCTGTTTAAAAGGCATCAAAGCTGACTCAGATATTACGGATATTGGTAGGTAGGGAATTCCATGTTTTTGTCCCGTTGTAGCGAAACGAAGATTCAAAATTTTGCGAAGATTGGTACTTAGCAGTTCTTGCTAACGGTAAGCGAAGCTGCAGATCTTTGCTTCTAGTATTGTAATAATGGAATTGACTAGAAAATCGGAACTGCTCATTTAATAGGTATATGCCCGGGCTAGACTATTTAAGGCATTTGTATACCAGCATACAATTCTACGGAAAGTTTCTGCCAAAAGGATGAGGAGGAAGTAATTAAGATTTAATTCATTTTCTTTTTTTTTTCTGCCTTCAATGATTGCAGCAGCGCACCTCTGCAACCTGTCTAGGTACTCTTTCCTAGTGTTGATACTGCATCCATGCATTTCAAACGCAAGAGCAATAATCAACAATTGGAAGTATCAAAATGAGTATTAAATACAAAGTGATACATGCATCAGTCTTGCGTGCCATCCGAAGCATAAAACAAGCACCCCCTACAACGTGTGGGTTGTCTTGGATGAAACTCGCTTGCAATGCGATATCACATTGAATGCGCATGCGCGAGTTGACCCTACTCCCCACTGGGAATAAGAACAATAAGATTAGCATAACAATAAACCTGCCCTGAAAGACTAGGATTTTTCAATTTGTATAAATCGAGTGACGCTTAGTTAGTCTACGTATAGGAATTACCATTTATAGCTTAGGGGCTGGTTCTCTCCTCCCTTCGGACGAGCTGGGTGTGGGGAACGGAGAGCGCGTGAGTTTTTTCTTTTTTTTAATTTTTTCTTTTCTTTTTCTGATAAAAACAGCCTTTCTCATTCGAAACGTTTACAAACTAAAATTATTTAACTTTTACATCCCATGTTGTACATATTTATTGATTGATTTATTGATGAATAAATATTTAAGCAGAAATTAGAATGCCTGCAGTTCAACATAGCTGGTTTAAGTGGGGCTCTGCACAAAACATACATCACATTGCGTTTACATACATAAAGATATAACTATAACTATAAATGATTATGAATGTATATAGATAAATTAATATATACTAATGAAAATATAAGAACTGTGTTTAGTTACGAAAAAAGGACTCAGTAAGTGCCTGTTTAAAAGGCATCAAAGCTGACTCAGATATTACGGATATTGGTAGGTAGGGAATTCCATGTTTTTGCCCCGTTGTAGCGAAACGAAGATTCAAAATTTTGCGAAGATTGGTACTTAGCAGTTCTTGCTAACGGTAAGCGAAGCTGCAGATCTTTGCTTCTAGTATTGTAATAATGGAATTGACTAGAAAATCGGAACTGCTCATTTAATAGGTATATGCCCGGGCTAGACTATTTAAGGCATTTGTATACCAGCATACAATTCTACGGAAAGTTTCTGCCAAAAGGATGAGGAGGAAGTAATTAAGATTTAATTCATTTTCTTTTTTTTTTCTGCCTTCAATGATTGCAGCAGCGCACCTCTGCAACCTGTCTAGGTACTCTTTCCTAGTGTTGATACTGCATCCATGCATTTCAAACGCAAGAGCAATAATCAACAATTGGAAGTATCAAAATGAGTATTAAATACAAAGTGATACATGCATCAGTCTTGCGTGCCATCCGAAGCATAAAACAAGCACCCCCTACAACGTGTGGGTTGTCTTGGATGAAACTCGCTTGCAATGCGATATCACATTGAATGCGCATGCGCGAGTTGACCCTACTCCCCACTGGGAATAAGAACAATAAGATTAGCATAACAATAAACCTGCCCTGAAAGACTAGGATTTTTCAATTTGTATAAATCGAGTGACGCTTAGTTAGTCTACGTATAGGAATTACCATTTATAGCTTAGGGGCTGGTTCTCTCCTCCCTTCGGACGAGCTGGGTGTGGGGAACGGAGAGCGCGTGAGTTTTTTCTTTTTTTTAATTTTTTCTTTTCTTTTTCTGATAAAAACAGCCTTTCTCATTCGAAACGTTTACAAACTAAAATTATTTAACTTTTACATCCCATGTTGTACATATTTATTGATTGATTTATTGATGAATAAATATTTAAGCAGAAATTAGAATGCCTGCAGTTCAACATAGCTGGTTTGAGTGGGGCTCTGCACAAAACATACATCACATTGCGTTTACATACATAAAGATATAACTATAACTATAAATGATTATGAATGTATATAGATAAATTAATATATACTAATGAAAATATAAGAACTGTGTTTAGTTACGAAAAAAGGACTCAGTAAGTGCCTGTTTAAAAGGCATCAAAGCTGACTCAGATATTACGGATATTGGTAGGTAGGGAATTCCATGTTTTTGCCCCGTTGTAGCGAAACGAAGATTCAAAATTTTGCGAAGATTGGTACTTAGCAGTTCTTGCTAACGGTAAGCGAAGCTGCAGATCTTTGCTTCTAGTATTGTAATAATGGAATTGACTAGAAAATCGGAACTGCTCATTTAATAGGTATATGCCCGGGCTAGACTATTTAAGGCATTTGTATACCAGCATACAATTCTACGGAAAGTTTCTGCCAAAAGGATGAGGAGGAAGTAATTAAGATTTAATTCATTTTCTTTTTTTTTTCTGCCTTCAATGATTGCAGCAGCGCACCTCTGCAACCTGTCTAGGTACTCTTTCCTAGTGTTGATACTGCATCCATGCATTTCAAACGCAAGAGCAATAATCAACAATTGGAAGTATCAAAATGAGTATTAAATACAAAGTGATACATGCATCAGTCTTGCGTGCCATCCGAAGCATAAAACAAGCACCCCCTACAACGTGTGGGTTGTCTTGGATGAAACTCGCTTGCAATGCGATATCACATTGAATGCGCATGCGCGAGTTGACCCTACTCCCCACTGGGAATAAGAACAATAAGATTAGCATAACAATAAACCTGCCCTGAAAGACTAGGATTTTTCAATTTGTATAAATCGAGTGACGCTTAGTTAGTCTACGTATAGGAATTACCATTTATAGCTTAGGGGCTGGTTCTCTCCTCCCTTCGGACGAGCTGGGTGTGGGGAACGGAGAGCGCGTGAGTTTTTTCTTTTTTTTAATTTTTTCTTTTCTTTTTCTGATAAAAACAGCCTTTCTCATTCGAAACGTTTACAAACTAAAATTATTTAACTTTTACATCCCATGTTGTACATATTTATTGATTGATTTATTGATGAATAAATATTTAAGCAGAAATTAGAATGCCTGCAGTTCAACATAGCTGGTTTAAGTGGGGCTCTGCACAAAACATACATCACATTGCGTTTACATACATAAAGATATAACTATAACTATAAATGATTATGAATGTATATAGATAAATTAATATATACTAATGAAAATATAAGAACTGTGTTTAGTTACGAAAAAAGGACTCAGTAAGTGCCTGTTTAAAAGGCATCAAAGCTGACTCAGATATTACGGATATTGGTAGGTAGGGAATTCCATGTTTTTGCCCCGTTGTAGCGAAACGAAGATTCAAAATTTTGCGAAGATTGGTACTTAGCAGTTCTTGCTAACGGTAAGCGAAGCTGCAGATCTTTGCTTCTAGTATTGTAATAATGGAATTGACTAGAAAATCGGAACTGCTCATTTAATAGGTATATGCCCGGGCTAGACTATTTAAGGCATTTGTATACCAGCATACAATTCTACGGAAAGTTTCTGCCAAAAGGATGAGGAGGAAGTAATTAAGATTTAATTCATTTTCTTTTTTTTTCTGCCTTCAATGATTGCAGCAGCGCACCTCTGCAACCTGTCTAGGTACTCTTTCCTAGTGTTGATACTGCATCCATGCATTTCAAACGCAAGAGCAATAATCAACAATTGGAAGTATCAAAATGAGTATTAAATACAAAGTGATACATGCATCAGTCTTGCGTGCCATCCGAAGCATAAAACAAGCACCCCCTACAACGTGTGGGTTGTCTTGGATGAAACTCGCTTGCAATGCGATATCACATTGAATGCGCATGCGCGAGTTGACCCTACTCCCCACTGGGAATAAGAACAATAAGATTAGCATAACAATAAACCTGCCCTGAAAGACTAGGATTTTTCAATTTGTATAAATCGAGTGACGCTTAGTTAGTCTACGTATAGGAATTACCATTTATAGCTTAGGGGCTGGTTCTCTCCTCCCTTCGGACGAGCTGGGTGTGGGGAACGGAGAGCGCGTGAGTTTTTTCTTTTTTTTAATTTTTTCTTTTCTTTTTCTGATAAAAACAGCCTTTCTCATTCGAAACGTTTACAAACTAAAATTATTTAACTTTTACATCCCATGTTGTACATATTTATTGATTGATTTATTGATGAATAAATATTTAAGCAGAAATTAGAATGCCTGCAGTTCAACATAGCTGGTTTGAGTGGGGCTCTGCACAAAACATACATCACATTGCGTTTACATACATAAAGATATAACTATAACTATAAATGATTATGAATGTATATAGATAAATTAATATATACTAATGAAAATATAAGAACTGTGTTTAGTTACGAAAAAAGGACTCAGTAAGTGCCTGTTTAAAAGGCATCAAAGCTGACTCAGATATTACGGATATTGGTAGGTAGGGAATTCCATGTTTTTGCCCCGTTGTAGCGAAACGAAGATTCAAAATTTTGCGAAGATTGGTACTTAGCAGTTCTTGCTAACGGTAAGCGAAGCTGCAGATCTTTGCTTCTAGTATTGTAATAATGGAATTGACTAGAAAATCGGAACTGCTCATTTAATAGGTATATGCCCGGGCTAGACTATTTAAGGCATTTGTATACCAGCATACAATTCTACGGAAAGTTTCTGCCAAAAGGATGAGGAGGAAGTAATTAAGATTTAATTCATTTTCTTTTTTTTTTCTGCCTTCAATGATTGCAGCAGCGCACCTCTGCAACCTGTCTAGGTACTCTTTCCTAGTGTTGATACTGCATCCATGCATTTCAAACGCAAGAGCAATAATCAACAATTGGAAGTATCAAAATGAGTATTAAATACAAAGTGATACATGCATCAGTCTTGCGTGCCATCCGAAGCATAAAACAAGCACCCCCTACAACGTGTGGGTTGTCTTGGATGAAACTCGCTTGCAATGCGATATCACATTGAATGCGCATGCGCGAGTTGACCCTACTCCCCACTGGGAATAAGAACAATAAGATTAGCATAACAATAAACCTGCCCTGAAAGACTAGGATTTTTCAATTTGTATAAATCGAGTGACGCTTAGTTAGTCTACGTATAGGAATTACCATTTATAGCTTAGGGGCTGGTTCTCTCCTCCCTTCGGACGAGCTGGGTGTGGGGAACGGAGAGCGCGTGAGTTTTTTCTTTTTTTTAATTTTTTCTTTTCTTTTTCTGATAAAAACAGCCTTTCTCATTCGAAACGTTTACAAACTAAAATTATTTAACTTTTACATCCCATGTTGTACATATTTATTGATTGATTTATTGATGAATAAATATTTAAGCAGAAATTAGAATGCCTGCAGTTCAACATAGCTGGTTTAAGTGGGGCTCTGCACAAAACATACATCACATTGCGTTTACATACATAAAGATATAACTATAACTATAAATGATTATGAATGTATATAGATAAATTAATATATACTAATGAAAATATAAGAACTGTGTTTAGTTACGAAAAAAGGACTCAGTAAGTGCCTGTTTAAAAGGCATCAAAGCTGACTCAGATATTACGGATATTGGTAGGTAGGGAATTCCATGTTTTTGCCCCGTTGTAGCGAAACGAAGATTCAAAATTTTGCGAAGATTGGTACTTAGCAGTTCTTGCTAACGGTAAGCGAAGCTGCAGATCTTTGCTTCTAGTATTGTAATAATGGAATTGACTAGAAAATCGGAACTGCTCATTTAATAGGTATATGCCCGGGCTAGACTATTTAAGGCATTTGTATACCAGCATACAATTCTACGGAAAGTTTCTGCCAAAAGGATGAGGAGGAAGTAATTAAGATTTAATTCATTTTCTTTCTGCCTTCAATGATTGCAGCAGCGCACCTCTGCAACCTGTCTAGGTACTCTTTCCTAGTGTTGATACTGCATCCATGCATTTCAAACGCAAGAGCAATAATCAACAATTGGAAGTATCAAAATGAGTATTAAATACAAAGTGATACATGCATCAGTCTTGCGTGCCATCCGAAGCATAAAACAAGCACCCCCTACAACGTGTGGGTTGTCTTGGATGAAACTCGCTTGCAATGCGATATCACATTGAATGCGCATGCGCGAGTTGACCCTACTCCCCACTGGGAATAAGAACAATAAGATTAGCATAACAATAAACCTGCCCTGAAAGACTAGGATTTTTCAATTTGTATAAATCGAGTGACGCTTAGTTAGTCTACGTATAGGAATTACCATTTATAGCTTAGGGGCTGGTTCTCTCCTCCCTTCGGACGAGCTGGGTGTGGGGAACGGAGAGCGCGTGAGTTTTTTCTTTTTTTTAATTTTTTCTTTTCTTTTTCTGATAAAAACAGCCTTTCTCATTCGAAACGTTTACAAACTAAAATTATTTAACTTTTACATCCCATGTTGTACATATTTATTGATTGATTTATTGATGAATAAATATTTAAGCAGAAATTAGAATGCCTGCAGTTCAACATAGCTGGTTTGAGTGGGGCTCTGCACAAAACATACATCACATTGCGTTTACATACATAAAGATATAACTATAACTATAAATGATTATGAATGTATATAGATAAATTAATATATACTAATGAAAATATAAGAACTGTGTTTAGTTACGAAAAAAGGACTCAGTAAGTGCCTGTTTAAAAGGCATCAAAGCTGACTCAGATATTACGGATATTGGTAGGTAGGGAATTCCATGTTTTTGCCCCGTTGTAGCGAAACGAAGATTCAAAATTTTGCGAAGATTGGTACTTAGCAGTTCTTGCTAACGGTAAGCGAAGCTGCAGATCTTTGCTTCTAGTATTGTAATAATGGAATTGACTAGAAAATCGGAACTGCTCATTTAATAGGTATATGCCCGGGCTAGACTATTTAAGGCATTTGTATACCAGCATACAATTCTACGGAAAGTTTCTGCCAAAAGGATGAGGAGGAAGTAATTAAGATTTAATTCATTTTCTTTTTTTTTTCTGCCTTCAATGATTGCAGCAGCGCACCTCTGCAACCTGTCTAGGTACTCTTTCCTAGTGTTGATACTGCATCCATGCATTTCAAACGCAAGAGCAATAATCAACAATTGGAAGTATCAAAATGAGTATTAAATACAAAGTGATACATGCATCAGTCTTGCGTGCCATCCGAAGCATAAAACAAGCACCCCCTACAACGTGTGGGTTGTCTTGGATGAAACTCGCTTGCAATGCGATATCACATTGAATGCGCATGCGCGAGTTGACCCTACTCCCCACTGGGAATAAGAACAATAAGATTAGCATAACAATAAACCTGCCCTGAAAGACTAGGATTTTTCAATTTGTATAAATCGAGTGACGCTTAGTTAGTCTACGTATAGGAATTACCATTTATAGCTTAGGGGCTGGTTGTCTCCTCCCTTCGGACGAGCTGGGTGTGGGGAACGGAGAGCGCGTGAGTTTTTTCTTTTTTTTAATTTTTTCTTTTCTTTTTCTGATAAAAACAGCCTTTCTCATTCGAAACGTTTACAAACTAAAATTATTTAACTTTTACATCCCATGTTGTACATATTTATTGATTGATTTATTGATGAATAAATATTTAAGCAGAAATTAGAATGCCTGCAGTTCAACATAGCTGGTTTGAGTGGGGCTCTGCACAAAACATACATCACATTGCGTTTACATACATAAAGATATAACTATAACTATAAATGATTATGAATGTATATAGATAAATTAATATATACTAATGAAAATATAAGAACTGTGTTTAGTTACGAAAAAAGGACTCAGTAAGTGCCTGTTTAAAAGGCATCAAAGCTGACTCAGATATTACGGATATTGGTAGGTAGGGAATTCCATGTTTTTGCCCCGTTGTAGCGAAACGAAGATTCAAAATTTTGCGAAGATTGGTACTTAGCAGTTCTTGCTAACGGTAAGCGAAGCTGCAGATCTTTGCTTCTAGTATTGTAATAATGGAATTGACTAGAAAATCGGAACTGCTCATTTAATAGGTATATGCCCGGGCTAGACTATTTAAGGCATTTGTATACCAGCATACAATTCTACGGAAAGTTTCTGCCAAAAGGATGAGGAGGAAGTAATTAAGATTTAATTCATTTTCTTTTTTTTTCCTGCCTTCAATGATTGCAGCAGCGCACCTCTGCAACCTGTCTAGGTACTCTTTCCTAGTGTTGATACTGCATCCATGCATTTCAAACGCAAGAGCAATAATCAACAATTGGAAGTATCAAAATGAGTATTAAATACAAAGTGATACATGCATCAGTCTTGCGTGCCATCCGAAGCATAAAACAAGCACCCCCTACAACGTGTGGGTTGTCTTGGATGAAACTCGCTTGCAATGCGATATCACATTGAATGCGCATGCGCGAGTTGACCCTACTCCCCACTGGGAATAAGAACAATAAGATTAGCATAACAATAAACCTGCCCTGAAAGACTAGGATTTTTCAATTTGTATAAATCGAGTGACGCTTAGTTAGTCTACGTATAGGAATTACCATTTATAGCTTAGGGGCTGGTTCTCTCCTCCCTTCGGACGAGCTGGGTGTGGGGAACGGAGAGCGCGTGAGTTTTTTCTTTTTTTTAATTTTTTCTTTTCTTTTTCTGATAAAAACAGCCTTTCTCATTCGAAACGTTTACAAACTAAAATTATTTAACTTTTACATCCCATGTTGTACATATTTATTGATTGATTTATTGATGAATAAATATTTAAGCAGAAATTAGAATGCCTGCAGTTCAACATAGCTGGTTTGAGTGGGGCTCTGCACAAAACATACATCACATTGCGTTTACATACATAAAGATATAACTATAACTATAAATGATTATGAATGTATATAGATAAATTAATATATACTAATGAAAATATAAGAACTGTGTTTAGTTACGAAAAAAGGACTCAGTAAGTGCCTGTTTAAAAGGCATCAAAGCTGACTCAGATATTACGGATATTGGTAGGTAGGGAATTCCATGTTTTTGCCCCGTTGTAGCGAAACGAAGATTCAAAATTTTGCGAAGATTGGTACTTAGCAGTTCTTGCTAACGGTAAGCGAAGCTGCAGATCTTTGCTTCTAGTATTGTAATAATGGAATTGACTAGAAAATCGGAACTGCTCATTTAATAGGTATATGCCCGGGCTAGACTATTTAAGGCATTTGTATACCAGCATACAATTCTACGGAAAGTTTCTGCCAAAAGGATGAGGAGGAAGTAATTAAGATTTAATTCATTTTCTTTTTTTTTTCTGCCTTCAATGATTGCAGCAGCGCACCTCTGCAACCTGTCTAGGTACTCTTTCCTAGTGTTGATACTGCATCCATGCATTTCAAACGCAAGAGCAATAATCAACAATTGGAAGTATCAAAATGAGTATTAAATACAAAGTGATACATGCATCAGTCTTGCGTGCCATCCGAAGCATAAAACAAGCACCCCCTACAACGTGTGGGTTGTCTTGGATGAAACTCGCTTGCAATGCGATATCACATTGAATGCGCATGCGCGAGTTGACCCTACTCCCCACTGGGAATAAGAACAATAAGATTAGCATAACAATAAACCTGCCCTGAAAGACTAGGATTTTTCAATTTGTATAAATCGAGTGACGCTTAGTTAGTCTACGTATAGGAATTACCATTTATAGCTTAGGGGCTGGTTCTCTCCTCCCTTCGGACGAGCTGGGTGTGGGGAACGGAGAGCGCGTGAGTTTTTTCTTTTTTTTAATTTTTTCTTTTCTTTTTCTGATAAAAACAGCCTTTCTCATTCGAAACGTTTACAAACTAAAATTATTTAACTTTTACATCCCATGTTGTACATATTTATTGATTGATTTATTGATGAATAAATATTTAAGCAGAAATTAGAATGCCTGCAGTTCAACATAGCTGGTTTAAGTGGGGCTCTGCACAAAACATACATCACATTGCGTTTACATACATAAAGATATAACTATAACTATAAATGATTATGAATGTATATAGATAAATTAATATATACTAATGAAAATATAAGAACTGTGTTTAGTTACGAAAAAAGGACTCAGTAAGTGCCTGTTTAAAAGGCATCAAAGCTGACTCAGATATTACGGATATTGGTAGGTAGGGAATTCCATGTTTTTGCCCCGTTGTAGCGAAACGAAGATTCAAAATTTTGCAAAGATTGGTACTTAGCAGTTCTTGCTAACGGTAAGCGAAGCTGCAGATCTTTGCTTCTAGTATTGTAATAATGGAATTGACTAGAAAATCGGAACTGCTCATTTAATAGGTATATGCCCGGGCTAGACTATTTAAGGCATTTGTATACCAGCATACAATTCTACGGAAAGTTTCTGCCAAAAGGATGAGGAGGAAGTAATTAAGATTTAATTCATTTTCTTTTTTTTTCTGCCTTCAATGATTGCAGCAGCGCACCTCTGCAACCTGTCTAGGTACTCTTTCCTAGTGTTGATACTGCATCCATGCATTTCAAACGCAAGAGCAATAATCAACAATTGGAAGTATCAAAATGAGTATTAAATACAAAGTGATACATGCATCAGTCTTGCGTGCCATCCGAAGCATAAAACAAGCACCCCCTACAACGTGTGGGTTGTCTTGGATGAAACTCGCTTGCAATGCGATATCACATTGAATGCGCATGCGCGAGTTGACCCTACTCCCCACTGGGAATAAGAACAATAAGATTAGCATAACAATAAACCTGCCCTGAAAGACTAGGATTTTTCAATTTGTATAAATCGAGTGACGCTTAGTTAGTCTACGTATAGGAATTACCATTTATAGCTTAGGGGCTGGTTGTCTCCTCCCTTCGGACGAGCTGGGTGTGGGGAACGGAGAGCGCGTGAGTTTTTTCTTTTTTTTAATTTTTTCTTTTCTTTTTCTGATAAAAACAGCCTTTCTCATTCGAAACGTTTACAAACTAAAATTATTTAACTTTTACATCCCATGTTGTACATATTTATTGATTGATTTATTGATGAATAAATATTTAAGCAGAAATTAGAATGCCTGCAGTTCAACATAGCTGGTTTAAGTGGGGCTCTGCACAAAACATACATCACATTGCGTTTACATACATAAAGATATAACTATAACTATAAATGATTATGAATGTATATAGATAAATTAATATATACTAATGAAAATATAAGAACTGTGTTTAGTTACGAAAAAAGGACTCAGTAAGTGCCTGTTTAAAAGGCATCAAAGCTGACTCAGATATTACGGATATTGGTAGGTAGGGAATTCCATGTTTTTGCCCCGTTGTAGCGAAACGAAGATTCAAAATTTTGCAAAGATTGGTACTTAGCAGTTCTTGCTAACGGTAAGCGAAGCTGCAGATCTTTGCTTCTAGTATTGTAATAATGGAATTGACTAGAAAATCGGAACTGCTCATTTAATAGGTATATGCCCGGGCTAGACTATTTAAGGCATTTGTATACCAGCATACAATTCTACGGAAAGTTTCTGCCAAAAGGATGAGGAGGAAGTAATTAAGATTTAATTCATTTTCTTTTTTTTTCTGCCTTCAATGATTGCAGCAGCGCACCTCTGCAACCTGTCTAGGTACTCTTTCCTAGTGTTGATACTGCATCCATGCATTTCAAACGCAAGAGCAATAATCAACAATTGGAAGTATCAAAATGAGTATTAAATACAAAGTGATACATGCATCAGTCTTGCGTGCCATCCGAAGCATAAAACAAGCACCCCCTACAACGTGTGGGTTGTCTTGGATGAAACTCGCTTGCAATGCGATATCACATTGAATGCGCATGCGCGAGTTGACCCTACTCCCCACTGGGAATAAGAACAATAAGATTAGCATAACAATAAACCTGCCCTGAAAGACTAGGATTTTTCAATTTGTATAAATCGAGTGACGCTTAGTTAGTCTACGTATAGGAATTACCATTTATAGCTTAGGGGCTGGTTCTCTCCTCCCTTCGGACGAGCTGGGTGTGGGGAACGGAGAGCGCGTGAGTTTTTTCTTTTTTTTAATTTTTTCTTTTCTTTTTCTGATAAAAACAGCCTTTCTCATTCGAAACGTTTACAAACTAAAATTATTTAACTTTTACATCCCATGTTGTACATATTTATTGATTGATTTATTGATGAATAAATATTTAAGCAGAAATTAGAATGCCTGCAGTTCAACATAGCTGGTTTAAGTGGGGCTCTGCACAAAACATACATCACATTGCGTTTACATACATAAAGATATAACTATAACTATAAATGATTATGAATGTATATAGATAAATTAATATATACTAATGAAAATATAAGAACTGTGTTTAGTTACGAAAAAAGGACTCAGTAAGTGCCTGTTTAAAAGGCATCAAAGCTGACTCAGATATTACGGATATTGGTAGGTAGGGAATTCCATGTTTTTGCCCCGTTGTAGCGAAACGAAGATTCAAAATTTTGCGAAGATTGGTACTTAGCAGTTCTTGCTAACGGTAAGCGAAGCTGCAGATCTTTGCTTCTAGTATTGTAATAATGGAATTGACTAGAAAATCGGAACTGCTCATTTAATAGGTATATGCCCGGGCTAGACTATTTAAGGCATTTGTATACCAGCATACAATTCTACGGAAAGTTTCTGCCAAAAGGATGAGGAGGAAGTAATTAAGATTTAATTCATTTTCTTTTTTTTTTCTGCCTTCAATGATTGCAGCAGCGCACCTCTGCAACCTGTCTAGGTACTCTTTCCTAGTGTTGATACTGCATCCATGCATTTCAAACGCAAGAGCAATAATCAACAATTGGAAGTATCAAAATGAGTATTAAATACAAAGTGATACATGCATCAGTCTTGCGTGCCATCCGAAGCATAAAACAAGCACCCCCTACAACGTGTGGGTTGTCTTGGATGAAACTCGCTTGCAATGCGATATCACATTGAATGCGCATGCGCGAGTTGACCCTACTCCCCACTGGGAATAAGAACAATAAGATTAGCATAACAATAAACCTGCCCTGAAAGACTAGGATTTTTCAATTTGTATAAATCGAGTGACGCTTAGTTAGTCTACGTATAGGAATTACCATTTATAGCTTAGGGGCTGGTTGTCTCCTCCCTTCGGACGAGCTGGGTGTGGGGAACGGAGAGCGCGTGAGTTTTTTCTTTTTTTTAATTTTTTCTTTTCTTTTTCTGATAAAAACAGCCTTTCTCATTCGAAACGTTTACAAACTAAAATTATTTAACTTTTACATCCCATGTTGTACATATTTATTGATTGATTTATTGATGAATAAATATTTAAGCAGAAATTAGAATGCCTGCAGTTCAACATAGCTGGTTTAAGTGGGGCTCTGCACAAAACATACATCACATTGCGTTTACATACATAAAGATATAACTATAACTATAAATGATTATGAATGTATATAGATAAATTAATATATACTAATGAAAATATAAGAACTGTGTTTAGTTACGAAAAAAGGACTCAGTAAGTGCCTGTTTAAAAGGCATCAAAGCTGACTCAGATATTACGGATATTGGTAGGTAGGGAATTCCATGTTTTTGCCCCGTTGTAGCGAAACGAAGATTCAAAATTTTGCGAAGATTGGTACTTAGCAGTTCTTGCTAACGGTAAGCGAAGCTGCAGATCTTTGCTTCTAGTATTGTAATAATGGAATTGACTAGAAAATCGGAACTGCTCATTTAATAGGTATATGCCCGGGCTAGACTATTTAAGGCATTTGTATACCAGCATACAATTCTACGGAAAGTTTCTGCCAAAAGGATGAGGAGGAAGTAATTAAGATTTAATTCATTTTCTTTTTTTTTCTGCCTTCAATGATTGCAGCAGCGCACCTCTGCAACCTGTCTAGGTACTCTTTCCTAGTGTTGATACTGCATCCATGCATTTCAAACGCAAGAGCAATAATCAACAATTGGAAGTATCAAAATGAGTATTAAATACAAAGTGATACATGCATCAGTCTTGCGTGCCATCCGAAGCATAAAACAAGCACCCCCTACAACGTGTGGGTTGTCTTGGATGAAACTCGCTTGCAATGCGATATCACATTGAATGCGCATGCGCGAGTTGACCCTACTCCCCACTGAGAATAAGAACAATAAGATTAGCATAACAATAAACCTGCCCTGAAAGACTAGGATTTTTCAATTTGTATAAATCGAGTGACGCTTAGTTAGTCTACGTATAGGAATTACCATTTATAGCTTAGGGGCTGGTTCTCTCCTCCCTTCGGACGAGCTGGGTGTGGGGAACGGAGAGCGCGTGAGTTTTTTCTTTTTTTTAATTTTTTCTTTTCTTTTTCTGATAAAAACAGCCTTTCTCATTCGAAACGTTTACAAACTAAAATTATTTAACTTTTACATCCCATGTTGTACATATTTATTGATTGATTTATTGATGAATAAATATTTAAGCAGAAATTAGAATGCCTGCAGTTCAACATAGCTGGTTTAAGTGGGGCTCTGCACAAAACATACATCACATTGCGTTTACATACATAAAGATATAACTATAACTATAAATGATTATGAATGTATATAGATAAATTAATATATACTAATGAAAATATAAGAACTGTGTTTAGTTACGAAAAAAGGACTCAGTAAGTGCCTGTTTAAAAGGCATCAAAGCTGACTCAGATATTACGGATA
This sequence comes from Metridium senile, assembly GCA_949775045.1. Lineage (NCBI taxonomy): Eukaryota > Metazoa > Cnidaria > Anthozoa > Actiniaria > Metridiidae > Metridium > Metridium senile. Next base: position 3,677,937 of record OX459104.1, read on the forward strand.
TTGGTAGGTAGGGAATTCCATGTTTTTGCCCCGTTGTAGCGAAACGAAGATTCAAAATTTTGCGAAGATTGGTACTTAGCAGTTCTTGCTAACGGTAAGCGAAGCTGCAGATCTTTGCTTCTAGTATTGTAATAATGGAATTGACTAGAAAATCGGAACTGCTCATTTAATAGGTATATGCCCGGGCTAGACTATTTAAGGCATTTGTATACCAGCATACAATTCTACGGAAAGTTTCTGCCAAAAGGATGAGGAGGAAGTAATTAAGATTTAATTCATTTTCTTTTTTTTTCTGCCTTCAATGATTGCAGCAGCGCACCTCTGCAACCTGTCTAGGTACTCTTTCCTAGTGTTGATACTGCATCCATGCATTTCAAACGCAAGAGCAATAATCAACAATTGGAAGTATCAAAATGAGTATTAAATACAAAGTGATACATGCATCAGTCTTGCGTGCCATCCGAAGCATAAAACAAGCACCCCCTACAACGTGTGGGTTGTCTTGGATGAAACTCGCTTGCAATGCGATATCACATTGAATGCGCATGCGCGAGTTGACCCTACTCCCCACTGGGAATAAGAACAATAAGATTAGCATAACAATAAACCTGCCCTGAAAGACTAGGATTTTTCAATTTGTATAAATCGAGTGACGCTTAGTTAGTCTACGTATAGGAATTACCATTTATAGCTTAGGGGCTGGTTCTCTCCTCCCTTCGGACGAGCTGGGTGTGGGGAACGGAGAGCGCGTGAGTTTTTTCTTTTTTTTAATTTTTTCTTTTCTTTTTCTGATAAAAACAGCCTTTCTCATTCGAAACGTTTACAAACTAAAATTATTTAACTTTTACATCCCATGTTGTACATATTTATTGATTGATTTATTGATGAATAAATATTTAAGCAGAAATTAGAATGCCTGCAGTTCAACATAGCTGGTTTAAGTGGGGCTCTGCACAAAACATACATCACATTGCGTTTACATACATAAAGATATAACTATAACTATAAATGATTATGAATGTATATAGATAAATTAATATATACTAATGAAAATATAAGAACTGTGTTTAGTTACGAAAAAAGGACTCAGTAAGTGCCTGTTTAAAAGGCATCAAAGCTGACTCAGATATTACGGATATTGGTAGGTAGGGAATTCCATGTTTTTGCCCCGTTGTAGCGAAACGAAGATTCAAAATTTTGCGAAGATTGGTACTTAGCAGTTCTTGCTAACGGTAAGCGAAGCTGCAGATCTTTGCTTCTAGTATTGTAATAATGGAATTGACTAGAAAATCGGAACTGCTCATTTAATAGGTATATGCCCGGGCTAGACTATTTAAGGCATTTGTATACCAGCATACAATTCTACGGAAAGTTTCTGCCAAAAGGATGAGGAGGAAGTAATTAAGATTTAATTCATTTTCTTTTTTTTTTCTGCCTTCAATGATTGCAGCAGCGCACCTCTGCAACCTGTCTAGGTACTCTTTCCTAGTGTTGATACTGCATCCATGCATTTCAAACGCAAGAGCAATAATCAACAATTGGAAGTATCAAAATGAGTATTAAATACAAAGTGATACATGCATCAGTCTTGCGTGCCATCCGAAGCATAAAACAAGCACCCCCTACAACGTGTGGGTTGTCTTGGATGAAACTCGCTTGCAATGCGATATCACATTGAATGCGCATGCGCGAGTTGACCCTACTCCCCACTGGGAATAAGAACAATAAGATTAGCATAACAATAAACCTGCCCTGAAAGACTAGGATTTTTCAATTTGTATAAATCGAGTGACGCTTAGTTAGTCTACGTATAGGAATTACCATTTATAGCTTAGGGGCTGGTTGTCTCCTCCCTTCGGACGAGCTGGGTGTGGGGAACGGAGAGCGCGTGAGTTTTTTCTTTTTTTTAATTTTTTCTTTTCTTTTTCTGATAAAAACAGCCTTTCTCATTCGAAACGTTTACAAACTAAAATTATTTAACTTTTACATCCCATGTTGTACATATTTATTGATTGATTTATTGATGAATAAATATTTAAGCAGAAATTAGAATGCCTGCAGTTCAACATAGCTGGTTTAAGTGGGGCTCTGCACAAAACATACATCACATTGCGTTTACATACATAAAGATATAACTATAACTATAAATGATTATGAATGTATATAGATAAATTAATATATACTAATGAAAATATAAGAACTGTGTTTAGTTACGAAAAAAGGACTCAGTAAGTGCCTGTTTAAAAGGCATCAAAGCTGACTCAGATATTACGGATATTGGTAGGTAGGGAATTCCATGTTTTTGCCCCGTTGTAGCGAAACGAAGATTCAAAATTTTGCGAAGATTGGTACTTAGCAGTTCTTGCTAACGGTAAGCGAAGCTGCAGATCTTTGCTTCTAGTATTGTAATAATGGAATTGACTAGAAAATCGGAACTGCTCATTTAATAGGTATATGCCCGGGCTAGACTATTTAAGGCATTTGTATACCAGCATACAATTCTACGGAAAGTTTCTGCCAAAAGGATGAGGAGGAAGTAATTAAGATTTAATTCATTTTCTTTTTTTTTCTGCCTTCAATGATTGCAGCAGCGCACCTCTGCAACCTGTCTAGGTACTCTTTCCTAGTGTTGATACTGCATCCATGCATTTCAAACGCAAGAGCAATAATCAACAATTGGAAGTATCAAAATGAGTATTAAATACAAAGTGATACATGCATCAGTCTTGCGTGCCATCCGAAGCATAAAACAAGCACCCCCTACAACGTGTGGGTTGTCTTGGATGAAACTCGCTTGCAATGCGATATCACATTGAATGCGCATGCGCGAGTTGACCCTACTCCCCACTGGGAATAAGAACAATAAGATTAGCATAACAATAAACCTGCCCTGAAAGACTAGGATTTTTCAATTTGTATAAATCGAGTGACGCTTAGTTAGTCTACGTATAGGAATTACCATTTATAGCTTAGGGGCTGGTTGTCTCCTCCCTTCGGACGAGCTGGGTGTGGGGAACGGAGAGCGCGTGAGTTTTTTCTTTTTTTTAATTTTTTCTTTTCTTTTTCTGATAAAAACAGCCTTTCTCATTCGAAACGTTTACAAACTAAAATTATTTAACTTTTACATCCCATGTTGTACATATTTATTGATTGATTTATTGATGAATAAATATTTAAGCAGAAATTAGAATGCCTGCAGTTCAACATAGCTGGTTTAAGTGGGGCTCTGCACAAAACATACATCACATTGCGTTTACATACATAAAGATATAACTATAACTATAAATGATTATGAATGTATATAGATAAATTAATATATACTAATGAAAATATAAGAACTGTGTTTAGTTACGAAAAAAGGACTCAGTAAGTGCCTGTTTAAAAGGCATCAAAGCTGACTCAGATATTACGGATATTGGTAGGTAGGGAATTCCATGTTTTTGCCCCGTTGTAGCGAAACGAAGATTCAAAATTTTGCGAAGATTGGTACTTAGCAGTTCTTGCTAACGGTAAGCGAAGCTGCAGATCTTTGCTTCTAGTATTGTAATAATGGAATTGACTAGAAAATCGGAACTGCTCATTTAATAGGTATATGCCCGGGCTAGACTATTTAAGGCATTTGTATACCAGCATACAATTCTACGGAAAGTTTCTGCCAAAAGGATGAGGAGGAAGTAATTAAGATTTAATTCATTTTCTTTTTTTTTCTGCCTTCAATGATTGCAGCAGCGCACCTCTGCAACCTGTCTAGGTACTCTTTCCTAGTGTTGATACTGCATCCATGCATTTCAAACGCAAGAGCAATAATCAACAATTGGAAGTATCAAAATGAGTATTAAATACAAAGTGATACATGCATCAGTCTTGCGTGCCATCCGAAGCATAAAACAAGCACCCCCTACAACGTGTGGGTTGTCTTGGATGAAACTCGCTTGCAATGCGATATCACATTGAATGCGCATGCACGAGTTGACCCTACTCCCCACTGGGAATAAGAACAATAAGATTAGCATAACAATAAACCTGCCCTGAAAGACTAGGATTTTTCAATTTGTATAAATCGAGTGACGCTTAGTTAGTCTACGTATAGGAATTACCATTTATAGCTTAGGGGCTGGTTCTCTCCTCCCTTCGGACGAGCTGGGTGTGGGGAACGGAGAGCGCGTGAGTTTTTTCTTTTTTTTAATTTTTTCTTTTCTTTTTCTGATAAAAACAGCCTTTCTCATTCGAAACGTTTACAAACTAAAATTATTTAACTTTTACATCCCATGTTGTACATATTTATTGATTGATTTATTGATGAATAAATATTTAAGCAGAAATTAGAATGCCTGCAGTTCAACATAGCTGGTTTAAGTGGGGCTCTGCACAAAACATACATCACATTGCGTTTACATACATAAAGATATAACTATAACTATAAATGATTATGAATGTATATAGATAAATTAATATATACTAATGAAAATATAAGAACTGTGTTTAGTTACGAAAAAAGGACTCAGTAAGTGCCTGTTTAAAAGGCATCAAAGCTGACTCAGATATTACGGATATTGGTAGGTAGGGAATTCCATGTTTTTGCCCCGTTGTAGCGAAACGAAGATTCAAAATTTTGCGAAGATTGGTACTTAGCAGTTCTTGCTAACGGTAAGCGAAGCTGCAGATCTTTGCTTCTAGTATTGTAATAATGGAATTGACTAGAAAATCGGAACTGCTCATTTAATAGGTATATGCCCGGGCTAGACTATTTAAGGCATTTGTATACCAGCATACAATTCTACGGAAAGTTTCTGCCAAAAGGATGAGGAGGAAGTAATTAAGATTTAATTCATTTTCTTTTTTTTTCTGCCTTCAATGATTGCAGCAGCGCACCTCTGCAACCTGTCTAGGTACTCTTTCCTAGTGTTGATACTGCATCCATGCATTTCAAACGCAAGAGCAATAATCAACAATTGGAAGTATCAAAATGAGTATTAAATACAAAGTGATACATGCATCAGTCTTGCGTGCCATCCGAAGCATAAAACAAGCACCCCCTACAACGTGTGGGTTGTCTTGGATGAAACTCGCTTGCAATGCGATATCACATTGAATGCGCATGCGCGAGTTGACCCTACTCCCCACTGAGAATAAGAACAATAAGATTAGCATAACAATAAACCTGCCCTGAAAGACTAGGATTTTTCAATTTGTATAAATCGAGTGACGCTTAGTTAGTCTACGTATAGGAATTACCATTTATAGCTTAGGGGCTGGTTCTCTCCTCCCTTCGGACGAGCTGGGTGTGGGGAACGGAGAGCGCGTGAGTTTTTTCTTTTTTTTAATTTTTTCTTTTCTTTTTCTGATAAAAACAGCCTTTCTCATTCGAAACGTTTACAAACTAAAATTATTTAACTTTTACATCCCATGTTGTACATATTTATTGATTGATTTATTGATGAATAAATATTTAAGCAGAAATTAGAATGCCTGCAGTTCAACATAGCTGGTTTGAGTGGGGCTCTGCACAAAACATACATCACATTGCGTTTACATACATAAAGATATAACTATAACTATAAATGATTATGAATGTATATAGATAAATTAATATATACTAATGAAAATATAAGAACTGTGTTTAGTTACGAAAAAAGGACTCAGTAAGTGCCTGTTTAAAAGGCATCAAAGCTGACTCAGATATTACGGATATTGGTAGGTAGGGAATTCCATGTTTTTGCCCCGTTGTAGCGAAACGAAGATTCAAAATTTTGCGAAGATTGGTACTTAGCAGTTCTTGCTAACGGTAAGCGAAGCTGCAGATCTTTGCTTCTAGTATTGTAATAATGGAATTGACTAGAAAATCGGAACTGCTCATTTAATAGGTATATGCCCGGGCTAGACTATTTAAGGCATTTGTATACCAGCATACAATTCTACGGAAAGTTTCTGCCAAAAGGATGAGGAGGAAGTAATTAAGATTTAATTCATTTTCTTTTTTTTTCTGCCTTCAATGATTGCAGCAGCGCACCTCTGCAACCTGTCTAGGTACTCTTTCCTAGTGTTGATACTGCATCCATGCATTTCAAACGCAAGAGCAATAATCAACAATTGGAAGTATCAAAATGAGTATTAAATACAAAGTGATACATGCATCAGTCTTGCGTGCCATCCGAAGCATAAAACAAGCACCCCCTACAACGTGTGGGTTGTCTTGGATGAAACTCGCTTGCAATGCGATATCACATTGAATGCGCATGCGCGAGTTGACCCTACTCCCCACTGGGAATAAGAACAATAAGATTAGCATAACAATAAACCTGCCCTGAAAGACTAGGATTTTTCAATTTGTATAAATCGAGTGACGCTTAGTTAGTCTACGTATAGGAATTACCATTTATAGCTTAGGGGCTGGTTCTCTCCTCCCTTCGGACGAGCTGGGTGTGGGGAACGGAGAGCGCGTGAGTTTTTTCTTTTTTTTAATTTTTTCTTTTCTTTTTCTGATAAAAACAGCCTTTCTCATTCGAAACGTTTACAAACTAAAATTATTTAACTTTTACATCCCATGTTGTACATATTTATTGATTGATTTATTGATGAATAAATATTTAAGCAGAAATTAGAATGCCTGCAGTTCAACATAGCTGGTTTGAGTGGGGCTCTGCACAAAACATACATCACATTGCGTTTACATACATAAAGATATAACTATAACTATAAATGATTATGAATGTATATAGATAAATTAATATATACTAATGAAAATATAAGAACTGTGTTTAGTTACGAAAAAAGGACTCAGTAAGTGCCTGTTTAAAAGGCATCAAAGCTGACTCAGATATTACGGATATTGGTAGGTAGGGAATTCCATGTTTTTGCCCCGTTGTAGCGAAACGAAGATTCAAAATTTTGCGAAGATTGGTACTTAGCAGTTCTTGCTAACGGTAAGCGAAGCTGCAGATCTTTGCTTCTAGTATTGTAATAATGGAATTGACTAGAAAATCGGAACTGCTCATTTAATAGGTATATGCCCGGGCTAGACTATTTAAGGCATTTGTATACCAGCATACAATTCTACGGAAAGTTTCTGCCAAAAGGATGAGGAGGAAGTAATTAAGATTTAATTCATTTTCTTTTTTTTTCTGCCTTCAATGATTGCAGCAGCGCACCTCTGCAACCTGTCTAGGTACTCTTTCCTAGTGTTGATACTGCATCCATGCATTTCAAACGCAAGAGCAATAATCAACAATTGGAAGTATCAAAATGAGTATTAAATACAAAGTGATACATGCATCAGTCTTGCGTGCCATCCGAAGCATAAAACAAGCACCCCCTACAACGTGTGGGTTGTCTTGGATGAAACTCGCTTGCAATGCGATATCACATTGAATGCGCATGCGCGAGTTGACCCTACTCCCCACTGGGAATAAGAACAATAAGATTAGCATAACAATAAACCTGCCCTGAAAGACTAGGATTTTTCAATTTGTATAAATCGAGTGACGCTTAGTTAGTCTACGTATAGGAATTACCATTTATAGCTTAGGGGCTGGTTCTCTCCTCCCTTCGGACGAGCTGGGTGTGGGGAACGGAGAGCGCGTGAGTTTTTTCTTTTTTTTAATTTTTTCTTTTCTTTTTCTGATAAAAACAGCCTTTCTCATTCGAAACGTTTACAAACTAAAATTATTTAACTTTTACATCCCATGTTGTACATATTTATTGATTGATTTATTGATGAATAAATATTTAAGCAGAAATTAGAATGCCTGCAGTTCAACATAGCTGGTTTGAGTGGGGCTCTGCACAAAACATACATCACATTGCGTTTACATACATAAAGATATAACTATAACTATAAATGATTATGAATGTATATAGATAAATTAATATATACTAATGAAAATATAAGAACTGTGTTTAGTTACGAAAAAAGGACTCAGTAAGTGCCTGTTTAAAAGGCATCAAAGCTGACTCAGATATTACGGATATTGGTAGGTAGGGAATTCCATGTTTTTGCCCCGTTGTAGCGAAACGAAGATTCAAAATTTTGCGAAGATTGGTACTTAGCAGTTCTTGCTAACGGTAAGCGAAGCTGCAGATCTTTGCTTCTAGTATTGTAATAATGGAATTGACTAGAAAATCGGAACTGCTCATTTAATAGGTATATGCCCGGGCTAGACTATTTAAGGCATTTGTATACCAGCATACAATTCTACGGAAAGTTTCTGCCAAAAGGATGAGGAGGAAGTAATTAAGATTTAATTCATTTTCTTTTTTTTTCTGCCTTCAATGATTGCAGCAGCGCACCTCTGCAACCTGTCTAGGTACTCTTTCCTAGTGTTGATACTGCATCCATGCATTTCAAACGCAAGAGCAATAATCAACAATTGGAAGTATCAAAATGAGTATTAAATACAAAGTGATACATGCATCAGTCTTGCGTGCCATCCGAAGCATAAAACAAGCACCCCCTACAACGTGTGGGTTGTCTTGGATGAAACTCGCTTGCAATGCGATATCACATTGAATGCGCATGCGCGAGTTGACCCTACTCCCCACTGAGAATAAGAACAATAAGATTAGCATAACAATAAACCTGCCCTGAAAGACTAGGATTTTTCAATTTGTATAAATCGAGTGACGCTTAGTTAGTCTACGTATAGGAATTACCATTTATAGCTTAGGGGCTGGTTCTCTCCTCCCTTCGGACGAGCTGGGTGTGGGGAACGGAGAGCGCGTGAGTTTTTTCTTTTTTTTAATTTTTTCTTTTCTTTTTCTGATAAAAACAGCCTTTCTCATTCGAAACGTTTACAAACTAAAATTATTTAACTTTTACATCCCATGTTGTACATATTTATTGATTGATTTATTGATGAATAAATATTTAAGCAGAAATTAGAATGCCTGCAGTTCAACATAGCTGGTTTGAGTGGGGCTCTGCACAAAACATACATCACATTGCGTTTACATACATAAAGATATAACTATAACTATAAATGATTATGAATGTATATAGATAAATTAATATATACTAATGAAAATATAAGAACTGTGTTTAGTTACGAAAAAAGGACTCAGTAAGTGCCTGTTTAAAAGGCATCAAAGCTGACTCAGATATTACGGATATTGGTAGGTAGGGAATTCCATGTTTTTGCCCCGTTGTAGCGAAACGAAGATTCAAAATTTTGCGAAGATTGGTACTTAGCAGTTCTTGCTAACGGTAAGCGAAGCTGCAGATCTTTGCTTCTAGTATTGTAATAATGGAATTGACTAGAAAATCGGAACTGCTCATTTAATAGGTATATGCCCGGGCTAGACTATTTAAGGCATTTGTATACCAGCATACAATTCTACGGAAAGTTTCTGCCAAAAGGATGAGGAGGAAGTAATTAAGATTTAATTCATTTTCTTTTTTTTTCTGCCTTCAATGATTGCAGCAGCGCACCTCTGCAACCTGTCTAGGTACTCTTTCCTAGTGTTGATACTGCATCCATGCATTTCAAACGCAAGAGCAATAATCAACAATTGGAAGTATCAAAATGAGTATTAAATACAAAGTGATACATGCATCAGTCTTGCGTGCCATCCGAAGCATAAAACAAGCACCCCCTACAACGTGTGGGTTGTCTTGGATGAAACTCGCTTGCAATGCGATATCACATTGAATGCGCATGCGCGAGTTGACCCTACTCCCCACTGGGAATAAGAACAATAAGATTAGCATAACAATAAACCTGCCCTGAAAGACTAGGATTTTTCAATTTGTATAAATCGAGTGACGCTTAGTTAGTCTACGTATAGGAATTACCATTTATAGCTTAGGGGCTGGTTCTCTCCTCCCTTCGGACGAGCTGGGTGTGGGGAACGGAGAGCGCGTGAGTTTTTTCTTTTTTTTAATTTTTTCTTTTCTTTTTCTGATAAAAACAGCCTTTCTCATTCGAAACGTTTACAAACTAAAATTATTTAACTTTTACATCCCATGTTGTACATATTTATTGATTGATTTATTGATGAATAAATATTTAAGCAGAAATTAGAATGCCTGCAGTTCAACATAGCTGGTTTGAGTGGGGCTCTGCACAAAACATACATCACATTGCGTTTACATACATAAAGATATAACTATAACTATAAATGATTATGAATGTATATAGATAAATTAATATATACTAATGAAAATATAAGAACTGTGTTTAGTTACGAAAAAAGGACTCAGTAAGTGCCTGTTTAAAAGGCATCAAAGCTGACTCAGATATTACGGATATTGGTAGGTAGGGAATTCCATGTTTTTGCCCCGTTGTAGCGAAACGAAGATTCAAAATTTTGCGAAGATTGGTACTTAGCAGTTCTTGCTAACGGTAAGCGAAGCTGCAGATCTTTGCTTCTAGTATTGTAATAATGGAATTGACTAGAAAATCGGAACTGCTCATTTAATAGGTATATGCCCGGGCTAGACTATTTAAGGCATTTGTATACCAGCATACAATTCTACGGAAAGTTTCTGCCAAAAGGATGAGGAGGAAGTAATTAAGATTTAATTCATTTTCTTTTTTTTTCTGCCTTCAATGATTGCAGCAGCGCACCTCTGCAACCTGTCTAGGTACTCTTTCCTAGTGTTGATACTGCATCCATGCATTTCAAACGCAAGAGCAATAATCAACAATTGGAAGTATCAAAATGAGTATTAAATACAAAGTGATACATGCATCAGTCTTGCGTGCCATCCGAAGCATAAAACAAGCACCCCCTACAACGTGTGGGTTGTCTTGGATGAAACTCGCTTGCAATGCGATATCACATTGAATGCGCATGCGCGAGTTGACCCTACTCCCCACTGGGAATAAGAACAATAAGATTAGCATAACAATAAACCTGCCCTGAAAGACTAGGATTTTTCAATTTGTATAAATCGAGTGACGCTTAGTTAGTCTACGTATAGGAATTACCATTTATAGCTTAGGGGCTGGTTCTCTCCTCCCTTCGGACGAGCTGGGTGTGGGGAACGGAGAGCGCGTGAGTTTTTTCTTTTTTTTAATTTTTTCTTTTCTTTTTCTGATAAAAACAGCCTTTCTCATTCGAAACGTTTACAAACTAAAATTATTTAACTTTTACATCCCATGTTGTACATATTTATTGATTGATTTATTGATGAATAAATATTTAAGCAGAAATTAGAATGCCTGCAGTTCAACATAGCTGGTTTGAGTGGGGCTCTGCACAAAACATACATCACATTGCGTTTACATACATAAAGATATAACTATAACTATAAATGATTATGAATGTATATAGATAAATTAATATATACTAATGAAAATATAAGAACTGTGTTTAGTTACGAAAAAAGGACTCAGTAAGTGCCTGTTTAAAAGGCATCAAAGCTGACTCAGATATTACGGATATTGGTAGGTAGGGAATTCCATGTTTTTGCCCCGTTGTAGCGAAACGAAGATTCAAAATTTTGCGAAGATTGGTACTTAGCAGTTCTTGCTAACGGTAAGCGAAGCTGCAGATCTTTGCTTCTAGTATTGTAATAATGGAATTGACTAGAAAATCGGAACTGCTCATTTAATAGGTATATGCCCGGGCTAGACTATTTAAGGCATTTGTATACCAGCATACAATTCTACGGAAAGTTTCTGCCAAAAGGATGAGGAGGAAGTAATTAAGATTTAATTCATTTTCTTTTTTTTTCTGCCTTCAATGATTGCAGCAGCGCACCTCTGCAACCTGTCTAGGTACTCTTTCCTAGTGTTGATACTGCATCCATGCATTTCAAACGCAAGAGCAATAATCAACAATTGGAAGTATCAAAATGAGTATTAAATACAAAGTGATACATGCATCAGTCTTGCGTGCCATCCGAAGCATAAAACAAGCACCCCCTACAACGTGTGGGTTGTCTTGGATGAAACTCGCTTGCAATGCGATATCACATTGAATGCGCATGCGCGAGTTGACCCTACTCCCCACTGGGAATAAGAACAATAAGATTAGCATAACAATAAACCTGCCCTGAAAGACTAGGATTTTTCAATTTGTATAAATCGAGTGACGCTTAGTTAGTCTACGTATAGGAATTACCATTTATAGCTTAGGGGCTGGTTGTCTCCTCCCTTCGGACGAGCTGGGTGTGGGGAACGGAGAGCGCGTGAGTTTTTTCTTTTTTTTAATTTTTTCTTTTCTTTTTCTGATAAAAACAGCCTTTCTCATTCGAAACGTTTACAAACTAAAATTATTTAACTTTTACATCCCATGTTGTACATATTTATTGATTGATTTATTGATGAATAAATATTTAAGCAGAAATTAGAATGCCTGCAGTTCAACATAGCTGGTTTAAGTGGGGCTCTGCACAAAACATACATCACATTGCGTTTACATACATAAAGATATAACTATAACTATAAATGATTATGAATGTATATAGATAAATTAATATATACTAATGAAAATATAAGAACTGTGTTTAGTTACGAAAAAAGGACTCAGTAAGTGCCTGTTTAAAAGGCATCAAAGCTGACTCAGATATTACGGATATTGGTAGGTAGGGAATTCCATGTTTTTGCCCCGTTGTAGCGAAACGAAGATTCAAAATTTTGCGAAGATTGGTACTTAGCAGTTCTTGCTAACGGTAAGCGAAGCTGCAGATCTTTGCTTCTAGTATTGTAATAATGGAATTGACTAGAAAATCGGAACTGCTCATTTAATAGGTATATGCCCGGGCTAGACTATTTAAGGCATTTGTATACCAGCATACAATTCTACGGAAAGTTTCTGCCAAAAGGATGAGGAGGAAGTAATTAAGATTTAATTCATTTTCTTTTTTTTTCTGCCTTCAATGATTGCAGCAGCGCACCTCTGCAACCTGTCTAGGTACTCTTTCCTAGTGTTGATACTGCATCCATGCATTTCAAACGCAAGAGCAATAATCAACAATTGGAAGTATCAAAATGAGTATTAAATACAAAGTGATACATGCATCAGTCTTGCGTGCCATCCGAAGCATAAAACAAGCACCCCCTACAACGTGTGGGTTGTCTTGGATGAAACTCGCTTGCAATGCGATATCACATTGAATGCGCATGCGCGAGTTGACCCTACTCCCCACTGGGAATAAGAACAATAAGATTAGCATAACAATAAACCTGCCCTGAAAGACTAGGATTTTTCAATTTGTATAAATCGAGTGACGCTTAGTTAGTCTACGTATAGGAATTACCATTTATAGCTTAGGGGCTGGTTCTCTCCTCCCTTCGGACGAGCTGGGTGTGGGGAACGGAGAGCGCGTGAGTTTTTTCTTTTTTTTAATTTTTTCTTTTCTTTTTCTGATAAAAACAGCCTTTCTCATTCGAAACGTTTACAAACTAAAATTATTTAACTTTTACATCCCATGTTGTACATATTTATTGATTGATTTATTGATGAATAAATATTTAAGCAGAAATTAGAATGCCTGCAGTTCAACATAGCTGGTTTGAGTGGGGCTCTGCACAAAACATACATCACATTGCGTTTACATACATAAAGATATAACTATAACTATAAATGATTATGAATGTATATAGATAAATTAATATATACTAATGAAAATATAAGAACTGTGTTTAGTTACGAAAAAAGGACTCAGTAAGTGCCTGTTTAAAAGGCATCAAAGCTGACTCAGATATTACGGATATTGGTAGGTAGGGAATTCCATGTTTTTGCCCCGTTGTAGCGAAACGAAGATTCAAAATTTTGCGAAGATTGGTACTTAGCAGTTCTTGCTAACGGTAAGCGAAGCTGCAGATCTTTGCTTCTAGTATTGTAATAATGGAATTGACTAGAAAATCGGAACTGCTCATTTAATAGGTATATGCCCGGGCTAGACTATTTAAGGCATTTGTATACCAGCATACAATTCTACGGAAAGTTTCTGCCAAAAGGATGAGGAGGAAGTAATTAAGATTTAATTCATTTTCTTTTTTTTTCTGCCTTCAATGATTGCAGCAGCGCACCTCTGCAACCTGTCTAGGTACTCTTTCCTAGTGTTGATACTGCATCCATGCATTTCAAACGCAAGAGCAATAATCAACAATTGGAAGTATCAAAATGAGTATTAAATACAAAGTGATACATGCATCAGTCTTGCGTGCCATCCGAAGCATAAAACAAGCACCCCCTACAACGTGTGGGTTGTCTTGGATGAAACTCGCTTGCAATGCGATATCACATTGAATGCGCATGCGCGAGTTGACCCTACTCCCCACTGGGAATAAGAACAATAAGATTAGCATAACAATAAACCTGCCCTGAAAGACTAGGATTTTTCAATTTGTATAAATCGAGTGACGCTTAGTTAGTCTACGTATAGGAATTACCATTTATAGCTTAGGGGCTGGTTCTCTCCTCCCTTCGGACGAGCTGGGTGTGGGGAACGGAGAGCGCGTGAGTTTTTTCTTTTTTTTAATTTTTTCTTTTCTTTTTCTGATAAAAACAGCCTTTCTCATTCGAAACGTTTACAAACTAAAATTATTTAACTTTTACATCCCATGTTGTACATATTTATTGATTGATTTATTGATGAATAAATATTTAAGCAGAAATTAGAATGCCTGCAGTTCAACATAGCTGGTTTGAGTGGGGCTCTGCACAAAACATACATCACATTGCGTTTACATACATAAAGATATAACTATAACTATAAATGATTATGAATGTATATAGATAAATTAATATATACTAATGAAAATATAAGAACTGTGTTTAGTTACGAAAAAAGGACTCAGTAAGTGCCTGTTTAAAAGGCATCAAAGCTGACTCAGATATTACGGATATTGGTAGGTAGGGAATTCCATGTTTTTGCCCCGTTGTAGCGAAACGAAGATTCAAAATTTTGCGAAGATTGGTACTTAGCAGTTCTTGCTAACGGTAAGCGAAGCTGCAGATCTTTGCTTCTAGTATTGTAATAATGGAATTGACTAGAAAATCGGAACTGCTCATTTAATAGGTATATGCCCGGGCTAGACTATTTAAGGCATTTGTATACCAGCATACAATTCTACGGAAAGTTTCTGCCAAAAGGATGAGGAGGAAGTAATTAAGATTTAATTCATTTTCTTTTTTTTTCTGCCTTCAATGATTGCAGCAGCGCACCTCTGCAACCTGTCTAGGTACTCTTTCCTAGTGTTGATACTGCATCCATGCATTTCAAACGCAAGAGCAATAATCAACAATTGGAAGTATCAAAATGAGTATTAAATACAAAGTGATACATGCATCAGTCTTGCGTGCCATCCGAAGCATAAAACAAGCACCCCCTACAACGTGTGGGTTGTCTTGGATGAAACTCGCTTGCAATGCGATATCACATTGAATGCGCATGCGCGAGTTGACCCTACTCCCCACTGGGAATAAGAACAATAAGATTAGCATAACAATAAACCTGCCCTGAAAGACTAGGATTTTTCAATTTGTATAAATCGAGTGACGCTTAGTTAGTCTACGTATAGGAATTACCATTTATAGCTTAGGGGCTGGTTCTCTCCTCCCTTCGGACGAGCTGGGTGTGGGGAACGGAGAGCGCGTGAGTTTTTTCTTTTTTTTAATTTTTTCTTTTCTTTTTCTGATAAAAACAGCCTTTCTCATTCGAAACGTTTACAAACTAAAATTATTTAACTTTTACATCCCATGTTGTACATATTTATTGATTGATTTATTGATGAATAAATATTTAAGCAGAAATTAGAATGCCTGCAGTTCAACATAGCTGGTTTAAGTGGGGCTCTGCACAAAACATACATCACATTGCGTTTACATACATAAAGATATAACTATAACTATAAATGATTATGAATGTATATAGATAAATTAATATATACTAATGAAAATATAAGAACTGTGTTTAGTTACGAAAAAAGGACTCAGTAAGTGCCTGTTTAAAAGGCATCAAAGCTGACTCAGATATTACGGATATTGGTAGGTAGGGAATTCCATGTTTTTGCCCCGTTGTAGCGAAACGAAGATTCAAAATTTTGCGAAGATTGGTACTTAGCAGTTCTTGCTAACGGTAAGCGAAGCTGCAGATCTTTGCTTCTAGTATTGTAATAATGGAATTGACTAGAAAATCGGAACTGCTCATTTAATAGGTATATGCCCGGGCTAGACTATTTAAGGCATTTGTATACCAGCATACAATTCTACGGAAAGTTTCTGCCAAAAGGATGAGGAGGAAGTAATTAAGATTTAATTCATTTTCTTTTTTTTTCTGCCTTCAATGATTGCAGCAGCGCACCTCTGCAACCTGTCTAGGTACTCTTTCCTAGTGTTGATACTGCATCCATGCATTTCAAACGCAAGAGCAATAATCAACAATTGGAAGTATCAAAATGAGTATTAAATACAAAGTGATACATGCATCAGTCTTGCGTGCCATCCGAAGCATAAAACAAGCACCCCCTACAACGTGTGGGTTGTCTTGGATGAAACTCGCTTGCAATGCGATATCACATTGAATGCGCATGCGCGAGTTGACCCTACTCCCCACTGGGAATAAGAACAATAAGATTAGCATAACAATAAACCTGCCCTGAAAGACTAGGATTTTTCAATTTGTATAAATCGAGTGACGCTTAGTTAGTCTACGTATAGGAATTACCATTTATAGCTTAGGGGCTGGTTCTCTCCTCCCTTCGGACGAGCTGGGTGTGGGGAACGGAGAGCGCGTGAGTTTTTTCTTTTTTTTAATTTTTTCTTTTCTTTTTCTGATAAAAACAGCCTTTCTCATTCGAAACGTTTACAAACTAAAATTATGTAACTTTTACATCCCATGTTGTACATATTTATTGATTGATTTATTGATGAATAAATATTTAAGCAGAAATTAGAATGCCTGCAGTTCAACATAGCTGGTTTAAGTGGGGCTCTGCACAAAACATACATCACATTGCGTTTACATACATAAAGATATAACTATAACTATAAATGATTATGAATGTATATAGATAAATTAATATATACTAATGAAAATATAAGAACTGTGTTTAGTTACGAAAAAAGGACTCAGTAAGTGCCTGTTTAAAAGGCATCAAAGCTGACTCAGATATTACGGATATTGGTAGGTAGGGAATTCCATGTTTTTGCCCCGTTGTAGCGAAACGAAGATTCAAAATTTTGCGAAGATTGGTACTTAGCAGTTCTTGCTAACGGTAAGCGAAGCTGCAGATCTTTGCTTCTAGTATTGTAATAATGGAATTGACTAGAAAATCGGAACTGCTCATTTAATAGGTATATGCCCGGGCTAGACTATTTAAGGCATTTGTATACCAGCATACAATTCTACGGAAAGTTTCTGCCAAAAGGATGAGGAGGAAGTAATTAAGATTTAATTCATTTTCTTTTTTTTTCTGCCTTCAATGATTGCAGCAGCGCACCTCTGCAACCTGTCTAGGTACTCTTTCCTAGTGTTGATACTGCATCCATGCATTTCAAACGCAAGAGCAATAATCAACAATTGGAAGTATCAAAATGAGTATTAAATACAAAGTGATACATGCATCAGTCTTGCGTGCCATCCGAAGCATAAAACAAGCACCCCCTACAACGTGTGGGTTGTCTTGGATGAAACTCGCTTGCAATGCGATATCACATTGAATGCGCATGCGCGAGTTGACCCTACTCCCCACTGGGAATAAGAACAATAAGATTAGCATAACAATAAACCTGCCCTGAAAGACTAGGAGTTTTCAATTTGTATAAATCGAGTGACGCTTAGTTAGTCTACGTATAGGAATTACCATTTATAGCTTAGGGGCTGGTTCTCTCCTCCCTTCGGACGAGCTGGGTGTGGGGAACGGAGAGCGCGTGAGTTTTTTCTTTTTTTTAATTTTTTCTTTTCTTTTTCTGATAAAAACAGCCTTTCTCATTCGAAACGTTTACAAACTAAAATTATGTAACTTTTACATCCCATGTTGTACATATTTATTGATTGATTTATTGATGAATAAATATTTAAGCAGAAATTAGAATGCCTGCAGTTCAACATAGCTGGTTTAAGTGGGGCTCTGCACAAAACATACATCACATTGCGTTTACATACATAAAGATATAACTATAACTATAAATGATTATGAATGTATATAGATAAATTAATATATACTAATGAAAATATAAGAACTGTGTTTAGTTACGAAAAAAGGACTCAGTAAGTGCCTGTTTAAAAGGCATCAAAGCTGACTCAGATATTACGGATATTGGTAGGTAGGGAATTCCATGTTTTTGCCCCGTTGTAGCGAAACGAAGATTCAAAATTTTGCGAAGATTGGTACTTAGCAGTTCTTGCTAACGGTAAGCGAAGCTGCAGATCTTTGCTTCTAGTATTGTAATAATGGAATTGACTAGAAAATCGGAACTGCTCATTTAATAGGTATATGCCCGGGCTAGACTATTTAAGGCATTTGTATACCAGCATACAATTCTACGGAAAGTTTCTGCCAAAAGGATGAGGAGGAAGTAATTAAGATTTAATTCATTTTCTTTTTTTTTCTGCCTTCAATGATTGCAGCAGCGCACCTCTGCAACCTGTCTAGGTACTCTTTCCTAGTGTTGATACTGCATCCATGCATTTCAAACGCAAGAGCAATAATCAACAATTGGAAGTATCAAAATGAGTATTAAATACAAAGTGATACATGCATCAGTCTTGCGTGCCATCCGAAGCATAAAACAAGCACCCCCTACAACGTGTGGGTTGTCTTGGATGAAACTCGCTTGCAATGCGATATCACATTGAATGCGCATGCGCGAGTTGACCCTACTCCCCACTGGGAATAAGAACAATAAGATTAGCATAACAATAAACCTGCCCTGAAAGACTAGGAGTTTTCAATTTGTATAAATCGAGTGACGCTTAGTTAGTCTACGTATAGGAATTACCATTTATAGCTTAGGGGCTGGTTCTCTCCTCCCTTCGGACGAGCTGGGTGTGGGGAACGGAGAGCGCGTGAGTTTTTTCTTTTTTTTAATTTTTTCTTTTCTTTTTCTGATAAAAACAGCCTTTCTCATTCGAAACGTTTACAAACTAAAATTATGTAACTTTTACATCCCATGTTGTACATATTTATTGATTGATTTATTGATGAATAAATATTTAAGCAGAAATTAGAATGCCTGCAGTTCAACATAGCTGGTTTAAGTGGGGCTCTGCACAAAACATACATCACATTGCGTTTACATACATAAAGATATAACTATAACTATAAATGATTATGAATGTATATAGATAAATTAATATATACTAATGAAAATATAAGAACTGTGTTTAGTTACGAAAAAAGGACTCAGTAAGTGCCTGTTTAAAAGGCATCAAAGCTGACTCAGATATTACGGATATTGGTAGGTAGGGAATTCCATGTTTTTGCCCCGTTGTAGCGAAACGAAGATTCAAAATTTTGCGAAGATTGGTACTTAGCAGTTCTTGCTAACGGTAAGCGAAGCTGCAGATCTTTGCTTCTAGTATTGTAATAATGGAATTGACTAGAAAATCGGAACTGCTCATTTAATAGGTATATGCCCGGGCTAGACTATTTAAGGCATTTGTATACCAGCATACAATTCTACGGAAAGTTTCTGCCAAAAGGATGAGGAGGAAGTAATTAAGATTTAATTCATTTTCTTTTTTTTTCTGCCTTCAATGATTGCAGCAGCGCACCTCTGCAACCTGTCTAGGTACTCTTTCCTAGTGTTGATACTGCATCCATGCATTTCAAACGCAAGAGCAATAATCAACAATTGGAAGTATCAAAATGAGTATTAAATACAAAGTGATACATGCATCAGTCTTGCGTGCCATCCGAAGCATAAAACAAGCACCCCCTACAACGTGTGGGTTGTCTTGGATGAAACTCGCTTGCAATGCGATATCACATTGAATGCGCATGCGCGAGTTGACCCTACTCCCCACTGGGAATAAGAACAATAAGATTAGCATAACAATAAACCTGCCCTGAAAGACTAGGATTTTTCAATTTGTATAAATCGAGTGACGCTTAGTTAGTCTACGTATAGGAATTACCATTTATAGCTTAGGGGCTGGTTCTCTCCTCCCTTCGGACGAGCTGGGTGTGGGGAACGGAGAGCGCGTGAGTTTTTTCTTTTTTTTAATTTTTTCTTTTCTTTTTCTGATAAAAACAGCCTTTCTCATTCGAAACGTTTACAAACTAAAATTATGTAACTTTTACATCCCATGTTGTACATATTTATTGATTGATTTATTGATGAATAAATATTTAAGCAGAAATTAGAATGCCTGCAGTTCAACATAGCTGGTTTAAGTGGGGCTCTGCACAAAACATACATCACATTGCGTTTACATACATAAAGATATAACTATAACTATAAATGATTATGAATGTATATAGATAAATTAATATATACTAATGAAAATATAAGAACTGTGTTTAGTTACGAAAAAAGGACTCAGTAAGTGCCTGTTTAAAAGGCATCAAAGCTGACTCAGATATTACGGATATTGGTAGGTAGGGAATTCCATGTTTTTGCCCCGTTGTAGCGAAACGAAGATTCAAAATTTTGCGAAGATTGGTACTTAGCAGTTCTTGCTAACGGTAAGCGAAGCTGCAGATCTTTGCTTCTAGTATTGTAATAATGGAATTGACTAGAAAATCGGAACTGCTCATTTAATAGGTATATGCCCGGGCTAGACTATTTAAGGCATTTGTATACCAGCATACAATTCTACGGAAAGTTTCTGCCAAAAGGATGAGGAGGAAGTAATTAAGATTTAATTCATTTTCTTTTTTTTTCTGCCTTCAATGATTGCAGCAGCGCACCTCTGCAACCTGTCTAGGTACTCTTTCCTAGTGTTGATACTGCATCCATGCATTTCAAACGCAAGAGCAATAATCAACAATTGGAAGTATCAAAATGAGTATTAAATACAAAGTGATACATGCATCAGTCTTGCGTGCCATCCGAAGCATAAAACAAGCACCCCCTACAACGTGTGGGTTGTCTTGGATGAAACTCGCTTGCAATGCGATATCACATTGAATGCGCATGCGCGAGTTGACCCTACTCCCCACTGGGAATAAGAACAATAAGATTAGCATAACAATAAACCTGCCCTGAAAGACTAGGATTTTTCAATTTGTATAAATCGAGTGACGCTTAGTTAGTCTACGTATAGGAATTACCATTTATAGCTTAGGGGCTGGTTCTCTCCTCCCTTCGGACGAGCTGGGTGTGGGGAACGGAGAGCGCGTGAGTTTTTTCTTTTTTTTAATTTTTTCTTTTCTTTTTCTGATAAAAACAGCCTTTCTCATTCGAAACGTTTACAAACTAAAATTATGTAACTTTTACATCCCATGTTGTACATATTTATTGATTGATTTATTGATGAATAAATATTTAAGCAGAAATTAGAATGCCTGCAGTTCAACATAGCTGGTTTAAGTGGGGCTCTGCACAAAACATACATCACATTGCGTTTACATACATAAAGATATAACTATAACTATAAATGATTATGAATGTATATAGATAAATTAATATATACTAATGAAAATATAAGAACTGTGTTTAGTTACGAAAAAAGGACTCAGTAAGTGCCTGTTTAAAAGGCATCAAAGCTGACTCAGATATTACGGATATTGGTAGGTAGGGAATTCCATGTTTTTGCCCCGTTGTAGCGAAACGAAGATTCAAAATTTTGCGAAGATTGGTACTTAGCAGTTCTTGCTAACGGTAAGCGAAGCTGCAGATCTTTGCTTCTAGTATTGTAATAATGGAATTGACTAGAAAATCGGAACTGCTCATTTAATAGGTATATGCCCGGGCTAGACTATTTAAGGCATTTGTATACCAGCATACAATTCTACGGAAAGTTTCTGCCAAAAGGATGAGGAGGAAGTAATTAAGATTTAATTCATTTTCTTTTTTTTTCTGCCTTCAATGATTGCAGCAGCGCACCTCTGCAACCTGTCTAGGTACTCTTTCCTAGTGTTGATACTGCATCCATGCATTTCAAACGCAAGAGCAATAATCAACAATTGGAAGTATCAAAATGAGTATTAAATACAAAGTGATACATGCATCAGTCTTGCGTGCCATCCGAAGCATAAAACAAGCACCCCCTACAACGTGTGGGTTGTCTTGGATGAAACTCGCTTGCAATGCGATATCACATTGAATGCGCATGCGCGAGTTGACCCTACTCCCCACTGGGAATAAGAACAATAAGATTAGCATAACAATAAACCTGCCCTGAAAGACTAGGATTTTTCAATTTGTATAAATCGAGTGACGCTTAGTTAGTCTACGTATAGGAATTACCATTTATAGCTTAGGGGCTGGTTCTCTCCTCCCTTCGGACGAGCTGGGTGTGGGGAACGGAGAGCGCGTGAGTTTTTTCTTTTTTTTAATTTTTTCTTTTCTTTTTCTGATAAAAACAGCCTTTCTCATTCGAAACGTTTACAAACTAAAATTATGTAACTTTTACATCCCATGTTGTACATATTTATTGATTGATTTATTGATGAATAAATATTTAAGCAGAAATTAGAATGCCTGCAGTTCAACATAGCTGGTTTAAGTGGGGCTCTGCACAAAACATACATCACATTGCGTTTACATACATAAAGATATAACTATAACTATAAATGATTATGAATGTATATAGATAAATTAATATATACTAATGAAAATATAAGAACTGTGTTTAGTTACGAAAAAAGGACTCAGTAAGTGCCTGTTTAAAAGGCATCAAAGCTGACTCAGATATTACGGATATTGGTAGGTAGGGAATTCCATGTTTTTGCCCCGTTGTAGCGAAACGAAGATTCAAAATTTTGCGAAGATTGGTACTTAGCAGTTCTTGCTAACGGTAAGCGAAGCTGCAGATCTTTGCTTCTAGTATTGTAATAATGGAATTGACTAGAAAATCGGAACTGCTCATTTAATAGGTATATGCCCGGGCTAGACTATTTAAGGCATTTGTATACCAGCATACAATTCTACGGAAAGTTTCTGCCAAAAGGATGAGGAGGAAGTAATTAAGATTTAATTCATTTTCTTTTTTTTTCTGCCTTCAATGATTGCAGCAGCGCACCTCTGCAACCTGTCTAGGTACTCTTTCCTAGTGTTGATACTGCATCCATGCATTTCAAACGCAAGAGCAATAATCAACAATTGGAAGTATCAAAATGAGTATTAAATACAAAGTGATACATGCATCAGTCTTGCGTGCCATCCGAAGCATAAAACAAGCACCCCCTACAACGTGTGGGTTGTCTTGGATGAAACTCGCTTGCAATGCGATATCACATTGAATGCGCATGCGCGAGTTGACCCTACTCCCCACTGGGAATAAGAACAATAAGATTAGCATAACAATAAACCTGCCCTGAAAGACTAGGATTTTTCAATTTGTATAAATCGAGTGACGCTTAGTTAGTCTACGTATAGGAATTACCATTTATAGCTTAGGGGCTGGTTCTCTCCTCCCTTCGGACGAGCTGGGTGTGGGGAACGGAGAGCGCGTGAGTTTTTTCTTTTTTTTAATTTTTTCTTTTCTTTTTCTGATAAAAACAGCCTTTCTCATTCGAAACGTTTACAAACTAAAATTATGTAACTTTTACATCCCATGTTGTACATATTTATTGATTGATTTATTGATGAATAAATATTTAAGCAGAAATTAGAATGCCTGCAGTTCAACATAGCTGGTTTAAGTGGGGCTCTGCACAAAACATACATCACATTGCGTTTACATACATAAAGATATAACTATAACTATAAATGATTATGAATGTATATAGATAAATTAATATATACTAATGAAAATATAAGAACTGTGTTTAGTTACGAAAAAAGGACTCAGTAAGTGCCTGTTTAAAAGGCATCAAAGCTGACTCAGATATTACGGATATTGGTAGGTAGGGAATTCCATGTTTTTGCCCCGTTGTAGCGAAACGAAGATTCAAAATTTTGCGAAGATTGGTACTTAGCAGTTCTTGCTAACGGTAAGCGAAGCTGCAGATCTTTGCTTCTAGTATTGTAATAATGGAATTGACTAGAAAATCGGAACTGCTCATTTAATAGGTATATGCCCGGGCTAGACTATTTAAGGCATTTGTATACCAGCATACAATTCTACGGAAAGTTTCTGCCAAAAGGATGAGGAGGAAGTAATTAAGATTTAATTCATTTTCTTTTTTTTTCTGCCTTCAATGATTGCAGCAGCGCACCTCTGCAACCTGTCTAGGTACTCTTTCCTAGTGTTGATACTGCATCCATGCATTTCAAACGCAAGAGCAATAATCAACAATTGGAAGTATCAAAATGAGTATTAAATACAAAGTGATACATGCATCAGTCTTGCGTGCCATCCGAAGCATAAAACAAGCACCCCCTACAACGTGTGGGTTGTCTTGGATGAAACTCGCTTGCAATGCGATATCACATTGAATGCGCATGCGCGAGTTGACCCTACTCCCCACTGGGAATAAGAACAATAAGATTAGCATAACAATAAACCTGCCCTGAAAGACTAGGAGTTTTCAATTTGTATAAATCGAGTGACGCTTAGTTAGTCTACGTATAGGAATTACCATTTATAGCTTAGGGGCTGGTTCTCTCCTCCCTTCGGACGAGCTGGGTGTGGGGAACGGAGAGCGCGTGAGTTTTTTCTTTTTTTTAATTTTTTCTTTTCTTTTTCTGATAAAAACAGCCTTTCTCATTCGAAACGTTTACAAACTAAAATTATGTAACTTTTACATCCCATGTTGTACATATTTATTGATTGATTTATTGATGAATAAATATTTAAGCAGAAATTAGAATGCCTGCAGTTCAACATAGCTGGTTTAAGTGGGGCTCTGCACAAAACATACATCACATTGCGTTTACATACATAAAGATATAACTATAACTATAAATGATTATGAATGTATATAGATAAATTAATATATACTAATGAAAATATAAGAACTGTGTTTAGTTACGAAAAAAGGACTCAGTAAGTGCCTGTTTAAAAGGCATCAAAGCTGACTCAGATATTACGGATATTGGTAGGTAGGGAATTCCATGTTTTTGCCCCGTTGTAGCGAAACGAAGATTCAAAATTTTGCGAAGATTGGTACTTAGCAGTTCTTGCTAACGGTAAGCGAAGCTGCAGATCTTTGCTTCTAGTATTGTAATAATGGAATTGACTAGAAAATCGGAACTGCTCATTTAATAGGTATATGCCCGGGCTAGACTATTTAAGGCATTTGTATACCAGCATACAATTCTACGGAAAGTTTCTGCCAAAAGGATGAGGAGGAAGTAATTAAGATTTAATTCATTTTCTTTTTTTTTCTGCCTTCAATGATTGCAGCAGCGCACCTCTGCAACCTGTCTAGGTACTCTTTCCTAGTGTTGATACTGCATCCATGCATTTCAAACGCAAGAGCAATAATCAACAATTGGAAGTATCAAAATGAGTATTAAATACAAAGTGATACATGCATCAGTCTTGCGTGCCATCCGAAGCATAAAACAAGCACCCCCTACAACGTGTGGGTTGTCTTGGATGAAACTCGCTTGCAATGCGATATCACATTGAATGCGCATGCGCGAGTTGACCCTACTCCCCACTGGGAATAAGAACAATAAGATTAGCATAACAATAAACCTGCCCTGAAAGACTAGGATTTTTCAATTTGTATAAATCGAGTGACGCTTAGTTAGTCTACGTATAGGAATTACCATTTATAGCTTAGGGGCTGGTTCTCTCCTCCCTTCGGACGAGCTGGGTGTGGGGAACGGAGAGCGCGTGAGTTTTTTCTTTTTTTTAATTTTTTCTTTTCTTTTTCTGATAAAAACAGCCTTTCTCATTCGAAACGTTTACAAACTAAAATTATGTAACTTTTACATCCCATGTTGTACATATTTATTGATTGATTTATTGATGAATAAATATTTAAGCAGAAATTAGAATGCCTGCAGTTCAACATAGCTGGTTTAAGTGGGGCTCTGCACAAAACATACATCACATTGCGTTTACATACATAAAGATATAACTATAACTATAAATGATTATGAATGTATATAGATAAATTAATATATACTAATGAAAATATAAGAACTGTGTTTAGTTACGAAAAAAGGACTCAGTAAGTGCCTGTTTAAAAGGCATCAAAGCTGACTCAGATATTACGGATATTGGTAGGTAGGGAATTCCATGTTTTTGCCCCGTTGTAGCGAAACGAAGATTCAAAATTTTGCGAAGATTGGTACTTAGCAGTTCTTGCTAACGGTAAGCGAAGCTGCAGATCTTTGCTTCTAGTATTGTAATAATGGAATTGACTAGAAAATCGGAACTGCTCATTTAATAGGTATATGCCCGGGCTAGACTATTTAAGGCATTTGTATACCAGCATACAATTCTACGGAAAGTTTCTGCCAAAAGGATGAGGAGGAAGTAATTAAGATTTAATTCATTTTCTTTTTTTTTCTGCCTTCAATGATTGCAGCAGCGCACCTCTGCAACCTGTCTAGGTACTCTTTCCTAGTGTTGATACTGCATCCATGCATTTCAAACGCAAGAGCAATAATCAACAATTGGAAGTATCAAAATGAGTATTAAATACAAAGTGATACATGCATCAGTCTTGCGTGCCATCCGAAGCATAAAACAAGCACCCCCTACAACGTGTGGGTTGTCTTGGATGAAACTCGCTTGCAATGCGATATCACATTGAATGCGCATGCGCGAGTTGACCCTACTCCCCACTGGGAATAAGAACAATAAGATTAGCATAACAATAAACCTGCCCTGAAAGACTAGGATTTTTCAATTTGTATAAATCGAGTGACGCTTAGTTAGTCTACGTATAGGAATTACCATTTATAGCTTAGGGGCTGGTTCTCTCCTCCCTTCGGACGAGCTGGGTGTGGGGAACGGAGAGCGCGTGAGTTTTTTCTTTTTTTTAATTTTTTCTTTTCTTTTTCTGATAAAAACAGCCTTTCTCATTCGAAACGTTTACAAACTAAAATTATGTAACTTTTACATCCCATGTTGTACATATTTATTGATTGATTTATTGATGAATAAATATTTAAGCAGAAATTAGAATGCCTGCAGTTCAACATAGCTGGTTTAAGTGGGGCTCTGCACAAAACATACATCACATTGCGTTTACATACATAAAGATATAACTATAACTATAAATGATTATGAATGTATATAGATAAATTAATATATACTAATGAAAATATAAGAACTGTGTTTAGTTACGAAAAAAGGACTCAGTAAGTGCCTGTTTAAAAGGCATCAAAGCTGACTCAGATATTACGGATATTGGTAGGTAGGGAATTCCATGTTTTTGCCCCGTTGTAGCGAAACGAAGATTCAAAATTTTGCGAAGATTGGTACTTAGCAGTTCTTGCTAACGGTAAGCGAAGCTGCAGATCTTTGCTTCTAGTATTGTAATAATGGAATTGACTAGAAAATCGGAACTGCTCATTTAATAGGTATATGCCCGGGCTAGACTATTTAAGGCATTTGTATACCAGCATACAATTCTACGGAAAGTTTCTGCCAAAAGGATGAGGAGGAAGTAATTAAGATTTAATTCATTTTCTTTTTTTTTCTGCCTTCAATGATTGCAGCAGCGCACCTCTGCAACCTGTCTAGGTACTCTTTCCTAGTGTTGATACTGCATCCATGCATTTCAAACGCAAGAGCAATAATCAACAATTGGAAGTATCAAAATGAGTATTAAATACAAAGTGATACATGCATCAGTCTTGCGTGCCATCCGAAGCATAAAACAAGCACCCCCTACAACGTGTGGGTTGTCTTGGATGAAACTCGCTTGCAATGCGATATCACATTGAATGCGCATGCGCGAGTTGACCCTACTCCCCACTGGGAATAAGAACAATAAGATTAGCATAACAATAAACCTGCCCTGAAAGACTAGGAGTTTTCAATTTGTATAAATCGAGTGACGCTTAGTTAGTCTACGTATAGGAATTACCATTTATAGCTTAGGGGCTGGTTCTCTCCTCCCTTCGGACGAGCTGGGTGTGGGGAACGGAGAGCGCGTGAGTTTTTTCTTTTTTTTAATTTTTTCTTTTCTTTTTCTGATAAAAACAGCCTTTCTCATTCGAAACGTTTACAAACTAAAATTATGTAACTTTTACATCCCATGTTGTACATATTTATTGATTGATTTATTGATGAATAAATATTTAAGCAGAAATTAGAATGCCTGCAGTTCAACATAGCTGGTTTAAGTGGGGCTCTGCACAAAACATACATCACATTGCGTTTACATACATAAAGATATAACTATAACTATAAATGATTATGAATGTATATAGATAAATTAATATATACTAATGAAAATATAAGAACTGTGTTTAGTTACGAAAAAAGGACTCAGTAAGTGCCTGTTTAAAAGGCATCAAAGCTGACTCAGATATTACGGATATTGGTAGGTAGGGAATTCCATGTTTTTGCCCCGTTGTAGCGAAACGAAGATTCAAAATTTTGCGAAGATTGGTACTTAGCAGTTCTTGCTAACGGTAAGCGAAGCTGCAGATCTTTGCTTCTAGTATTGTAATAATGGAATTGACTAGAAAATCGGAACTGCTCATTTAATAGGTATATGCCCGGGCTAGACTATTTAAGGCATTTGTATACCAGCATACAATTCTACGGAAAGTTTCTGCCAAAAGGATGAGGAGGAAGTAATTAAGATTTAATTCATTTTCTTTTTTTTTCTGCCTTCAATGATTGCAGCAGCGCACCTCTGCAACCTGTCTAGGTACTCTTTCCTAGTGTTGATACTGCATCCATGCATTTCAAACGCAAGAGCAATAATCAACAATTGGAAGTATCAAAATGAGTATTAAATACAAAGTGATACATGCATCAGTCTTGCGTGCCATCCGAAGCATAAAACAAGCACCCCCTACAACGTGTGGGTTGTCTTGGATGAAACTCGCTTGCAATGCGATATCACATTGAATGCGCATGCGCGAGTTGACCCTACTCCCCACTGGGAATAAGAACAATAAGATTAGCATAACAATAAACCTGCCCTGAAAGACTAGGAGTTTTCAATTTGTATAAATCGAGTGACGCTTAGTTAGTCTACGTATAGGAATTACCATTTATAGCTTAGGGGCTGGTTCTCTCCTCCCTTCGGACGAGCTGGGTGTGGGGAACGGAGAGCGCGTGAGTTTTTTCTTTTTTTTAATTTTTTCTTTTCTTTTTCTGATAAAAACAGCCTTTCTCATTCGAAACGTTTACAAACTAAAATTATGTAACTTTTACATCCCATGTTGTACATATTTATTGATTGATTTATTGATGAATAAATATTTAAGCAGAAATTAGAATGCCTGCAGTTCAACATAGCTGGTTTAAGTGGGGCTCTGCACAAAACATACATCACATTGCGTTTACATACATAAAGATATAACTATAACTATAAATGATTATGAATGTATATAGATAAATTAATATATACTAATGAAAATATAAGAACTGTGTTTAGTTACGAAAAAAGGACTCAGTAAGTGCCTGTTTAAAAGGCATCAAAGCTGACTCAGATATTACGGATATTGGTAGGTAGGGAATTCCATGTTTTTGCCCCGTTGTAGCGAAACGAAGATTCAAAATTTTGCGAAGATTGGTACTTAGCAGTTCTTGCTAACGGTAAGCGAAGCTGCAGATCTTTGCTTCTAGTATTGTAATAATGGAATTGACTAGAAAATCGGAACTGCTCATTTAATAGGTATATGCCCGGGCTAGACTATTTAAGGCATTTGTATACCAGCATACAATTCTACGGAAAGTTTCTGCCAAAAGGATGAGGAGGAAGTAATTAAGATTTAATTCATTTTCTTTTTTTTTCTGCCTTCAATGATTGCAGCAGCGCACCTCTGCAACCTGTCTAGGTACTCTTTCCTAGTGTTGATACTGCATCCATGCATTTCAAACGCAAGAGCAATAATCAACAATTGGAAGTATCAAAATGAGTATTAAATACAAAGTGATACATGCATCAGTCTTGCGTGCCATCCGAAGCATAAAACAAGCACCCCCTACAACGTGTGGGTTGTCTTGGATGAAACTCGCTTGCAATGCGATATCACATTGAATGCGCATGCGCGAGTTGACCCTACTCCCCACTGGGAATAAGAACAATAAGATTAGCATAACAATAAACCTGCCCTGAAAGACTAGGAGTTTTCAATTTGTATAAATCGAGTGACGCTTAGTTAGTCTACGTATAGGAATTACCATTTATAGCTTAGGGGCTGGTTCTCTCCTCCCTTCGGACGAGCTGGGTGTGGGGAACGGAGAGCGCGTGAGTTTTTTCTTTTTTTTAATTTTTTCTTTTCTTTTTCTGATAAAAACAGCCTTTCTCATTCGAAACGTTTACAAACTAAAATTATGTAACTTTTACATCCCATGTTGTACATATTTATTGATTGATTTATTGATGAATAAATATTTAAGCAGAAATTAGAATGCCTGCAGTTCAACATAGCTGGTTTAAGTGGGGCTCTGCACAAAACATACATCAC
The DNA here is from genome assembly GCA_949775045.1 of Metridium senile. NCBI lineage: Eukaryota > Metazoa > Cnidaria > Anthozoa > Actiniaria > Metridiidae > Metridium > Metridium senile. Next base: position 3,708,495 of record OX459104.1, read on the forward strand.
ATTGCGTTTACATACATAAAGATATAACTATAACTATAAATGATTATGAATGTATATAGATAAATTAATATATACTAATGAAAATATAAGAACTGTGTTTAGTTACGAAAAAAGGACTCAGTAAGTGCCTGTTTAAAAGGCATCAAAGCTGACTCAGATATTACGGATATTGGTAGGTAGGGAATTCCATGTTTTTGCCCCGTTGTAGCGAAACGAAGATTCAAAATTTTGCGAAGATTGGTACTTAGCAGTTCTTGCTAACGGTAAGCGAAGCTGCAGATCTTTGCTTCTAGTATTGTAATAATGGAATTGACTAGAAAATCGGAACTGCTCATTTAATAGGTATATGCCCGGGCTAGACTATTTAAGGCATTTGTATACCAGCATACAATTCTACGGAAAGTTTCTGCCAAAAGGATGAGGAGGAAGTAATTAAGATTTAATTCATTTTCTTTTTTTTTCTGCCTTCAATGATTGCAGCAGCGCACCTCTGCAACCTGTCTAGGTACTCTTTCCTAGTGTTGATACTGCATCCATGCATTTCAAACGCAAGAGCAATAATCAACAATTGGAAGTATCAAAATGAGTATTAAATACAAAGTGATACATGCATCAGTCTTGCGTGCCATCCGAAGCATAAAACAAGCACCCCCTACAACGTGTGGGTTGTCTTGGATGAAACTCGCTTGCAATGCGATATCACATTGAATGCGCATGCGCGAGTTGACCCTACTCCCCACTGGGAATAAGAACAATAAGATTAGCATAACAATAAACCTGCCCTGAAAGACTAGGAGTTTTCAATTTGTATAAATCGAGTGACGCTTAGTTAGTCTACGTATAGGAATTACCATTTATAGCTTAGGGGCTGGTTCTCTCCTCCCTTCGGACGAGCTGGGTGTGGGGAACGGAGAGCGCGTGAGTTTTTTCTTTTTTTTAATTTTTTCTTTTCTTTTTCTGATAAAAACAGCCTTTCTCATTCGAAACGTTTACAAACTAAAATTATGTAACTTTTACATCCCATGTTGTACATATTTATTGATTGATTTATTGATGAATAAATATTTAAGCAGAAATTAGAATGCCTGCAGTTCAACATAGCTGGTTTAAGTGGGGCTCTGCACAAAACATACATCACATTGCGTTTACATACATAAAGATATAACTATAACTATAAATGATTATGAATGTATATAGATAAATTAATATATACTAATGAAAATATAAGAACTGTGTTTAGTTACGAAAAAAGGACTCAGTAAGTGCCTGTTTAAAAGGCATCAAAGCTGACTCAGATATTACGGATATTGGTAGGTAGGGAATTCCATGTTTTTGCCCCGTTGTAGCGAAACGAAGATTCAAAATTTTGCGAAGATTGGTACTTAGCAGTTCTTGCTAACGGTAAGCGAAGCTGCAGATCTTTGCTTCTAGTATTGTAATAATGGAATTGACTAGAAAATCGGAACTGCTCATTTAATAGGTATATGCCCGGGCTAGACTATTTAAGGCATTTGTATACCAGCATACAATTCTACGGAAAGTTTCTGCCAAAAGGATGAGGAGGAAGTAATTAAGATTTAATTCATTTTCTTTTTTTTTCTGCCTTCAATGATTGCAGCAGCGCACCTCTGCAACCTGTCTAGGTACTCTTTCCTAGTGTTGATACTGCATCCATGCATTTCAAACGCAAGAGCAATAATCAACAATTGGAAGTATCAAAATGAGTATTAAATACAAAGTGATACATGCATCAGTCTTGCGTGCCATCCGAAGCATAAAACAAGCACCCCCTACAACGTGTGGGTTGTCTTGGATGAAACTCGCTTGCAATGCGATATCACATTGAATGCGCATGCGCGAGTTGACCCTACTCCCCACTGGGAATAAGAACAATAAGATTAGCATAACAATAAACCTGCCCTGAAAGACTAGGATTTTTCAATTTGTATAAATCGAGTGACGCTTAGTTAGTCTACGTATAGGAATTACCATTTATAGCTTAGGGGCTGGTTCTCTCCTCCCTTCGGACGAGCTGGGTGTGGGGAACGGAGAGCGCGTGAGTTTTTTCTTTTTTTTAATTTTTTCTTTTCTTTTTCTGATAAAAACAGCCTTTCTCATTCGAAACGTTTACAAACTAAAATTATTTAACTTTTACATCCCATGTTGTACATATTTATTGATTGATTTATTGATGAATAAATATTTAAGCAGAAATTAGAATGCCTGCAGTTCAACATAGCTGGTTTAAGTGGGGCTCTGCACAAAACATACATCACATTGCGTTTACATACATAAAGATATAACTATAACTATAAATGATTATGAATGTATATAGATAAATTAATATATACTAATGAAAATATAAGAACTGTGTTTAGTTACGAAAAAAGGACTCAGTAAGTGCCTGTTTAAAAGGCATCAAAGCTGACTCAGATATTACGGATATTGGTAGGTAGGGAATTCCATGTTTTTGCCCCGTTGTAGCGAAACGAAGATTCAAAATTTTGCGAAGATTGGTACTTAGCAGTTCTTGCTAACGGTAAGCGAAGCTGCAGATCTTTGCTTCTAGTATTGTAATAATGGAATTGACTAGAAAATCGGAACTGCTCATTTAATAGGTATATGCCCGGGCTAGACTATTTAAGGCATTTGTATACCAGCATACAATTCTACGGAAAGTTTCTGCCAAAAGGATGAGGAGGAAGTAATTAAGATTTAATTCATTTTCTTTTTTTTTCTGCCTTCAATGATTGCAGCAGCGCACCTCTGCAACCTGTCTAGGTACTCTTTCCTAGTGTTGATACTGCATCCATGCATTTCAAACGCAAGAGCAATAATCAACAATTGGAAGTATCAAAATGAGTATTAAATACAAAGTGATACATGCATCAGTCTTGCGTGCCATCCGAAGCATAAAACAAGCACCCCCTACAACGTGTGGGTTGTCTTGGATGAAACTCGCTTGCAATGCGATATCACATTGAATGCGCATGCGCGAGTTGACCCTACTCCCCACTGGGAATAAGAACAATAAGATTAGCATAACAATAAACCTGCCCTGAAAGACTAGGATTTTTCAATTTGTATAAATCGAGTGACGCTTAGTTAGTCTACGTATAGGAATTACCATTTATAGCTTAGGGGCTGGTTCTCTCCTCCCTTCGGACGAGCTGGGTGTGGGGAACGGAGAGCGCGTGAGTTTTTTCTTTTTTTTAATTTTTTCTTTTCTTTTTCTGATAAAAACAGCCTTTCTCATTCGAAACGTTTACAAACTAAAATTATTTAACTTTTACATCCCATGTTGTACATATTTATTGATTGATTTATTGATGAATAAATATTTAAGCAGAAATTAGAATGCCTGCAGTTCAACATAGCTGGTTTGAGTGGGGCTCTGCACAAAACATACATCACATTGCGTTTACATACATAAAGATATAACTATAACTATAAATGATTATGAATGTATATAGATAAATTAATATATACTAATGAAAATATAAGAACTGTGTTTAGTTACGAAAAAAGGACTCAGTAAGTGCCTGTTTAAAAGGCATCAAAGCTGACTCAGATATTACGGATATTGGTAGGTAGGGAATTCCATGTTTTTGCCCCGTTGTAGCGAAACGAAGATTCAAAATTTTGCGAAGATTGGTACTTAGCAGTTCTTGCTAACGGTAAGCGAAGCTGCAGATCTTTGCTTCTAGTATTGTAATAATGGAATTGACTAGAAAATCGGAACTGCTCATTTAATAGGTATATGCCCGGGCTAGACTATTTAAGGCATTTGTATACCAGCATACAATTCTACGGAAAGTTTCTGCCAAAAGGATGAGGAGGAAGTAATTAAGATTTAATTCATTTTCTTTTTTTTTCTGCCTTCAATGATTGCAGCAGCGCACCTCTGCAACCTGTCTAGGTACTCTTTCCTAGTGTTGATACTGCATCCATGCATTTCAAACGCAAGAGCAATAATCAACAATTGGAAGTATCAAAATGAGTATTAAATACAAAGTGATACATGCATCAGTCTTGCGTGCCATCCGAAGCATAAAACAAGCACCCCCTACAACGTGTGGGTTGTCTTGGATGAAACTCGCTTGCAATGCGATATCACATTGAATGCGCATGCGCGAGTTGACCCTACTCCCCACTGGGAATAAGAACAATAAGATTAGCATAACAATAAACCTGCCCTGAAAGACTAGGATTTTTCAATTTGTATAAATCGAGTGACGCTTAGTTAGTCTACGTATAGGAATTACCATTTATAGCTTAGGGGCTGGTTCTCTCCTCCCTTCGGACGAGCTGGGTGTGGGGAACGGAGAGCGCGTGAGTTTTTTCTTTTTTTTAATTTTTTCTTTTCTTTTTCTGATAAAAACAGCCTTTCTCATTCGAAACGTTTACAAACTAAAATTATTTAACTTTTACATCCCATGTTGTACATATTTATTGATTGATTTATTGATGAATAAATATTTAAGCAGAAATTAGAATGCCTGCAGTTCAACATAGCTGGTTTGAGTGGGGCTCTGCACAAAACATACATCACATTGCGTTTACATACATAAAGATATAACTATAACTATAAATGATTATGAATGTATATAGATAAATTAATATATACTAATGAAAATATAAGAACTGTGTTTAGTTACGAAAAAAGGACTCAGTAAGTGCCTGTTTAAAAGGCATCAAAGCTGACTCAGATATTACGGATATTGGTAGGTAGGGAATTCCATGTTTTTGCCCCGTTGTAGCGAAACGAAGATTCAAAATTTTGCGAAGATTGGTACTTAGCAGTTCTTGCTAACGGTAAGCGAAGCTGCAGATCTTTGCTTCTAGTATTGTAATAATGGAATTGACTAGAAAATCGGAACTGCTCATTTAATAGGTATATGCCCGGGCTAGACTATTTAAGGCATTTGTATACCAGCATACAATTCTACGGAAAGTTTCTGCCAAAAGGATGAGGAGGAAGTAATTAAGATTTAATTCATTTTCTTTTTTTTTCTGCCTTCAATGATTGCAGCAGCGCACCTCTGCAACCTGTCTAGGTACTCTTTCCTAGTGTTGATACTGCATCCATGCATTTCAAACGCAAGAGCAATAATCAACAATTGGAAGTATCAAAATGAGTATTAAATACAAAGTGATACATGCATCAGTCTTGCGTGCCATCCGAAGCATAAAACAAGCACCCCCTACAACGTGTGGGTTGTCTTGGATGAAACTCGCTTGCAATGCGATATCACATTGAATGCGCATGCGCGAGTTGACCCTACTCCCCACTGGGAATAAGAACAATAAGATTAGCATAACAATAAACCTGCCCTGAAAGACTAGGATTTTTCAATTTGTATAAATCGAGTGACGCTTAGTTAGTCTACGTATAGGAATTACCATTTATAGCTTAGGGGCTGGTTCTCTCCTCCCTTCGGACGAGCTGGGTGTGGGGAACGGAGAGCGCGTGAGTTTTTTCTTTTTTTTAATTTTTTCTTTTCTTTTTCTGATAAAAACAGCCTTTCTCATTCGAAACGTTTACAAACTAAAATTATTTAACTTTTACATCCCATGTTGTACATATTTATTGATTGATTTATTGATGAATAAATATTTAAGCAGAAATTAGAATGCCTGCAGTTCAACATAGCTGGTTTGAGTGGGGCTCTGCACAAAACATACATCACATTGCGTTTACATACATAAAGATATAACTATAACTATAAATGATTATGAATGTATATAGATAAATTAATATATACTAATGAAAATATAAGAACTGTGTTTAGTTACGAAAAAAGGACTCAGTAAGTGCCTGTTTAAAAGGCATCAAAGCTGACTCAGATATTACGGATATTGGTAGGTAGGGAATTCCATGTTTTTGCCCCGTTGTAGCGAAACGAAGATTCAAAATTTTGCGAAGATTGGTACTTAGCAGTTCTTGCTAACGGTAAGCGAAGCTGCAGATCTTTGCTTCTAGTATTGTAATAATGGAATTGACTAGAAAATCGGAACTGCTCATTTAATAGGTATATGCCCGGGCTAGACTATTTAAGGCATTTGTATACCAGCATACAATTCTACGGAAAGTTTCTGCCAAAAGGATGAGGAGGAAGTAATTAAGATTTAATTCATTTTCTTTTTTTTTCTGCCTTCAATGATTGCAGCAGCGCACCTCTGCAACCTGTCTAGGTACTCTTTCCTAGTGTTGATACTGCATCCATGCATTTCAAACGCAAGAGCAATAATCAACAATTGGAAGTATCAAAATGAGTATTAAATACAAAGTGATACATGCATCAGTCTTGCGTGCCATCCGAAGCATAAAACAAGCACCCCCTACAACGTGTGGGTTGTCTTGGATGAAACTCGCTTGCAATGCGATATCACATTGAATGCGCATGCGCGAGTTGACCCTACTCCCCACTGGGAATAAGAACAATAAGATTAGCATAACAATAAACCTGCCCTGAAAGACTAGGATTTTTCAATTTGTATAAATCGAGTGACGCTTAGTTAGTCTACGTATAGGAATTACCATTTATAGCTTAGGGGCTGGTTCTCTCCTCCCTTCGGACGAGCTGGGTGTGGGGAACGGAGAGCGCGTGAGTTTTTTCTTTTTTTTAATTTTTTCTTTTCTTTTTCTGATAAAAACAGCCTTTCTCATTCGAAACGTTTACAAACTAAAATTATTTAACTTTTACATCCCATGTTGTACATATTTATTGATTGATTTATTGATGAATAAATATTTAAGCAGAAATTAGAATGCCTGCAGTTCAACATAGCTGGTTTGAGTGGGGCTCTGCACAAAACATACATCACATTGCGTTTACATACATAAAGATATAACTATAACTATAAATGATTATGAATGTATATAGATAAATTAATATATACTAATGAAAATATAAGAACTGTGTTTAGTTACGAAAAAAGGACTCAGTAAGTGCCTGTTTAAAAGGCATCAAAGCTGACTCAGATATTACGGATATTGGTAGGTAGGGAATTCCATGTTTTTGCCCCGTTGTAGCGAAACGAAGATTCAAAATTTTGCGAAGATTGGTACTTAGCAGTTCTTGCTAACGGTAAGCGAAGCTGCAGATCTTTGCTTCTAGTATTGTAATAATGGAATTGACTAGAAAATCGGAACTGCTCATTTAATAGGTATATGCCCGGGCTAGACTATTTAAGGCATTTGTATACCAGCATACAATTCTACGGAAAGTTTCTGCCAAAAGGATGAGGAGGAAGTAATTAAGATTTAATTCATTTTCTTTTTTTTTCTGCCTTCAATGATTGCAGCAGCGCACCTCTGCAACCTGTCTAGGTACTCTTTCCTAGTGTTGATACTGCATCCATGCATTTCAAACGCAAGAGCAATAATCAACAATTGGAAGTATCAAAATGAGTATTAAATACAAAGTGATACATGCATCAGTCTTGCGTGCCATCCGAAGCATAAAACAAGCACCCCCTACAACGTGTGGGTTGTCTTGGATGAAACTCGCTTGCAATGCGATATCACATTGAATGCGCATGCGCGAGTTGACCCTACTCCCCACTGGGAATAAGAACAATAAGATTAGCATAACAATAAACCTGCCCTGAAAGACTAGGATTTTTCAATTTGTATAAATCGAGTGACGCTTAGTTAGTCTACGTATAGGAATTACCATTTATAGCTTAGGGGCTGGTTCTCTCCTCCCTTCGGACGAGCTGGGTGTGGGGAACGGAGAGCGCGTGAGTTTTTTCTTTTTTTTAATTTTTTCTTTTCTTTTTCTGATAAAAACAGCCTTTCTCATTCGAAACGTTTACAAACTAAAATTATTTAACTTTTACATCCCATGTTGTACATATTTATTGATTGATTTATTGATGAATAAATATTTAAGCAGAAATTAGAATGCCTGCAGTTCAACATAGCTGGTTTGAGTGGGGCTCTGCACAAAACATACATCACATTGCGTTTACATACATAAAGATATAACTATAACTATAAATGATTATGAATGTATATAGATAAATTAATATATACTAATGAAAATATAAGAACTGTGTTTAGTTACGAAAAAAGGACTCAGTAAGTGCCTGTTTAAAAGGCATCAAAGCTGACTCAGATATTACGGATATTGGTAGGTAGGGAATTCCATGTTTTTGCCCCTGCCCCGTTGTAGCGAAACGAAGATTCAAAATTTTGCGAAGATTGGTACTTAGCAGTTCTTGCTAACGGTAAGCGAAGCTGCAGATCTTTGCTTCTAGTATTGTAATAATGGAATTGACTAGAAAATCGGAACTGCTCATTTAATAGGTATATGCCCGGGCTAGACTATTTAAGGCATTTGTATACCAGCATACAATTCTACGGAAAGTTTCTGCCAAAAGGATGAGGAGGAAGTAATTAAGATTTAATTCATTTTCTTTCTGCCTTCAATGATTGCAGCAGCGCACCTCTGCAACCTGTCTAGGTACTCTTTCCTAGTGTTGATACTGCATCCATGCATTTCAAACGCAAGAGCAATAATCAACAATTGGAAGTATCAAAATGAGTATTAAATACAAAGTGATACATGCATCAGTCTTGCGTGCCATCCGAAGCATAAAACAAGCACCCCCTACAACGTGTGGGTTGTCTTGGATGAAACTCGCTTGCAATGCGATATCACATTGAATGCGCATGCGCGAGTTGACCCTACTCCCCACTGGGAATAAGAACAATAAGATTAGCATAACAATAAACCTGCCCTGAAAGACTAGGATTTTTCAATTTGTATAAATCGAGTGACGCTTAGTTAGTCTACGTATAGGAATTACCATTTATAGCTTAGGGGCTGGTTCTCTCCTCCCTTCGGACGAGCTGGGTGTGGGGAACGGAGAGCGCGTGAGTTTTTTCTTTTTTTTAATTTTTTCTTTTCTTTTTCTGATAAAAACAGCCTTTCTCATTCGAAACGTTTACAAACTAAAATTATTTAACTTTTACATCCCATGTTGTACATATTTATTGATTGATTTATTGATGAATAAATATTTAAGCAGAAATTAGAATGCCTGCAGTTCAACATAGCTGGTTTAAGTGGGGCTCTGCACAAAACATACATCACATTGCGTTTACATACATAAAGATATAACTATAACTATAAATGATTATGAATGTATATAGATAAATTAATATATACTAATGAAAATATAAGAACTGTGTTTAGTTACGAAAAAAGGACTCAGTAAGTGCCTGTTTAAAAGGCATCAAAGCTGACTCAGATATTACGGATATTGGTAGGTAGGGAATTCCATGTTTTTGCCCCGTTGTAGCGAAACGAAGATTCGAAATTTTGCGAAGATTGGTACTTAGCAGTTCTTGCTAACGGTAAGCGAAGCTGCAGATCTTTGCTTCTAGTATTGTAATAATGGAATTGACTAGAAAATCGGAACTGCTCATTTAATAGGTATATGCCCGGGCTAGACTATTTAAGGCATTTGTATACCAGCATACAATTCTACGGAAAGTTTCTGCCAAAAGGATGAGGAGGAAGTAATTAAGATTTAATTCATTTTCTTTTTTTTTTCTGCCTTCAATGATTGCAGCAGCGCACCTCTGCAACCTGTCTAGGTACTCTTTCCTAGTGTTGATACTGCATCCATGCATTTCAAACGCAAGAGCAATAATCAACAATTGGAAGTATCAAAATGAGTATTAAATACAAAGTGATACATGCATCAGTCTTGCGTGCCATCCGAAGCATAAAACAAGCACCCCCTACAACGTGTGGGTTGTCTTGGATGAAACTCGCTTGCAATGCGATATCACATTGAATGCGCATGCGCGAGTTGACCCTACTCCCCACTGAGAATAAGAACAATAAGATTAGCATAACAATAAACCTGCCCTGAAAGACTAGGATTTTTCAATTTGTATAAATCGAGTGACGCTTAGTTAGTCTACGTATAGGAATTACCATTTATAGCTTAGGGGCTGGTTCTCTCCTCCCTTCGGACGAGCTGGGTGTGGGGAACGGAGAGCGCGTGAGTTTTTTCTTTTTTTTAATTTTTTCTTTTCTTTTTCTGATAAAAACAGCCTTTCTCATTCGAAACGTTTACAAACTAAAATTATTTAACTTTTACATCCCATGTTGTACATATTTATTGATTGATTTATTGATGAATAAATATTTAAGCAGAAATTAGAATGCCTGCAGTTCAACATAGCTGGTTTAAGTGGGGCTCTGCACAAAACATACATCACATTGCGTTTACATACATAAAGATATAACTATAACTATAAATGATTATGAATGTATATAGATAAATTAATATATACTAATGAAAATATAAGAACTGTGTTTAGTTACGAAAAAAGGACTCAGTAAGTGCCTGTTTAAAAGGCATCAAAGCTGACTCAGATATTACGGATATTGGTAGGTAGGGAATTCCATGTTTTTGCCCCGTTGTAGCGAAACGAAGATTCGAAATTTTGCGAAGATTGGTACTTAGCAGTTCTTGCTAACGGTAAGCGAAGCTGCAGATCTTTGCTTCTAGTATTGTAATAATGGAATTGACTAGAAAATCGGAACTGCTCATTTAATAGGTATATGCCCGGGCTAGACTATTTAAGGCATTTGTATACCAGCATACAATTCTACGGAAAGTTTCTGCCAAAAGGATGAGGAGGAAGTAATTAAGATTTAATTCATTTTCTTTTTTTTTCTGCCTTCAATGATTGCAGCAGCGCACCTCTGCAACCTGTCTAGGTACTCTTTCCTAGTGTTGATACTGCATCCATGCATTTCAAACGCAAGAGCAATAATCAACAATTGGAAGTATCAAAATGAGTATTAAATACAAAGTGATACATGCATCAGTCTTGCGTGCCATCCGAAGCATAAAACAAGCACCCCCTACAACGTGTGGGTTGTCTTGGATGAAACTCGCTTGCAATGCGATATCACATTGAATGCGCATGCGCGAGTTGACCCTACTCCCCACTGGGAATAAGAACAATAAGATTAGCATAACAATAAACCTGCCCTGAAAGACTAGGATTTTTCAATTTGTATAAATCGAGTGACGCTTAGTTAGTCTACGTATAGGAATTACCATTTATAGCTTAGGGGCTGGTTCTCTCCTCCCTTCGGACGAGCTGGGTGTGGGGAACGGAGAGCGCGTGAGTTTTTTCTTTTTTTTAATTTTTTCTTTTCTTTTTCTGATAAAAACAGCCTTTCTCATTCGAAACGTTTACAAACTAAAATTATTTAACTTTTACATCCCATGTTGTACATATTTATTGATTGATTTATTGATGAATAAATATTTAAGCAGAAATTAGAATGCCTGCAGTTCAACATAGCTGGTTTAAGTGGGGCTCTGCACAAAACATACATCACATTGCGTTTACATACATAAAGATATAACTATAACTATAAATGATTATGAATGTATATAGATAAATTAATATATACTAATGAAAATATAAGAACTGTGTTTAGTTACGAAAAAAGGACTCAGTAAGTGCCTGTTTAAAAGGCATCAAAGCTGACTCAGATATTACGGATATTGGTAGGTAGGGAATTCCATGTTTTTGCCCCGTTGTAGCGAAACGAAGATTCGAAATTTTGCGAAGATTGGTACTTAGCAGTTCTTGCTAACGGTAAGCGAAGCTGCAGATCTTTGCTTCTAGTATTGTAATAATGGAATTGACTAGAAAATCGGAACTGCTCATTTAATAGGTATATGCCCGGGCTAGACTATTTAAGGCATTTGTATACCAGCATACAATTCTACGGAAAGTTTCTGCCAAAAGGATGAGGAGGAAGTAATTAAGATTTAATTCATTTTCTTTTTTTTTCTGCCTTCAATGATTGCAGCAGCGCACCTCTGCAACCTGTCTAGGTACTCTTTCCTAGTGTTGATACTGCATCCATGCATTTCAAACGCAAGAGCAATAATCAACAATTGGAAGTATCAAAATGAGTATTAAATACAAAGTGATACATGCATCAGTCTTGCGTGCCATCCGAAGCATAAAACAAGCACCCCCTACAACGTGTGGGTTGTCTTGGATGAAACTCGCTTGCAATGCGATATCACATTGAATGCGCATGCGCGAGTTGACCCTACTCCCCACTGGGAATAAGAACAATAAGATTAGCATAACAATAAACCTGCCCTGAAAGACTAGGATTTTTCAATTTGTATAAATCGAGTGACGCTTAGTTAGTCTACGTATAGGAATTACCATTTATAGCTTAGGGGCTGGTTCTCTCCTCCCTTCGGACGAGCTGGGTGTGGGGAACGGAGAGCGCGTGAGTTTTTTCTTTTTTTTAATTTTTTCTTTTCTTTTTCTGATAAAAACAGCCTTTCTCATTCGAAACGTTTACAAACTAAAATTATTTAACTTTTACATCCCATGTTGTACATATTTATTGATTGATTTATTGATGAATAAATATTTAAGCAGAAATTAGAATGCCTGCAGTTCAACATAGCTGGTTTAAGTGGGGCTCTGCACAAAACATACATCACATTGCGTTTACATACATAAAGATATAACTATAACTATAAATGATTATGAATGTATATAGATAAATTAATATATACTAATGAAAATATAAGAACTGTGTTTAGTTACGAAAAAAGGACTCAGTAAGTGCCTGTTTAAAAGGCATCAAAGCTGACTCAGATATTACGGATATTGGTAGGTAGGGAATTCCATGTTTTTGCCCCGTTGTAGCGAAACGAAGATTCGAAATTTTGCGAAGATTGGTACTTAGCAGTTCTTGCTAACGGTAAGCGAAGCTGCAGATCTTTGCTTCTAGTATTGTAATAATGGAATTGACTAGAAAATCGGAACTGCTCATTTAATAGGTATATGCCCGGGCTAGACTATTTAAGGCATTTGTATACCAGCATACAATTCTACGGAAAGTTTCTGCCAAAAGGATGAGGAGGAAGTAATTAAGATTTAATTCATTTTCTTTTTTTTTCTGCCTTCAATGATTGCAGCAGCGCACCTCTGCAACCTGTCTAGGTACTCTTTCCTAGTGTTGATACTGCATCCATGCATTTCAAACGCAAGAGCAATAATCAACAATTGGAAGTATCAAAATGAGTATTAAATACAAAGTGATACATGCATCAGTCTTGCGTGCCATCCGAAGCATAAAACAAGCACCCCCTACAACGTGTGGGTTGTCTTGGATGAAACTCGCTTGCAATGCGATATCACATTGAATGCGCATGCGCGAGTTGACCCTACTCCCCACTGGGAATAAGAACAATAAGATTAGCATAACAATAAACCTGCCCTGAAAGACTAGGATTTTTCAATTTGTATAAATCGAGTGACGCTTAGTTAGTCTACGTATAGGAATTACCATTTATAGCTTAGGGGCTGGTTCTCTCCTCCCTTCGGACGAGCTGGGTGTGGGGAACGGAGAGCGCGTGAGTTTTTTCTTTTTTTTAATTTTTTCTTTTCTTTTTCTGATAAAAACAGCCTTTCTCATTCGAAACGTTTACAAACTAAAATTATTTAACTTTTACATCCCATGTTGTACATATTTATTGATTGATTTATTGATGAATAAATATTTAAGCAGAAATTAGAATGCCTGCAGTTCAACATAGCTGGTTTAAGTGGGGCTCTGCACAAAACATACATCACATTGCGTTTACATACATAAAGATATAACTATAACTATAAATGATTATGAATGTATATAGATAAATTAATATATACTAATGAAAATATAAGAACTGTGTTTAGTTACGAAAAAAGGACTCAGTAAGTGCCTGTTTAAAAGGCATCAAAGCTGACTCAGATATTACGGATATTGGTAGGTAGGGAATTCCATGTTTTTGCCCCGTTGTAGCGAAACGAAGATTCAAAATTTTGCGAAGATTGGTACTTAGCAGTTCTTGCTAACGGTAAGCGAAGCTGCAGATCTTTGCTTCTAGTATTGTAATAATGGAATTGACTAGAAAATCGGAACTGCTCATTTAATAGGTATATGCCCGGGCTAGACTATTTAAGGCATTTGTATACCAGCATACAATTCTACGGAAAGTTTCTGCCAAAAGGATGAGGAGGAAGTAATTAAGATTTAATTCATTTTCTTTTTTTTTCTGCCTTCAATGATTGCAGCAGCGCACCTCTGCAACCTGTCTAGGTACTCTTTCCTAGTGTTGATACTGCATCCATGCATTTCAAACGCAAGAGCAATAATCAACAATTGGAAGTATCAAAATGAGTATTAAATACAAAGTGATACATGCATCAGTCTTGCGTGCCATCCGAAGCATAAAACAAGCACCCCCTACAACGTGTGGGTTGTCTTGGATGAAACTCGCTTGCAATGCGATATCACATTGAATGCGCATGCGCGAGTTGACCCTACTCCCCACTGGGAATAAGAACAATAAGATTAGCATAACAATAAACCTGCCCTGAAAGACTAGGATTTTTCAATTTGTATAAATCGAGTGACGCTTAGTTAGTCTACGTATAGGAATTACCATTTATAGCTTAGGGGCTGGTTCTCTCCTCCCTTCGGACGAGCTGGGTGTGGGGAACGGAGAGCGCGTGAGTTTTTTCTTTTTTTTAATTTTTTCTTTTCTTTTTCTGATAAAAACAGCCTTTCTCATTCGAAACGTTTACAAACTAAAATTATTTAACTTTTACATCCCATGTTGTACATATTTATTGATTGATTTATTGATGAATAAATATTTAAGCAGAAATTAGAATGCCTGCAGTTCAACATAGCTGGTTTAAGTGGGGCTCTGCACAAAACATACATCACATTGCGTTTACATACATAAAGATATAACTATAACTATAAATGATTATGAATGTATATAGATAAATTAATATATACTAATGAAAATATAAGAACTGTGTTTAGTTACGAAAAAAGGACTCAGTAAGTGCCTGTTTAAAAGGCATCAAAGCTGACTCAGATATTACGGATATTGGTAGGTAGGGAATTCCATGTTTTTGCCCCGTTGTAGCGAAACGAAGATTCAAAATTTTGCGAAGATTGGTACTTAGCAGTTCTTGCTAACGGTAAGCGAAGCTGCAGATCTTTGCTTCTAGTATTGTAATAATGGAATTGACTAGAAAATCGGAACTGCTCATTTAATAGGTATATGCCCGGGCTAGACTATTTAAGGCATTTGTATACCAGCATACAATTCTACGGAAAGTTTCTGCCAAAAGGATGAGGAGGAAGTAATTAAGATTTAATTCATTTTCTTTTTTTTTCTGCCTTCAATGATTGCAGCAGCGCACCTCTGCAACCTGTCTAGGTACTCTTTCCTAGTGTTGATACTGCATCGATGCATTTCAAACGCAAGAGCAATAATCAACAATTGGAAGTATCAAAATGAGTATTAAATACAAAGTGATACATGCATCAGTCTTGCGTGCCATCCGAAGCATAAAACAAGCACCCCCTACAACGTGTGGGTTGTCTTGGATGAAACTCGCTTGCAATGCGATATCACATTGAATGCGCATGCGCGAGTTGACCCTACTCCCCACTGAGAATAAGAACAATAAGATTAGCATAACAATAAACCTGCCCTGAAAGACTAGGATTTTTCAATTTGTATAAATCGAGTGACGCTTAGTTAGTCTACGTATAGGAATTACCATTTATAGCTTAGGGGCTGGTTCTCTCCTCCCTTCGGACGAGCTGGGTGTGGGGAACGGAGAGCGCGTGAGTTTTTTCTTTTTTTTAATTTTTTCTTTTCTTTTTCTGATAAAAACAGCCTTTCTCATTCGAAACGTTTACAAACTAAAATTATTTAACTTTTACATCCCATGTTGTACATATTTATTGATTGATTTATTGATGAATAAATATTTAAGCAGAAATTAGAATGCCTGCAGTTCAACATAGCTGGTTTAAGTGGGGCTCTGCACAAAACATACATCACATTGCGTTTACATACATAAAGATATAACTATAACTATAAATGATTATGAATGTATATAGATAAATTAATATATACTAATGAAAATATAAGAACTGTGTTTAGTTACGAAAAAAGGACTCAGTAAGTGCCTGTTTAAAAGGCATCAAAGCTGACTCAGATATTACGGATATTGGTAGGTAGGGAATTCCATGTTTTTGCCCCGTTGTAGCGAAACGAAGATTCAAAATTTTGCAAAGATTGGTACTTAGCAGTTCTTGCTAACGGTAAGCGAAGCTGCAGATCTTTGCTTCTAGTATTGTAATAATGGAATTGACTAGAAAATCGGAACTGCTCATTTAATAGGTATATGCCCGGGCTAGACTATTTAAGGCATTTGTATACCAGCATACAATTCTACGGAAAGTTTCTGCCAAAAGGATGAGGAGGAAGTAATTAAGATTTAATTCATTTTCTTTTTTTTTCTGCCTTCAATGATTGCAGCAGCGCACCTCTGCAACCTGTCTAGGTACTCTTTCCTAGTGTTGATACTGCATCCATGCATTTCAAACGCAAGAGCAATAATCAACAATTGGAAGTATCAAAATGAGTATTAAATACAAAGTGATACATGCATCAGTCTTGCGTGCCATCCGAAGCATAAAACAAGCACCCCCTACAACGTGTGGGTTGTCTTGGATGAAACTCGCTTGCAATGCGATATCACATTGAATGCGCATGCGCGAGTTGACCCTACTCCCCACTGGGAATAAGAACAATAAGATTAGCATAACAATAAACCTGCCCTGAAAGACTAGGATTTTTCAATTTGTATAAATCGAGTGACGCTTAGTTAGTCTACGTATAGGAATTACCATTTATAGCTTAGGGGCTGGTTCTCTCCTCCCTTCGGACGAGCTGGGTGTGGGGAACGGAGAGCGCGTGAGTTTTTTCTTTTTTTTAATTTTTTCTTTTCTTTTTCTGATAAAAACAGCCTTTCTCATTCGAAACGTTTACAAACTAAAATTATTTAACTTTTACATCCCATGTTGTACATATTTATTGATTGATTTATTGATGAATAAATATTTAAGCAGAAATTAGAATGCCTGCAGTTCAACATAGCTGGTTTAAGTGGGGCTCTGCACAAAACATACATCACATTGCGTTTACATACATAAAGATATAACTATAACTATAAATGATTATGAATGTATATAGATAAATTAATATATACTAATGAAAATATAAGAACTGTGTTTAGTTACGAAAAAAGGACTCAGTAAGTGCCTGTTTAAAAGGCATCAAAGCTGACTCAGATATTACGGATATTGGTAGGTAGGGAATTCCATGTTTTTGCCCCGTTGTAGCGAAACGAAGATTCAAAATTTTGCGAAGATTGGTACTTAGCAGTTCTTGCTAACGGTAAGCGAAGCTGCAGATCTTTGCTTCTAGTATTGTAATAATGGAATTGACTAGAAAATCGGAACTGCTCATTTAATAGGTATATGCCCGGGCTAGACTATTTAAGGCATTTGTATACCAGCATACAATTCTACGGAAAGTTTCTGCCAAAAGGATGAGGAGGAAGTAATTAAGATTTAATTCATTTTCTTTTTTTTTCTGCCTTCAATGATTGCAGCAGCGCACCTCTGCAACCTGTCTAGGTACTCTTTCCTAGTGTTGATACTGCATCGATGCATTTCAAACGCAAGAGCAATAATCAACAATTGGAAGTATCAAAATGAGTATTAAATACAAAGTGATACATGCATCAGTCTTGCGTGCCATCCGAAGCATAAAACAAGCACCCCCTACAACGTGTGGGTTGTCTTGGATGAAACTCGCTTGCAATGCGATATCACATTGAATGCGCATGCGCGAGTTGACCCTACTCCCCACTGAGAATAAGAACAATAAGATTAGCATAACAATAAACCTGCCCTGAAAGACTAGGATTTTTCAATTTGTATAAATCGAGTGACGCTTAGTTAGTCTACGTATAGGAATTACCATTTATAGCTTAGGGGCTGGTTCTCTCCTCCCTTCGGACGAGCTGGGTGTGGGGAACGGAGAGCGCGTGAGTTTTTTCTTTTTTTTAATTTTTTCTTTTCTTTTTCTGATAAAAACAGCCTTTCTCATTCGAAACGTTTACAAACTAAAATTATTTAACTTTTACATCCCATGTTGTACATATTTATTGATTGATTTATTGATGAATAAATATTTAAGCAGAAATTAGAATGCCTGCAGTTCAACATAGCTGGTTTAAGTGGGGCTCTGCACAAAACATACATCACATTGCGTTTACATACATAAAGATATAACTATAACTATAAATGATTATGAATGTATATAGATAAATTAATATATACTAATGAAAATATAAGAACTGTGTTTAGTTACGAAAAAAGGACTCAGTAAGTGCCTGTTTAAAAGGCATCAAAGCTGACTCAGATATTACGGATATTGGTAGGTAGGGAATTCCATGTTTTTGCCCCGTTGTAGCGAAACGAAGATTCAAAATTTTGCAAAGATTGGTACTTAGCAGTTCTTGCTAACGGTAAGCGAAGCTGCAGATCTTTGCTTCTAGTATTGTAATAATGGAATTGACTAGAAAATCGGAACTGCTCATTTAATAGGTATATGCCCGGGCTAGACTATTTAAGGCATTTGTATACCAGCATACAATTCTACGGAAAGTTTCTGCCAAAAGGATGAGGAGGAAGTAATTAAGATTTAATTCATTTTCTTTTTTTTTCTGCCTTCAATGATTGCAGCAGCGCACCTCTGCAACCTGTCTAGGTACTCTTTCCTAGTGTTGATACTGCATCCATGCATTTCAAACGCAAGAGCAATAATCAACAATTGGAAGTATCAAAATGAGTATTAAATACAAAGTGATACATGCATCAGTCTTGCGTGCCATCCGAAGCATAAAACAAGCACCCCCTACAACGTGTGGGTTGTCTTGGATGAAACTCGCTTGCAATGCGATATCACATTGAATGCGCATGCGCGAGTTGACCCTACTCCCCACTGGGAATAAGAACAATAAGATTAGCATAACAATAAACCTGCCCTGAAAGACTAGGATTTTTCAATTTGTATAAATCGAGTGACGCTTAGTTAGTCTACGTATAGGAATTACCATTTATAGCTTAGGGGCTGGTTCTCTCCTCCCTTCGGACGAGCTGGGTGTGGGGAACGGAGAGCGCGTGAGTTTTTTCTTTTTTTTAATTTTTTCTTTTCTTTTTCTGATAAAAACAGCCTTTCTCATTCGAAACGTTTACAAACTAAAATTATTTAACTTTTACATCCCATGTTGTACATATTTATTGATTGATTTATTGATGAATAAATATTTAAGCAGAAATTAGAATGCCTGCAGTTCAACATAGCTGGTTTAAGTGGGGCTCTGCACAAAACATACATCACATTGCGTTTACATACATAAAGATATAACTATAACTATAAATGATTATGAATGTATATAGATAAATTAATATATACTAATGAAAATATAAGAACTGTGTTTAGTTACGAAAAAAGGACTCAGTAAGTGCCTGTTTAAAAGGCATCAAAGCTGACTCAGATATTACGGATATTGGTAGGTAGGGAATTCCATGTTTTTGCCCCGTTGTAGCGAAACGAAGATTCAAAATTTTGCGAAGATTGGTACTTAGCAGTTCTTGCTAACGGTAAGCGAAGCTGCAGATCTTTGCTTCTAGTATTGTAATAATGGAATTGACTAGAAAATCGGAACTGCTCATTTAATAGGTATATGCCCGGGCTAGACTATTTAAGGCATTTGTATACCAGCATACAATTCTACGGAAAGTTTCTGCCAAAAGGATGAGGAGGAAGTAATTAAGATTTAATTCATTTTCTTTTTTTTTCTGCCTTCAATGATTGCAGCAGCGCACCTCTGCAACCTGTCTAGGTACTCTTTCCTAGTGTTGATACTGCATCGATGCATTTCAAACGCAAGAGCAATAATCAACAATTGGAAGTATCAAAATGAGTATTAAATACAAAGTGATACATGCATCAGTCTTGCGTGCCATCCGAAGCATAAAACAAGCACCCCCTACAACGTGTGGGTTGTCTTGGATGAAACTCGCTTGCAATGCGATATCACATTGAATGCGCATGCGCGAGTTGACCCTACTCCCCACTGAGAATAAGAACAATAAGATTAGCATAACAATAAACCTGCCCTGAAAGACTAGGATTTTTCAATTTGTATAAATCGAGTGACGCTTAGTTAGTCTACGTATAGGAATTACCATTTATAGCTTAGGGGCTGGTTCTCTCCTCCCTTCGGACGAGCTGGGTGTGGGGAACGGAGAGCGCGTGAGTTTTTTCTTTTTTTTAATTTTTTCTTTTCTTTTTCTGATAAAAACAGCCTTTCTCATTCGAAACGTTTACAAACTAAAATTATTTAACTTTTACATCCCATGTTGTACATATTTATTGATTGATTTATTGATGAATAAATATTTAAGCAGAAATTAGAATGCCTGCAGTTCAACATAGCTGGTTTAAGTGGGGCTCTGCACAAAACATACATCACATTGCGTTTACATACATAAAGATATAACTATAACTATAAATGATTATGAATGTATATAGATAAATTAATATATACTAATGAAAATATAAGAACTGTGTTTAGTTACGAAAAAAGGACTCAGTAAGTGCCTGTTTAAAAGGCATCAAAGCTGACTCAGATATTACGGATATTGGTAGGTAGGGAATTCCATGTTTTTGCCCCGTTGTAGCGAAACGAAGATTCAAAATTTTGCAAAGATTGGTACTTAGCAGTTCTTGCTAACGGTAAGCGAAGCTGCAGATCTTTGCTTCTAGTATTGTAATAATGGAATTGACTAGAAAATCGGAACTGCTCATTTAATAGGTATATGCCCGGGCTAGACTATTTAAGGCATTTGTATACCAGCATACAATTCTACGGAAAGTTTCTGCCAAAAGGATGAGGAGGAAGTAATTAAGATTTAATTCATTTTCTTTTTTTTTCTGCCTTCAATGATTGCAGCAGCGCACCTCTGCAACCTGTCTAGGTACTCTTTCCTAGTGTTGATACTGCATCCATGCATTTCAAACGCAAGAGCAATAATCAACAATTGGAAGTATCAAAATGAGTATTAAATACAAAGTGATACATGCATCAGTCTTGCGTGCCATCCGAAGCATAAAACAAGCACCCCCTACAACGTGTGGGTTGTCTTGGATGAAACTCGCTTGCAATGCGATATCACATTGAATGCGCATGCGCGAGTTGACCCTACTCCCCACTGGGAATAAGAACAATAAGATTAGCATAACAATAAACCTGCCCTGAAAGACTAGGATTTTTCAATTTGTATAAATCGAGTGACGCTTAGTTAGTCTACGTATAGGAATTACCATTTATAGCTTAGGGGCTGGTTCTCTCCTCCCTTCGGACGAGCTGGGTGTGGGGAACGGAGAGCGCGTGAGTTTTTTCTTTTTTTTAATTTTTTCTTTTCTTTTTCTGATAAAAACAGCCTTTCTCATTCGAAACGTTTACAAACTAAAATTATTTAACTTTTACATCCCATGTTGTACATATTTATTGATTGATTTATTGATGAATAAATATTTAAGCAGAAATTAGAATGCCTGCAGTTCAACATAGCTGGTTTAAGTGGGGCTCTGCACAAAACATACATCACATTGCGTTTACATACATAAAGATATAACTATAACTATAAATGATTATGAATGTATATAGATAAATTAATATATACTAATGAAAATATAAGAACTGTGTTTAGTTACGAAAAAAGGACTCAGTAAGTGCCTGTTTAAAAGGCATCAAAGCTGACTCAGATATTACGGATATTGGTAGGTAGGGAATTCCATGTTTTTGCCCCGTTGTAGCGAAACGAAGATTCAAAATTTTGCGAAGATTGGTACTTAGCAGTTCTTGCTAACGGTAAGCGAAGCTGCAGATCTTTGCTTCTAGTATTGTAATAATGGAATTGACTAGAAAATCGGAACTGCTCATTTAATAGGTATATGCCCGGGCTAGACTATTTAAGGCATTTGTATACCAGCATACAATTCTACGGAAAGTTTCTGCCAAAAGGATGAGGAGGAAGTAATTAAGATTTAATTCATTTTCTTTTTTTTTCTGCCTTCAATGATTGCAGCAGCGCACCTCTGCAACCTGTCTAGGTACTCTTTCCTAGTGTTGATACTGCATCGATGCATTTCAAACGCAAGAGCAATAATCAACAATTGGAAGTATCAAAATGAGTATTAAATACAAAGTGATACATGCATCAGTCTTGCGTGCCATCCGAAGCATAAAACAAGCACCCCCTACAACGTGTGGGTTGTCTTGGATGAAACTCGCTTGCAATGCGATATCACATTGAATGCGCATGCGCGAGTTGACCCTACTCCCCACTGAGAATAAGAACAATAAGATTAGCATAACAATAAACCTGCCCTGAAAGACTAGGATTTTTCAATTTGTATAAATCGAGTGACGCTTAGTTAGTCTACGTATAGGAATTACCATTTATAGCTTAGGGGCTGGTTCTCTCCTCCCTTCGGACGAGCTGGGTGTGGGGAACGGAGAGCGCGTGAGTTTTTTCTTTTTTTTAATTTTTTCTTTTCTTTTTCTGATAAAAACAGCCTTTCTCATTCGAAACGTTTACAAACTAAAATTATTTAACTTTTACATCCCATGTTGTACATATTTATTGATTGATTTATTGATGAATAAATATTTAAGCAGAAATTAGAATGCCTGCAGTTCAACATAGCTGGTTTAAGTGGGGCTCTGCACAAAACATACATCACATTGCGTTTACATACATAAAGATATAACTATAACTATAAATGATTATGAATGTATATAGATAAATTAATATATACTAATGAAAATATAAGAACTGTGTTTAGTTACGAAAAAAGGACTCAGTAAGTGCCTGTTTAAAAGGCATCAAAGCTGACTCAGATATTACGGATATTGGTAGGTAGGGAATTCCATGTTTTTGCCCCGTTGTAGCGAAACGAAGATTCAAAATTTTGCAAAGATTGGTACTTAGCAGTTCTTGCTAACGGTAAGCGAAGCTGCAGATCTTTGCTTCTAGTATTGTAATAATGGAATTGACTAGAAAATCGGAACTGCTCATTTAATAGGTATATGCCCGGGCTAGACTATTTAAGGCATTTGTATACCAGCATACAATTCTACGGAAAGTTTCTGCCAAAAGGATGAGGAGGAAGTAATTAAGATTTAATTCATTTTCTTTTTTTTTCTGCCTTCAATGATTGCAGCAGCGCACCTCTGCAACCTGTCTAGGTACTCTTTCCTAGTGTTGATACTGCATCCATGCATTTCAAACGCAAGAGCAATAATCAACAATTGGAAGTATCAAAATGAGTATTAAATACAAAGTGATACATGCATCAGTCTTGCGTGCCATCCGAAGCATAAAACAAGCACCCCCTACAACGTGTGGGTTGTCTTGGATGAAACTCGCTTGCAATGCGATATCACATTGAATGCGCATGCGCGAGTTGACCCTACTCCCCACTGGGAATAAGAACAATAAGATTAGCATAACAATAAACCTGCCCTGAAAGACTAGGATTTTTCAATTTGTATAAATCGAGTGACGCTTAGTTAGTCTACGTATAGGAATTACCATTTATAGCTTAGGGGCTGGTTCTCTCCTCCCTTCGGACGAGCTGGGTGTGGGGAACGGAGAGCGCGTGAGTTTTTTCTTTTTTTTAATTTTTTCTTTTCTTTTTCTGATAAAAACAGCCTTTCTCATTCGAAACGTTTACAAACTAAAATTATTTAACTTTTACATCCCATGTTGTACATATTTATTGATTGATTTATTGATGAATAAATATTTAAGCAGAAATTAGAATGCCTGCAGTTCAACATAGCTGGTTTAAGTGGGGCTCTGCACAAAACATACATCACATTGCGTTTACATACATAAAGATATAACTATAACTATAAATGATTATGAATGTATATAGATAAATTAATATATACTAATGAAAATATAAGAACTGTGTTTAGTTACGAAAAAAGGACTCAGTAAGTGCCTGTTTAAAAGGCATCAAAGCTGACTCAGATATTACGGATATTGGTAGGTAGGGAATTCCATGTTTTTGCCCCGTTGTAGCGAAACGAAGATTCAAAATTTTGCGAAGATTGGTACTTAGCAGTTCTTGCTAACGGTAAGCGAAGCTGCAGATCTTTGCTTCTAGTATTGTAATAATGGAATTGACTAGAAAATCGGAACTGCTCATTTAATAGGTATATGCCCGGGCTAGACTATTTAAGGCATTTGTATACCAGCATACAATTCTACGGAAAGTTTCTGCCAAAAGGATGAGGAGGAAGTAATTAAGATTTAATTCATTTTCTTTTTTTTTCTGCCTTCAATGATTGCAGCAGCGCACCTCTGCAACCTGTCTAGGTACTCTTTCCTAGTGTTGATACTGCATCGATGCATTTCAAACGCAAGAGCAATAATCAACAATTGGAAGTATCAAAATGAGTATTAAATACAAAGTGATACATGCATCAGTCTTGCGTGCCATCCGAAGCATAAAACAAGCACCCCCTACAACGTGTGGGTTGTCTTGGATGAAACTCGCTTGCAATGCGATATCACATTGAATGCGCATGCGCGAGTTGACCCTACTCCCCACTGAGAATAAGAACAATAAGATTAGCATAACAATAAACCTGCCCTGAAAGACTAGGATTTTTCAATTTGTATAAATCGAGTGACGCTTAGTTAGTCTACGTATAGGAATTACCATTTATAGCTTAGGGGCTGGTTCTCTCCTCCCTTCGGACGAGCTGGGTGTGGGGAACGGAGAGCGCGTGAGTTTTTTCTTTTTTTTAATTTTTTCTTTTCTTTTTCTGATAAAAACAGCCTTTCTCATTCGAAACGTTTACAAACTAAAATTATTTAACTTTTACATCCCATGTTGTACATATTTATTGATTGATTTATTGATGAATAAATATTTAAGCAGAAATTAGAATGCCTGCAGTTCAACATAGCTGGTTTAAGTGGGGCTCTGCACAAAACATACATCACATTGCGTTTACATACATAAAGATATAACTATAACTATAAATGATTATGAATGTATATAGATAAATTAATATATACTAATGAAAATATAAGAACTGTGTTTAGTTACGAAAAAAGGACTCAGTAAGTGCCTGTTTAAAAGGCATCAAAGCTGACTCAGATATTACGGATATTGGTAGGTAGGGAATTCCATGTTTTTGCCCCGTTGTAGCGAAACGAAGATTCAAAATTTTGCGAAGATTGGTACTTAGCAGTTCTTGCTAACGGTAAGCGAAGCTGCAGATCTTTGCTTCTAGTATTGTAATAATGGAATTGACTAGAAAATCGGAACTGCTCATTTAATAGGTATATGCCCGGGCTAGACTATTTAAGGCATTTGTATACCAGCATACAATTCTACGGAAAGTTTCTGCCAAAAGGATGAGGAGGAAGTAATTAAGATTTAATTCATTTTCTTTTTTTTTCTGCCTTCAATGATTGCAGCAGCGCACCTCTGCAACCTGTCTAGGTACTCTTTCCTAGTGTTGATACTGCATCGATGCATTTCAAACGCAAGAGCAATAATCAACAATTGGAAGTATCAAAATGAGTATTAAATACAAAGTGATACATGCATCAGTCTTGCGTGCCATCCGAAGCATAAAACAAGCACCCCCTACAACGTGTGGGTTGTCTTGGATGAAACTCGCTTGCAATGCGATATCACATTGAATGCGCATGCGCGAGTTGACCCTACTCCCCACTGAGAATAAGAACAATAAGATTAGCATAACAATAAACCTGCCCTGAAAGACTAGGATTTTTCAATTTGTATAAATCGAGTGACGCTTAGTTAGTCTACGTATAGGAATTACCATTTATAGCTTAGGGGCTGGTTCTCTCCTCCCTTCGGACGAGCTGGGTGTGGGGAACGGAGAGCGCGTGAGTTTTTTCTTTTTTTTAATTTTTTCTTTTCTTTTTCTGATAAAAACAGCCTTTCTCATTCGAAACGTTTACAAACTAAAATTATTTAACTTTTACATCCCATGTTGTACATATTTATTGATTGATTTATTGATGAATAAATATTTAAGCAGAAATTAGAATGCCTGCAGTTCAACATAGCTGGTTTAAGTGGGGCTCTGCACAAAACATACATCACATTGCGTTTACATACATAAAGATATAACTATAACTATAAATGATTATGAATGTATATAGATAAATTAATATATACTAATGAAAATATAAGAACTGTGTTTAGTTACGAAAAAAGGACTCAGTAAGTGCCTGTTTAAAAGGCATCAAAGCTGACTCAGATATTACGGATATTGGTAGGTAGGGAATTCCATGTTTTTGCCCCGTTGTAGCGAAACGAAGATTCAAAATTTTGCAAAGATTGGTACTTAGCAGTTCTTGCTAACGGTAAGCGAAGCTGCAGATCTTTGCTTCTAGTATTGTAATAATGGAATTGACTAGAAAATCGGAACTGCTCATTTAATAGGTATATGCCCGGGCTAGACTATTTAAGGCATTTGTATACCAGCATACAATTCTACGGAAAGTTTCTGCCAAAAGGATGAGGAGGAAGTAATTAAGATTTAATTCATTTTCTTTTTTTTTCTGCCTTCAATGATTGCAGCAGCGCACCTCTGCAACCTGTCTAGGTACTCTTTCCTAGTGTTGATACTGCATCCATGCATTTCAAACGCAAGAGCAATAATCAACAATTGGAAGTATCAAAATGAGTATTAAATACAAAGTGATACATGCATCAGTCTTGCGTGCCATCCGAAGCATAAAACAAGCACCCCCTACAACGTGTGGGTTGTCTTGGATGAAACTCGCTTGCAATGCGATATCACATTGAATGCGCATGCGCGAGTTGACCCTACTCCCCACTGGGAATAAGAACAATAAGATTAGCATAACAATAAACCTGCCCTGAAAGACTAGGATTTTTCAATTTGTATAAATCGAGTGACGCTTAGTTAGTCTACGTATAGGAATTACCATTTATAGCTTAGGGGCTGGTTCTCTCCTCCCTTCGGACGAGCTGGGTGTGGGGAACGGAGAGCGCGTGAGTTTTTTCTTTTTTTTAATTTTTTCTTTTCTTTTTCTGATAAAAACAGCCTTTCTCATTCGAAACGTTTACAAACTAAAATTATTTAACTTTTACATCCCATGTTGTACATATTTATTGATTGATTTATTGATGAATAAATATTTAAGCAGAAATTAGAATGCCTGCAGTTCAACATAGCTGGTTTAAGTGGGGCTCTGCACAAAACATACATCACATTGCGTTTACATACATAAAGATATAACTATAACTATAAATGATTATGAATGTATATAGATAAATTAATATATACTAATGAAAATATAAGAACTGTGTTTAGTTACGAAAAAAGGACTCAGTAAGTGCCTGTTTAAAAGGCATCAAAGCTGACTCAGATATTACGGATATTGGTAGGTAGGGAATTCCATGTTTTTGCCCCGTTGTAGCGAAACGAAGATTCAAAATTTTGCGAAGATTGGTACTTAGCAGTTCTTGCTAACGGTAAGCGAAGCTGCAGATCTTTGCTTCTAGTATTGTAATAATGGAATTGACTAGAAAATCGGAACTGCTCATTTAATAGGTATATGCCCGGGCTAGACTATTTAAGGCATTTGTATACCAGCATACAATTCTACGGAAAGTTTCTGCCAAAAGGATGAGGAGGAAGTAATTAAGATTTAATTCATTTTCTTTTTTTTTTCTGCCTTCAATGATTGCAGCAGCGCACCTCTGCAACCTGTCTAGGTACTCTTTCCTAGTGTTGATACTGCATCCATGCATTTCAAACGCAAGAGCAATAATCAACAATTGGAAGTATCAAAATGAGTATTAAATACAAAGTGATACATGCATCAGTCTTGCGTGCCATCCGAAGCATAAAACAAGCACCCCCTACAACGTGTGGGTTGTCTTGGATGAAACTCGCTTGCAATGCGATATCACATTGAATGCGCATGCGCGAGTTGACCCTACTCCCCACTGGGAATAAGAACAATAAGATTAGCATAACAATAAACCTGCCCTGAAAGACTAGGATTTTTCAATTTGTATAAATCGAGTGACGCTTAGTTAGTCTACGTATAGGAATTACCATTTATAGCTTAGGGGCTGGTTCTCTCCTCCCTTCGGACGAGCTGGGTGTGGGGAACGGAGAGCGCGTGAGTTTTTTCTTTTTTTTAATTTTTTCTTTTCTTTTTCTGATAAAAACAGCCTTTCTCATTCGAAACGTTTACAAACTAAAATTATTTAACTTTTACATCCCATGTTGTACATATTTATTGATTGATTTATTGATGAATAAATATTTAAGCAGAAATTAGAATGCCTGCAGTTCAACATAGCTGGTTTAAGTGGGGCTCTGCACAAAACATACATCACATTGCGTTTACATACATAAAGATATAACTATAACTATAAATGATTATGAATGTATATAGATAAATTAATATATACTAATGAAAATATAAGAACTGTGTTTAGTTACGAAAAAAGGACTCAGTAAGTGCCTGTTTAAAAGGCATCAAAGCTGACTCAGATATTACGGATATTGGTAGGTAGGGAATTCCATGTTTTTGCCCCGTTGTAGCGAAACGAAGATTCAAAATTTTGCGAAGATTGGTACTTAGCAGTTCTTGCTAACGGTAAGCGAAGCTGCAGATCTTTGCTTCTAGTATTGTAATAATGGAATTGACTAGAAAATCGGAACTGCTCATTTAATAGGTATATGCCCGGGCTAGACTATTTAAGGCATTTGTATACCAGCATACAATTCTACGGAAAGTTTCTGCCAAAAGGATGAGGAGGAAGTAATTAAGATTTAATTCATTTTCTTTTTTTTTTCTGCCTTCAATGATTGCAGCAGCGCACCTCTGCAACCTGTCTAGGTACTCTTTCCTAGTGTTGATACTGCATCCATGCATTTCAAACGCAAGAGCAATAATCAACAATTGGAAGTATCAAAATGAGTATTAAATACAAAGTGATACATGCATCAGTCTTGCGTGCCATCCGAAGCATAAAACAAGCACCCCCTACAACGTGTGGGTTGTCTTGGATGAAACTCGCTTGCAATGCGATATCACATTGAATGCGCATGCGCGAGTTGACCCTACTCCCCACTGGGAATAAGAACAATAAGATTAGCATAACAATAAACCTGCCCTGAAAGACTAGGATTTTTCAATTTGTATAAATCGAGTGACGCTTAGTTAGTCTACGTATAGGAATTACCATTTATAGCTTAGGGGCTGGTTGTCTCCTCCCTTCGGACGAGCTGGGTGTGGGGAACGGAGAGCGCGTGAGTTTTTTCTTTTTTTTAATTTTTTCTTTTCTTTTTCTGATAAAAACAGCCTTTCTCATTCGAAACGTTTACAAACTAAAATTATTTAACTTTTACATCCCATGTTGTACATATTTATTGATTGATTTATTGATGAATAAATATTTAAGCAGAAATTAGAATGCCTGCAGTTCAACATAGCTGGTTTAAGTGGGGCTCTGCACAAAACATACATCACATTGCGTTTACATACATAAAGATATAACTATAACTATAAATGATTATGAATGTATATAGATAAATTAATATATACTAATGAAAATATAAGAACTGTGTTTAGTTACGAAAAAAGGACTCAGTAAGTGCCTGTTTAAAAGGCATCAAAGCTGACTCAGATATTACGGATATTGGTAGGTAGGGAATTCCATGTTTTTGCCCCGTTGTAGCGAAACGAAGATTCAAAATTTTGCGAAGATTGGTACTTAGCAGTTCTTGCTAACGGTAAGCGAAGCTGCAGATCTTTGCTTCTAGTATTGTAATAATGGAATTGACTAGAAAATCGGAACTGCTCATTTAATAGGTATATGCCCGGGCTAGACTATTTAAGGCATTTGTATACCAGCATACAATTCTACGGAAAGTTTCTGCCAAAAGGATGAGGAGGAAGTAATTAAGATTTAATTCATTTTCTTTTTTTTTTCTGCCTTCAATGATTGCAGCAGCGCACCTCTGCAACCTGTCTAGGTACTCTTTCCTAGTGTTGATACTGCATCCATGCATTTCAAACGCAAGAGCAATAATCAACAATTGGAAGTATCAAAATGAGTATTAAATACAAAGTGATACATGCATCAGTCTTGCGTGCCATCCGAAGCATAAAACAAGCACCCCCTACAACGTGTGGGTTGTCTTGGATGAAACTCGCT
Source organism: Metridium senile (assembly GCA_949775045.1). Taxonomy (NCBI): domain Eukaryota; kingdom Metazoa; phylum Cnidaria; class Anthozoa; order Actiniaria; family Metridiidae; genus Metridium; species Metridium senile. The sequence goes on from OX459104.1 coordinate 3,738,774, forward strand.
TGCAATGCGATATCACATTGAATGCGCATGCGCGAGTTGACCCTACTCCCCACTGGGAATAAGAACAATAAGATTAGCATAACAATAAACCTGCCCTGAAAGACTAGGATTTTTCAATTTGTATAAATCGAGTGACGCTTAGTTAGTCTACGTATAGGAATTACCATTTATAGCTTAGGGGCTGGTTCTCTCCTCCCTTCGGACGAGCTGGGTGTGGGGAACGGAGAGCGCGTGAGTTTTTTCTTTTTTTTAATTTTTTCTTTTCTTTTTCTGATAAAAACAGCCTTTCTCATTCGAAACGTTTACAAACTAAAATTATTTAACTTTTACATCCCATGTTGTACATATTTATTGATTGATTTATTGATGAATAAATATTTAAGCAGAAATTAGAATGCCTGCAGTTCAACATAGCTGGTTTAAGTGGGGCTCTGCACAAAACATACATCACATTGCGTTTACATACATAAAGATATAACTATAACTATAAATGATTATGAATGTATATAGATAAATTAATATATACTAATGAAAATATAAGAACTGTGTTTAGTTACGAAAAAAGGACTCAGTAAGTGCCTGTTTAAAAGGCATCAAAGCTGACTCAGATATTACGGATATTGGTAGGTAGGGAATTCCATGTTTTTGCCCCGTTGTAGCGAAACGAAGATTCAAAATTTTGCGAAGATTGGTACTTAGCAGTTCTTGCTAACGGTAAGCGAAGCTGCAGATCTTTGCTTCTAGTATTGTAATAATGGAATTGACTAGAAAATCGGAACTGCTCATTTAATAGGTATATGCCCGGGCTAGACTATTTAAGGCATTTGTATACCAGCATACAATTCTACGGAAAGTTTCTGCCAAAAGGATGAGGAGGAAGTAATTAAGATTTAATTCATTTTCTTTTTTTTTCTGCCTTCAATGATTGCAGCAGCGCACCTCTGCAACCTGTCTAGGTACTCTTTCCTAGTGTTGATACTGCATCCATGCATTTCAAACGCAAGAGCAATAATCAACAATTGGAAGTATCAAAATGAGTATTAAATACAAAGTGATACATGCATCAGTCTTGCGTGCCATCCGAAGCATAAAACAAGCACCCCCTACAACGTGTGGGTTGTCTTGGATGAAACTCGCTTGCAATGCGATATCACATTGAATGCGCATGCGCGAGTTGACCCTACTCCCCACTGGGAATAAGAACAATAAGATTAGCATAACAATAAACCTGCCCTGAAAGACTAGGATTTTTCAATTTGTATAAATCGAGTGACGCTTAGTTAGTCTACGTATAGGAATTACCATTTATAGCTTAGGGGCTGGTTCTCTCCTCCCTTCGGACGAGCTGGGTGTGGGGAACGGAGAGCGCGTGAGTTTTTTCTTTTTTTTAATTTTTTCTTTTCTTTTTCTGATAAAAACAGCCTTTCTCATTCGAAACGTTTACAAACTAAAATTATTTAACTTTTACATCCCATGTTGTACATATTTATTGATTGATTTATTGATGAATAAATATTTAAGCAGAAATTAGAATGCCTGCAGTTCAACATAGCTGGTTTGAGTGGGGCTCTGCACAAAACATACATCACATTGCGTTTACATACATAAAGATATAACTATAACTATAAATGATTATGAATGTATATAGATAAATTAATATATACTAATGAAAATATAAGAACTGTGTTTAGTTACGAAAAAAGGACTCAGTAAGTGCCTGTTTAAAAGGCATCAAAGCTGACTCAGATATTACGGATATTGGTAGGTAGGGAATTCCATGTTTTTGCCCCGTTGTAGCGAAACGAAGATTCAAAATTTTGCGAAGATTGGTACTTAGCAGTTCTTGCTAACGGTAAGCGAAGCTGCAGATCTTTGCTTCTAGTATTGTAATAATGGAATTGACTAGAAAATCGGAACTGCTCATTTAATAGGTATATGCCCGGGCTAGACTATTTAAGGCATTTGTATACCAGCATACAATTCTACGGAAAGTTTCTGCCAAAAGGATGAGGAGGAAGTAATTAAGATTTAATTCATTTTCTTTTCTGCCTTCAATGATTGCAGCAGCGCACCTCTGCAACCTGTCTAGGTACTCTTTCCTAGTGTTGATACTGCATCCATGCATTTCAAACGCAAGAGCAATAATCAACAATTGGAAGTATCAAAATGAGTATTAAATACAAAGTGATACATGCATCAGTCTTGCGTGCCATCCGAAGCATAAAACAAGCACCCCCTACAACGTGTGGGTTGTCTTGGATGAAACTCGCTTGCAATGCGATATCACATTGAATGCGCATGCGCGAGTTGACCCTACTCCCCACTGGGAATAAGAACAATAAGATTAGCATAACAATAAACCTGCCCTGAAAGACTAGGATTTTTCAATTTGTATAAATCGAGTGACGCTTAGTTAGTCTACGTATAGGAATTACCATTTATAGCTTAGGGGCTGGTTGTCTCCTCCCTTCGGACGAGCTGGGTGTGGGGAACGGAGAGCGCGTGAGTTTTTTCTTTTTTTTAATTTTTTCTTTTCTTTTTCTGATAAAAACAGCCTTTCTCATTCGAAACGTTTACAAACTAAAATTATTTAACTTTTACATCCCATGTTGTACATATTTATTGATTGATTTATTGATGAATAAATATTTAAGCAGAAATTAGAATGCCTGCAGTTCAACATAGCTGGTTTGAGTGGGGCTCTGCACAAAACATACATCACATTGCGTTTACATACATAAAGATATAACTATAACTATAAATGATTATGAATGTATATAGATAAATTAATATATACTAATGAAAATATAAGAACTGTGTTTAGTTACGAAAAAAGGACTCAGTAAGTGCCTGTTTAAAAGGCATCAAAGCTGACTCAGATATTACGGATATTGGTAGGTAGGGAATTCCATGTTTTTGCCCCGTTGTAGCGAAACGAAGATTCAAAATTTTGCGAAGATTGGTACTTAGCAGTTCTTGCTAACGGTAAGCGAAGCTGCAGATCTTTGCTTCTAGTATTGTAATAATGGAATTGACTAGAAAATCGGAACTGCTCATTTAATAGGTATATGCCCGGGCTAGACTATTTAAGGCATTTGTATACCAGCATACAATTCTACGGAAAGTTTCTGCCAAAAGGATGAGGAGGAAGTAATTAAGATTTAATTCATTTTCTTTTTTTTTCTGCCTTCAATGATTGCAGCAGCGCACCTCTGCAACCTGTCTAGGTACTCTTTCCTAGTGTTGATACTGCATCCATGCATTTCAAACGCAAGAGCAATAATCAACAATTGGAAGTATCAAAATGAGTATTAAATACAAAGTGATACATGCATCAGTCTTGCGTGCCATCCGAAGCATAAAACAAGCACCCCCTACAACGTGTGGGTTGTCTTGGATGAAACTCGCTTGCAATGCGATATCACATTGAATGCGCATGCGCGAGTTGACCCTACTCCCCACTGGGAATAAGAACAATAAGATTAGCATAACAATAAACCTGCCCTGAAAGACTAGGATTTTTCAATTTGTATAAATCGAGTGACGCTTAGTTAGTCTACGTATAGGAATTACCATTTATAGCTTAGGGGCTGGTTCTCTCCTCCCTTCGGACGAGCTGGGTGTGGGGAACGGAGAGCGCGTGAGTTTTTTCTTTTTTTTAATTTTTTCTTTTCTTTTTCTGATAAAAACAGCCTTTCTCATTCGAAACGTTTACAAACTAAAATTATTTAACTTTTACATCCCATGTTGTACATATTTATTGATTGATTTATTGATGAATAAATATTTAAGCAGAAATTAGAATGCCTGCAGTTCAACATAGCTGGTTTGAGTGGGGCTCTGCACAAAACATACATCACATTGCGTTTACATACATAAAGATATAACTATAACTATAAATGATTATGAATGTATATAGATAAATTAATATATACTAATGAAAATATAAGAACTGTGTTTAGTTACGAAAAAAGGACTCAGTAAGTGCCTGTTTAAAAGGCATCAAAGCTGACTCAGATATTACGGATATTGGTAGGTAGGGAATTCCATGTTTTTGCCCCGTTGTAGCGAAACGAAGATTCAAAATTTTGCGAAGATTGGTACTTAGCAGTTCTTGCTAACGGTAAGCGAAGCTGCAGATCTTTGCTTCTAGTATTGTAATAATGGAATTGACTAGAAAATCGGAACTGCTCATTTAATAGGTATATGCCCGGGCTAGACTATTTAAGGCATTTGTATACCAGCATACAATTCTACGGAAAGTTTCTGCCAAAAGGATGAGGAGGAAGTAATTAAGATTTAATTCATTTTCTTTTTTTTTTCTGCCTTCAATGATTGCAGCAGCGCACCTCTGCAACCTGTCTAGGTACTCTTTCCTAGTGTTGATACTGCATCCATGCATTTCAAACGCAAGAGCAATAATCAACAATTGGAAGTATCAAAATGAGTATTAAATACAAAGTGATACATGCATCAGTCTTGCGTGCCATCCGAAGCATAAAACAAGCACCCCCTACAACGTGTGGGTTGTCTTGGATGAAACTCGCTTGCAATGCGATATCACATTGAATGCGCATGCGCGAGTTGACCCTACTCCCCACTGGGAATAAGAACAATAAGATTAGCATAACAATAAACCTGCCCTGAAAGACTAGGATTTTTCAATTTGTATAAATCGAGTGACGCTTAGTTAGTCTACGTATAGGAATTACCATTTATAGCTTAGGGGCTGGTTCTCTCCTCCCTTCGGACGAGCTGGGTGTGGGGAACGGAGAGCGCGTGAGTTTTTTCTTTTTTTTAATTTTTTCTTTTCTTTTTCTGATAAAAACAGCCTTTCTCATTCGAAACGTTTACAAACTAAAATTATTTAACTTTTACATCCCATGTTGTACATATTTATTGATTTATTTATTGATGAATAAATATTTAAGCAGAAATTAGAATGCCTGCAGTTCAACATAGCTGGTTTGAGTCGGGCTCTGCACAAAACATACATCACATTGCGTTTACATACATAAAGATATAACTATAACTATAAATGATTATGAATGTATATAGATAAATTAATATATACTAATGAAAATATAAGAACTGTGTTTAGTTACGAAAAAAGGACTCAGTAAGTGCCTGTTTAAAAGGCATCAAAGCTGACTCAGATATTACGGATATTGGTAGGTAGGGAATTCCATGTTTTTGCCCCGTTGTAGCGAAACGAAGATTCAAAATTTTGCGAAGATTGGTACTTAGCAGTTCTTGCTAACGGTAAGCGAAGCTGCAGATCTTTGCTTCTAGTATTGTAATAATGGAATTGACTAGAAAATCGGAACTGCTCATTTAATAGGTATATGCCCGGGCTAGACTATTTAAGGCATTTGTATACCAGCATACAATTCTACGGAAAGTTTCTGCCAAAAGGATGAGGAGGAAGTAATTAAGATTTAATTCATTTTCTTTTTTTTTCTGCCTTCAATGATTGCAGCAGCGCACCTCTGCAACCTGTCTAGGTACTCTTTCCTAGTGTTGATACTGCATCCATGCATTTCAAACGCAAGAGCAATAATCAACAATTGGAAGTATCAAAATGAGTATTAAATACAAAGTGATACATGCATCAGTCTTGCGTGCCATCCGAAGCATAAAACAAGCACCCCCTACAACGTGTGGGTTGTCTTGGATGAAACTCGCTTGCAATGCGATATCACATTGAATGCGCATGCGCGAGTTGACCCTACTCCCCACTGGGAATAAGAACAATAAGATTAGCATAACAATAAACCTGCCCTGAAAGACTAGGATTTTTCAATTTGTATAAATCGAGTGACGCTTAGTTAGTCTACGTATAGGAATTACCATTTATAGCTTAGGGGCTGGTTGTCTCCTCCCTTCGGACGAGCTGGGTGTGGGGAACGGAGAGCGCGTGAGTTTTTTCTTTTTTTTAATTTTTTCTTTTCTTTTTCTGATAAAAACAGCCTTTCTCATTCGAAACGTTTACAAACTAAAATTATTTAACTTTTACATCCCATGTTGTACATATTTATTGATTGATTTATTGATGAATAAATATTTAAGCAGAAATTAGAATGCCTGCAGTTCAACATAGCTGGTTTAAGTGGGGCTCTGCACAAAACATACATCACATTGCGTTTACATACATAAAGATATAACTATAACTATAAATGATTATGAATGTATATAGATAAATTAATATATACTAATGAAAATATAAGAACTGTGTTTAGTTACGAAAAAAGGACTCAGTAAGTGCCTGTTTAAAAGGCATCAAAGCTGACTCAGATATTACGGATATTGGTAGGTAGGGAATTCCATGTTTTTGCCCCGTTGTAGCGAAACGAAGATTCAAAATTTTGCGAAGATTGGTACTTAGCAGTTCTTGCTAACGGTAAGCGAAGCTGCAGATCTTTGCTTCTAGTATTGTAATAATGGAATTGACTAGAAAATCGGAACTGCTCATTTAATAGGTATATGCCCGGGCTAGACTATTTAAGGCATTTGTATACCAGCATACAATTCTACGGAAAGTTTCTGCCAAAAGGATGAGGAGGAAGTAATTAAGATTTAATTCATTTTCTTTTTTTTTCTGCCTTCAATGATTGCAGCAGCGCACCTCTGCAACCTGTCTAGGTACTCTTTCCTAGTGTTGATACTGCATCCATGCATTTCAAACGCAAGAGCAATAATCAACAATTGGAAGTATCAAAATGAGTATTAAATACAAAGTGATACATGCATCAGTCTTGCGTGCCATCCGAAGCATAAAACAAGCACCCCCTACAACGTGTGGGTTGTCTTGGATGAAACTCGCTTGCAATGCGATATCACATTGAATGCGCATGCGCGAGTTGACCCTACTCCCCACTGGGAATAAGAACAATAAGATTAGCATAACAATAAACCTGCCCTGAAAGACTAGGATTTTTCAATTTGTATAAATCGAGTGACGCTTAGTTAGTCTACGTATAGGAATTACCATTTATAGCTTAGGGGCTGGTTGTCTCCTCCCTTCGGACGAGCTGGGTGTGGGGAACGGAGAGCGCGTGAGTTTTTTCTTTTTTTTAATTTTTTCTTTTCTTTTTCTGATAAAAACAGCCTTTCTCATTCGAAACGTTTACAAACTAAAATTATTTAACTTTTACATCCCATGTTGTACATATTTATTGATTGATTTATTGATGAATAAATATTTAAGCAGAAATTAGAATGCCTGCAGTTCAACATAGCTGGTTTGAGTGGGGCTCTGCACAAAACATACATCACATTGCGTTTACATACATAAAGATATAACTATAACTATAAATGATTATGAATGTATATAGATAAATTAATATATACTAATGAAAATATAAGAACTGTGTTTAGTTACGAAAAAAGGACTCAGTAAGTGCCTGTTTAAAAGGCATCAAAGCTGACTCAGATATTACGGATATTGGTAGGTAGGGAATTCCATGTTTTTGCCCCGTTGTAGCGAAACGAAGATTCAAAATTTTGCGAAGATTGGTACTTAGCAGTTCTTGCTAACGGTAAGCGAAGCTGCAGATCTTTGCTTCTAGTATTGTAATAATGGAATTGACTAGAAAATCGGAACTGCTCATTTAATAGGTATATGCCCGGGCTAGACTATTTAAGGCATTTGTATACCAGCATACAATTCTACGGAAAGTTTCTGCCAAAAGGATGAGGAGGAAGTAATTAAGATTTAATTCATTTTCTTCTGCCTTCAATGATTGCAGCAGCGCACCTCTGCAACCTGTCTAGGTACTCTTTCCTAGTGTTGATACTGCATCCATGCATTTCAAACGCAAGAGCAATAATCAACAATTGGAAGTATCAAAATGAGTATTAAATACAAAGTGATACATGCATCAGTCTTGCGTGCCATCCGAAGCATAAAACAAGCACCCCCTACAACGTGTGGGTTGTCTTGGATGAAACTCGCTTGCAATGCGATATCACATTGAATGCGCATGCGCGAGTTGACCCTACTCCCCACTGGGAATAAGAACAATAAGATTAGCATAACAATAAACCTGCCCTGAAAGACTAGGATTTTTCAATTTGTATAAATCGAGTGACGCTTAGTTAGTCTACGTATAGGAATTACCATTTATAGCTTAGGGGCTGGTTGTCTCCTCCCTTCGGACGAGCTGGGTGTGGGGAACGGAGAGCGCGTGAGTTTTTTCTTTTTTTTAATTTTTTCTTTTCTTTTTCTGATAAAAACAGCCTTTCTCATTCGAAACGTTTACAAACTAAAATTATTTAACTTTTACATCCCATGTTGTACATATTTATTGATTGATTTATTGATGAATAAATATTTAAGCAGAAATTAGAATGCCTGCAGTTCAACATAGCTGGTTTAAGTGGGGCTCTGCACAAAACATACATCACATTGCGTTTACATACATAAAGATATAACTATAACTATAAATGATTATGAATGTATATAGATAAATTAATATATACTAATGAAAATATAAGAACTGTGTTTAGTTACGAAAAAAGGACTCAGTAAGTGCCTGTTTAAAAGGCATCAAAGCTGACTCAGATATTACGGATATTGGTAGGTAGGGAATTCCATGTTTTTGCCCCGTTGTAGCGAAACGAAGATTCAAAATTTTGCGAAGATTGGTACTTAGCAGTTCTTGCTAACGGTAAGCGAAGCTGCAGATCTTTGCTTCTAGTATTGTAATAATGGAATTGACTAGAAAATCGGAACTGCTCATTTAATAGGTATATGCCCGGGCTAGACTATTTAAGGCATTTGTATACCAGCATACAATTCTACGGAAAGTTTCTGCCAAAAGGATGAGGAGGAAGTAATTAAGATTTAATTCATTTTCTTTTTTTTTCTGCCTTCAATGATTGCAGCAGCGCACCTCTGCAACCTGTCTAGGTACTCTTTCCTAGTGTTGATACTGCATCCATGCATTTCAAACGCAAGAGCAATAATCAACAATTGGAAGTATCAAAATGAGTATTAAATACAAAGTGATACATGCATCAGTCTTGCGTGCCATCCGAAGCATAAAACAAGCACCCCCTACAACGTGTGGGTTGTCTTGGATGAAACTCGCTTGCAATGCGATATCACATTGAATGCGCATGCGCGAGTTGACCCTACTCCCCACTGGGAATAAGAACAATAAGATTAGCATAACAATAAACCTGCCCTGAAAGACTAGGATTTTTCAATTTGTATAAATCGAGTGACGCTTAGTTAGTCTACGTATAGGAATTACCATTTATAGCTTAGGGGCTGGTTGTCTCCTCCCTTCGGACGAGCTGGGTGTGGGGAACGGAGAGCGCGTGAGTTTTTTCTTTTTTTTAATTTTTTCTTTTCTTTTTCTGATAAAAACAGCCTTTCTCATTCGAAACGTTTACAAACTAAAATTATTTAACTTTTACATCCCATGTTGTACATATTTATTGATTGATTTATTGATGAATAAATATTTAAGCAGAAATTAGAATGCCTGCAGTTCAACATAGCTGGTTTAAGTGGGGCTCTGCACAAAACATACATCACATTGCGTTTACATACATAAAGATATAACTATAACTATAAATGATTATGAATGTATATAGATAAATTAATATATACTAATGAAAATATAAGAACTGTGTTTAGTTACGAAAAAAGGACTCAGTAAGTGCCTGTTTAAAAGGCATCAAAGCTGACTCAGATATTACGGATATTGGTAGGTAGGGAATTCCATGTTTTTGCCCCGTTGTAGCGAAACGAAGATTCAAAATTTTGCGAAGATTGGTACTTAGCAGTTCTTGCTAACGGTAAGCGAAGCTGCAGATCTTTGCTTCTAGTATTGTAATAATGGAATTGACTAGAAAATCGGAACTGCTCATTTAATAGGTATATGCCCGGGCTAGACTATTTAAGGCATTTGTATACCAGCATACAATTCTACGGAAAGTTTCTGCCAAAAGGATGAGGAGGAAGTAATTAAGATTTAATTCATTTTCTTTTTTTTTCTGCCTTCAATGATTGCAGCAGCGCACCTCTGCAACCTGTCTAGGTACTCTTTCCTAGTGTTGATACTGCATCCATGCATTTCAAACGCAAGAGCAATAATCAACAATTGGAAGTATCAAAATGAGTATTAAATACAAAGTGATACATGCATCAGTCTTGCGTGCCATCCGAAGCATAAAACAAGCACCCCCTACAACGTGTGGGTTGTCTTGGATGAAACTCGCTTGCAATGCGATATCACATTGAATGCGCATGCGCGAGTTGACCCTACTCCCCACTGGGAATAAGAACAATAAGATTAGCATAACAATAAACCTGCCCTGAAAGACTAGGATTTTTCAATTTGTATAAATCGAGTGACGCTTAGTTAGTCTACGTATAGGAATTACCATTTATAGCTTAGGGGCTGGTTCTCTCCTCCCTTCGGACGAGCTGGGTGTGGGGAACGGAGAGCGCGTGAGTTTTTTCTTTTTTTTAATTTTTTCTTTTCTTTTTCTGATAAAAACAGCCTTTCTCATTCGAAACGTTTACAAACTAAAATTATTTAACTTTTACATCCCATGTTGTACATATTTATTGATTGATTTATTGATGAATAAATATTTAAGCAGAAATTAGAATGCCTGCAGTTCAACATAGCTGGTTTAAGTGGGGCTCTGCACAAAACATACATCACATTACGTTTACATACATAAAGATATAACTATAACTATAAATGATTATGAATGTATATAGATAAATTAATATATACTAATGAAAATATAAGAACTGTGTTTAGTTACGAAAAAAGGACTCAGTAAGTGCCTGTTTAAAAGGCATCAAAGCTGACTCAGATATTACGGATATTGGTAGGTAGGGAATTCCATGTTTTTGCCCCGTTGTAGCGAAACGAAGATTCAAAATTTTGCGAAGATTGGTACTTAGCAGTTCTTGCTAACGGTAAGCGAAGCTGCAGATCTTTGCTTCTAGTATTGTAATAATGGAATTGACTAGAAAATCGGAACTGCTCATTTAATAGGTATATGCCCGGGCTAGACTATTTAAGGCATTTGTATACCAGCATACAATTCTACGGAAAGTTTCTGCCAAAAGGATGAGGAGGAAGTAATTAAGATTTAATTCATTTTCTTTTTTTTTCTGCCTTCAATGATTGCAGCAGCGCACCTCTGCAACCTGTCTAGGTACTCTTTCCTATTGTTGATACTGCATCCATGCATTTCAAACGCAAGAGCAATAATCAACAATTGGAAGTATCAAAATGAGTATTAAATACAAAGTGATACATGCATCAGTCTTGCGTGCCATCCGAAGCATAAAACAAGCACCCCCTACAACGTGTGGGTTGTCTTGGATGAAACTCGCTTGCAATGCGATATCACATTGAATGCGCATGCGCGAGTTGACCCTACTCCCCACTGGGAATAAGAACAATAAGATTAGCATAACAATAAACCTGCCCTGAAAGACTAGGATTTTTCAATTTGTATAAATCGAGTGACGCTTAGTTAGTCTACGTATAGGAATTACCATTTATAGCTTAGGGGCTGGTTCTCTCCTCCCTTCGGACGAGCTGGGTGTGGGGAACGGAGAGCGCGTGAGTTTTTTCTTTTTTTTAATTTTTTCTTTTCTTTTTCTGATAAAAACAGCCTTTCTCATTCGAAACGTTTACAAACTAAAATTATTTAACTTTTACATCCCATGTTGTACATATTTATTGATTGATTTATTGATGAATAAATATTTAAGCAGAAATTAGAATGCCTGCAGTTCAACATAGCTGGTTTAAGTGGGGCTCTGCACAAAACATACATCACATTGCGTTTACATACATAAAGATATAACTATAACTATAAATGATTATGAATGTATATAGATAAATTAATATATACTAATGAAAATATAAGAACTGTGTTTAGTTACGAAAAAAGGACTCAGTAAGTGCCTGTTTAAAAGGCATCAAAGCTGACTCAGATATTACGGATATTGGTAGGTAGGGAATTCCATGTTTTTGCCCCGTTGTAGCGAAACGAAGATTCAAAATTTTGCGAAGATTGGTACTTAGCAGTTCTTGCTAACGGTAAGCGAAGCTGCAGATCTTTGCTTCTAGTATTGTAATAATGGAATTGACTAGAAAATCGGAACTGCTCATTTAATAGGTATATGCCCGGGCTAGACTATTTAAGGCATTTGTATACCAGCATACAATTCTACGGAAAGTTTCTGCCAAAAGGATGAGGAGGAAGTAATTAAGATTTAATTCATTTTCTTTTTTTTTCTGCCTTCAATGATTGCAGCAGCGCACCTCTGCAACCTGTCTAGGTACTCTTTCCTAGTGTTGATACTGCATCCATGCATTTCAAACGCAAGAGCAATAATCAACAATTGGAAGTATCAAAATGAGTATTAAATACAAAGTGATACATGCATCAGTCTTGCGTGCCATCCGAAGCATAAAACAAGCACCCCCTACAACGTGTGGGTTGTCTTGGATGAAACTCGCTTGCAATGCGATATCACATCGAATGCGCATGCGCGAGTTGACCCTACTCCCCACTGGGAATAAGAACAATAAGATTAGCATAACAATAAACCTGCCCTGAAAGACTAGGATTTTTCAATTTGTATAAATCGAGTGACGCTTAGTTAGTCTACGTATAGGAATTACCATTTATAGCTTAGGGGCTGGTTCTCTCCTCCCTTCGGACGAGCTGGGTGTGGGGAACGGAGAGCGCGTGAGTTTTTTCTTTTTTTTAATTTTTTCTTTTCTTTTTCTGATAAAAACAGCCTTTCTCATTCGAAACGTTTACAAACTAAAATTATTTAACTTTTACATCCCATGTTGTACATATTTATTGATTGATTTATTGATGAATAAATATTTAAGCAGAAATTAGAATGCCTGCAGTTCAACATAGCTGGTTTAAGTGGGGCTCTGCACAAAACATACATCACATTGCGTTTACATACATAAAGATATAACTATAACTATAAATGATTATGAATGTATATAGATAAATTAATATATACTAATGAAAATATAAGAACTGTGTTTAGTTACGAAAAAAGGACTCAGTAAGTGCCTGTTTAAAAGGCATCAAAGCTGACTCAGATATTACGGATATTGGTAGGTAGGGAATTCCATGTTTTTGCCCCGTTGTAGCGAAACGAAGATTCAAAATTTTGCGAAGATTGGTACTTAGCAGTTCTTGCTAACGGTAAGCGAAGCTGCAGATCTTTGCTTCTAGTATTGTAATAATGGAATTGACTAGAAAATCGGAACTGCTCATTTAATAGGTATATGCCCGGGCTAGACTATTTAAGGCATTTGTATACCAGCATACAATTCTACGGAAAGTTTCTGCCAAAAGGATGAGGAGGAAGTAATTAAGATTTAATTCATTTTCTTTTTTTTTCTGCCTTCAATGATTGCAGCAGCGCACCTCTGCAACCTGTCTAGGTACTCTTTCCTAGTGTTGATACTGCATCCATGCATTTCAAACGCAAGAGCAATAATCAACAATTGGAAGTATCAAAATGAGTATTAAATACAAAGTGATACATGCATCAGTCTTGCGTGCCATCCGAAGCATAAAACAAGCACCCCCTACAACGTGTGGGTTGTCTTGGATGAAACTCGCTTGCAATGCGATATCACATTGAATGCGCATGCGCGAGTTGACCCTACTCCCCACTGGGAATAAGAACAATAAGATTAGCATAACAATAAACCTGCCCTGAAAGACTAGGATTTTTCAATTTGTATAAATCGAGTGACGCTTAGTTAGTCTACGTATAGGAATTACCATTTATAGCTTAGGGGCTGGTTCTCTCCTCCCTTCGGACGAGCTGGGTGTGGGGAACGGAGAGCGCGTGAGTTTTTTCTTTTTTTTAATTTTTTCTTTTCTTTTTCTGATAAAAACAGCCTTTCTCATTCGAAACGTTTACAAACTAAAATTATTTAACTTTTACATCCCATGTTGTACATATTTATTGATTGATTTATTGATGAATAAATATTTAAGCAGAAATTAGAATGCCTGCAGTTCAACATAGCTGGTTTAAGTGGGGCTCTGCACAAAACATACATCACATTGCGTTTACATACATAAAGATATAACTATAACTATAAATGATTATGAATGTATATAGATAAATTAATATATACTAATGAAAATATAAGAACTGTGTTTAGTTACGAAAAAAGGACTCAGTAAGTGCCTGTTTAAAAGGCATCAAAGCTGACTCAGATATTACGGATATTGGTAGGTAGGGAATTCCATGTTTTTGCCCCGTTGTAGCGAAACGAAGATTCAAAATTTTGCGAAGATTGGTACTTAGCAGTTCTTGCTAACGGTAAGCGAAGCTGCAGATCTTTGCTTCTAGTATTGTAATAATGGAATTGACTAGAAAATCGGAACTGCTCATTTAATAGGTATATGCCCGGGCTAGACTATTTAAGGCATTTGTATACCAGCATACAATTCTACGGAAAGTTTCTGCCAAAAGGATGAGGAGGAAGTAATTAAGATTTAATTCATTTTCTTTTTTTTTCTGCCTTCAATGATTGCAGCAGCGCACCTCTGCAACCTGTCTAGGTACTCTTTCCTAGTGTTGATACTGCATCCATGCATTTCAAACGCAAGAGCAATAATCAACAATTGGAAGTATCAAAATGAGTATTAAATACAAAGTGATACATGCATCAGTCTTGCGTGCCATCCGAAGCATAAAACAAGCACCCCCTACAACGTGTGGGTTGTCTTGGATGAAACTCGCTTGCAATGCGATATCACATTGAATGCGCATGCGCGAGTTGACCCTACTCCCCACTGGGAATAAGAACAATAAGATTAGCATAACAATAAACCTGCCCTGAAAGACTAGGATTTTTCAATTTGTATAAATCGAGTGACGCTTAGTTAGTCTACGTATAGGAATTACCATTTATAGCTTAGGGGCTGGTTCTCTCCTCCCTTCGGACGAGCTGGGTGTGGGGAACGGAGAGCGCGTGAGTTTTTTCTTTTTTTTAATTTTTTCTTTTCTTTTTCTGATAAAAACAGCCTTTCTCATTCGAAACGTTTACAAACTAAAATTATTTAACTTTTACATCCCATGTTGTACATATTTATTGATTGATTTATTGATGAATAAATATTTAAGCAGAAATTAGAATGCCTGCAGTTCAACATAGCTGGTTTAAGTGGGGCTCTGCACAAAACATACATCACATTGCGTTTACATACATAAAGATATAACTATAACTATAAATGATTATGAATGTATATAGATAAATTAATATATACTAATGAAAATATAAGAACTGTGTTTAGTTACGAAAAAAGGACTCAGTAAGTGCCTGTTTAAAAGGCATCAAAGCTGACTCAGATATTACGGATATTGGTAGGTAGGGAATTCCATGTTTTTGCCCCGTTGTAGCGAAACGAAGATTCAAAATTTTGCGAAGATTGGTACTTAGCAGTTCTTGCTAACGGTAAGCGAAGCTGCAGATCTTTGCTTCTAGTATTGTAATAATGGAATTGACTAGAAAATCGGAACTGCTCATTTAATAGGTATATGCCCGGGCTAGACTATTTAAGGCATTTGTATACCAGCATACAATTCTACGGAAAGTTTCTGCCAAAAGGATGAGGAGGAAGTAATTAAGATTTAATTCATTTTCTTTTTTTTTCTGCCTTCAATGATTGCAGCAGCGCACCTCTGCAACCTGTCTAGGTACTCTTTCCTAGTGTTGATACTGCATCCATGCATTTCAAACGCAAGAGCAATAATCAACAATTGGAAGTATCAAAATGAGTATTAAATACAAAGTGATACATGCATCAGTCTTGCGTGCCATCCGAAGCATAAAACAAGCACCCCCTACAACGTGTGGGTTGTCTTGGATGAAACTCGCTTGCAATGCGATATCACATTGAATGCGCATGCGCGAGTTGACCCTACTCCCCACTGGGAATAAGAACAATAAGATTAGCATAACAATAAACCTGCCCTGAAAGACTAGGATTTTTCAATTTGTATAAATCGAGTGACGCTTAGTTAGTCTACGTATAGGAATTACCATTTATAGCTTAGGGGCTGGTTCTCTCCTCCCTTCGGACGAGCTGGGTGTGGGGAACGGAGAGCGCGTGAGTTTTTTCTTTTTTTTAATTTTTTCTTTTCTTTTTCTGATAAAAACAGCCTTTCTCATTCGAAACGTTTACAAACTAAAATTATTTAACTTTTACATCCCATGTTGTACATATTTATTGATTGATTTATTGATGAATAAATATTTAAGCAGAAATTAGAATGCCTGCAGTTCAACATAGCTGGTTTAAGTGGGGCTCTGCACAAAACATACATCACATTGCGTTTACATACATAAAGATATAACTATAACTATAAATGATTATGAATGTATATAGATAAATTAATATATACTAATGAAAATATAAGAACTGTGTTTAGTTACGAAAAAAGGACTCAGTAAGTGCCTGTTTAAAAGGCATCAAAGCTGACTCAGATATTACGGATATTGGTAGGTAGGGAATTCCATGTTTTTGCCCCGTTGTAGCGAAACGAAGATTCAAAATTTTGCGAAGATTGGTACTTAGCAGTTCTTGCTAACGGTAAGCGAAGCTGCAGATCTTTGCTTCTAGTATTGTAATAATGGAATTGACTAGAAAATCGGAACTGCTCATTTAATAGGTATATGCCCGGGCTAGACTATTTAAGGCATTTGTATACCAGCATACAATTCTACGGAAAGTTTCTGCCAAAAGGATGAGGAGGAAGTAATTAAGATTTAATTCATTTTCTTTCTGCCTTCAATGATTGCAGCAGCGCACCTCTGCAACCTGTCTAGGTACTCTTTCCTAGTGTTGATACTGCATCCATGCATTTCAAACGCAAGAGCAATAATCAACAATTGGAAGTATCAAAATGAGTATTAAATACAAAGTGATACATGCATCAGTCTTGCGTGCCATCCGAAGCATAAAACAAGCACCCCCTACAACGTGTGGGTTGTCTTGGATGAAACTCGCTTGCAATGCGATATCACATTGAATGCGCATGCGCGAGTTGACCCTACTCCCCACTGGGAATAAGAACAATAAGATTAGCATAACAATAAACCTGCCCTGAAAGACTAGGATTTTTCAATTTGTATAAATCGAGTGACGCTTAGTTAGTCTACGTATAGGAATTACCATTTATAGCTTAGGGGCTGGTTCTCTCCTCCCTTCGGACGAGCTGGGTGTGGGGAACGGAGAGCGCGTGAGTTTTTTCTTTTTTTTAATTTTTTCTTTTCTTTTTCTGATAAAAACAGCCTTTCTCATTCGAAACGTTTACAAACTAAAATTATTTAACTTTTACATCCCATGTTGTACATATTTATTGATTGATTTATTGATGAATAAATATTTAAGCAGAAATTAGAATGCCTGCAGTTCAACATAGCTGGTTTAAGTGGGGCTCTGCACAAAACATACATCACATTGCGTTTACATACATAAAGATATAACTATAACTATAAATGATTATGAATGTATATAGATAAATTAATATATACTAATGAAAATATAAGAACTGTGTTTAGTTACGAAAAAAGGACTCAGTAAGTGCCTGTTTAAAAGGCATCAAAGCTGACTCAGATATTACGGATATTGGTAGGTAGGGAATTCCATGTTTTTGCCCCGTTGTAGCGAAACGAAGATTCAAAATTTTGCGAAGATTGGTACTTAGCAGTTCTTGCTAACGGTAAGCGAAGCTGCAGATCTTTGCTTCTAGTATTGTAATAATGGAATTGACTAGAAAATCGGAACTGCTCATTTAATAGGTATATGCCCGGGCTAGACTATTTAAGGCATTTGTATACCAGCATACAATTCTACGGAAAGTTTCTGCCAAAAGGATGAGGAGGAAGTAATTAAGATTTAATTCATTTTCTTTTTTTTTCTGCCTTCAATGATTGCAGCAGCGCACCTCTGCAACCTGTCTAGGTACTCTTTCCTAGTGTTGATACTGCATCCATGCATTTCAAACGCAAGAGCAATAATCAACAATTGGAAGTATCAAAATGAGTATTAAATACAAAGTGATACATGCATCAGTCTTGCGTGCCATCCGAAGCATAAAACAAGCACCCCCTACAACGTGTGGGTTGTCTTGGATGAAACTCGCTTGCAATGCGATATCACATTGAATGCGCATGCGCGAGTTGACCCTACTCCCCACTGGGAATAAGAACAATAAGATTAGCATAACAATAAACCTGCCCTGAAAGACTAGGATTTTTCAATTTGTATAAATCGAGTGACGCTTAGTTAGTCTACGTATAGGAATTACCATTTATAGCTTAGGGGCTGGTTCTCTCCTCCCTTCGGACGAGCTGGGTGTGGGGAACGGAGAGCGCGTGAGTTTTTTCTTTTTTTTTAATTTTTTCTTTTCTTTTTCTGATAAAAACAGCCTTTCTCATTCGAAACGTTTACAAACTAAAATTATTTAACTTTTACATCCCATGTTGTACATATTTATTGATTGATTTATTGATGAATAAATATTTAAGCAGAAATTAGAATGCCTGCAGTTCAACATAGCTGGTTTAAGTGGGGCTCTGCACAAAACATACATCACATTGCGTTTACATACATAAAGATATAACTATAACTATAAATGATTATGAATGTATATAGATAAATTAATATATACTAATGAAAATATAAGAACTGTGTTTAGTTACGAAAAAAGGACTCAGTAAGTGCCTGTTTAAAAGGCATCAAAGCTGACTCAGATATTACGGATATTGGTAGGTAGGGAATTCCATGTTTTTGCCCCGTTGTAGCGAAACGAAGATTCAAAATTTTGCGAAGATTGGTACTTAGCAGTTCTTGCTAACGGTAAGCGAAGCTGCAGATCTTTGCTTCTAGTATTGTAATAATGGAATTGACTAGAAAATCGGAACTGCTCATTTAATAGGTATATGCCCGGGCTAGACTATTTAAGGCATTTGTATACCAGCATACAATTCTACGGAAAGTTTCTGCCAAAAGGATGAGGAGGAAGTAATTAAGATTTAATTCATTTTCTTTTTTTTTCTGCCTTCAATGATTGCAGCAGCGCACCTCTGCAACCTGTCTAGGTACTCTTTCCTAGTGTTGATACTGCATCCATGCATTTCAAACGCAAGAGCAATAATCAACAATTGGAAGTATCAAAATGAGTATTAAATACAAAGTGATACATGCATCAGTCTTGCGTGCCATCCGAAGCATAAAACAAGCACCCCCTACAACGTGTGGGTTGTCTTGGATGAAACTCGCTTGCAATGCGATATCACATTGAATGCGCATGCGCGAGTTGACCCTACTCCCCACTGGGAATAAGAACAATAAGATTAGCATAACAATAAACCTGCCCTGAAAGACTAGGATTTTTCAATTTGTATAAATCGAGTGACGCTTAGTTAGTCTACGTATAGGAATTACCATTTATAGCTTAGGGGCTGGTTCTCTCCTCCCTTCGGACGAGCTGGGTGTGGGGAACGGAGAGCGCGTGAGTTTTTTCTTTTTTTTTAATTTTTTCTTTTCTTTTTCTGATAAAAACAGCCTTTCTCATTCGAAACGTTTACAAACTAAAATTATTTAACTTTTACATCCCATGTTGTACATATTTATTGATTGATTTATTGATGAATAAATATTTAAGCAGAAATTAGAATGCCTGCAGTTCAACATAGCTGGTTTAAGTGGGGCTCTGCACAAAACATACATCACATTGCGTTTACATACATAAAGATATAACTATAACTATAAATGATTATGAATGTATATAGATAAATTAATATATACTAATGAAAATATAAGAACTGTGTTTAGTTACGAAAAAAGGACTCAGTAAGTGCCTGTTTAAAAGGCATCAAAGCTGACTCAGATATTACGGATATTGGTAGGTAGGGAATTCCATGTTTTTGCCCCGTTGTAGCGAAACGAAGATTCAAAATTTTGCGAAGATTGGTACTTAGCAGTTCTTGCTAACGGTAAGCGAAGCTGCAGATCTTTGCTTCTAGTATTGTAATAATGGAATTGACTAGAAAATCGGAACTGCTCATTTAATAGGTATATGCCCGGGCTAGACTATTTAAGGCATTTGTATACCAGCATACAATTCTACGGAAAGTTTCTGCCAAAAGGATGAGGAGGAAGTAATTAAGATTTAATTCATTTTCTTTTTTTTTCTGCCTTCAATGATTGCAGCAGCGCACCTCTGCAACCTGTCTAGGTACTCTTTCCTAGTGTTGATACTGCATCCATGCATTTCAAACGCAAGAGCAATAATCAACAATTGGAAGTATCAAAATGAGTATTAAATACAAAGGGATACATGCATCAGTCTTGCGTGCCATCCGAAGCATAAAACAAGCACCCCCTACAACGTGTGGGTTGTCTTGGATGAAACTCGCTTGCAATGCGATATCACATTGAATGCGCATGCGCGAGTTGACCCTACTCCCCACTGGGAATAAGAACAATAAGATTAGCATAACAATAAACCTGCCCTGAAAGACTAGGATTTTTCAATTTGTATAAATCGAGTGACGCTTAGTTAGTCTACGTATAGGAATTACCATTTATAGCTTAGGGGCTGGTTCTCTCCTCCCTTCGGACGAGCTGGGTGTGGGGAACGGAGAGCGCGTGAGTTTTTTCTTTTTTTTAATTTTTTCTTTTCTTTTTCTGATAAAAACAGCCTTTCTCATTCGAAACGTTTACAAACTAAAATTATTTAACTTTTACATCCCATGTTGTACATATTTATTGATTGATTTATTGATGAATAAATATTTAAGCAGAAATTAGAATGCCTGCAGTTCAACATAGCTGGTTTAAGTGGGGCTCTGCACAAAACATACATCACATTGCGTTTACATACATAAAGATATAACTATAACTATAAATGATTATGAATGTATATAGATAAATTAATATATACTAATGAAAATATAAGAACTGTGTTTAGTTACGAAAAAAGGACTCAGTAAGTGCCTGTTTAAAAGGCATCAAAGCTGACTCAGATATTACGGATATTGGTAGGTAGGGAATTCCATGTTTTTGCCCCGTTGTAGCGAAACGAAGATTCAAAATTTTGCGAAGATTGGTACTTAGCAGTTCTTGCTAACGGTAAGCGAAGCTGCAGATCTTTGCTTCTAGTATTGTAATAATGGAATTGACTAGAAAATCGGAACTGCTCATTTAATAGGTATATGCCCGGGCTAGACTATTTAAGGCATTTGTATACCAGCATACAATTCTACGGAAAGTTTCTGCCAAAAGGATGAGGAGGAAGTAATTAAGATTTAATTCATTTTCTTTTTTTTTCTGCCTTCAATGATTGCAGCAGCGCACCTCTGCAACCTGTCTAGGTACTCTTTCCTAGTGTTGATACTGCATCCATGCATTTCAAACGCAAGAGCAATAATCAACAATTGGAAGTATCAAAATGAGTATTAAATACAAAGTGATACATGCATCAGTCTTGCGTGCCATCCGAAGCATAAAACAAGCACCCCCTACAACGTGTGGGTTGTCTTGGATGAAACTCGCTTGCAATGCGATATCACATTGAATGCGCATGCGCGAGTTGACCCTACTCCCCACTGGGAATAAGAACAATAAGATTAGCATAACAATAAACCTGCCCTGAAAGACTAGGATTTTTCAATTTGTATAAATCGAGTGACGCTTAGTTAGTCTACGTATAGGAATTACCATTTATAGCTTAGGGGCTGGTTCTCTCCTCCCTTCGGACGAGCTTGGTGTGGGGAACGGAGAGCGCGTGAGTTTTTTCTTTTTTTTAATTTTTTCTTTTCTTTTTCTGATAAAAACAGCCTTTCTCATTCGAAACGTTTACAAACTAAAATTATTTAACTTTTACATCCCATGTTGTACATATTTATTGATTGATTTATTGATGAATAAATATTTAAGCAGAAATTAGAATGCCTGCAGTTCAACATAGCTGGTTTAAGTGGGGCTCTGCACAAAACATACATCACATTGCGTTTACATACATAAAGATATAACTATAACTATAAATGATTATGAATGTATATAGATAAATTAATATATACTAATGAAAATATAAGAACTGTGTTTAGTTACGAAAAAAGGACTCAGTAAGTGCCTGTTTAAAAGGCATCAAAGCTGACTCAGATATTACGGATATTGGTAGGTAGGGAATTCCATGTTTTTGCCCCGTTGTAGCGAAACGAAGATTCAAAATTTTGCGAAGATTGGTACTTAGCAGTTCTTGCTAACGGTAAGCGAAGCTGCAGATCTTTGCTTCTAGTATTGTAATAATGGAATTGACTAGAAAATCGGAACTGCTCATTTAATAGGTATATGCCCGGGCTAGACTATTTAAGGCATTTGTATACCAGCATACAATTCTACGGAAAGTTTCTGCCAAAAGGATGAGGAGGAAGTAATTAAGATTTAATTCATTTTCTTTTTTTTTCTGCCTTCAATGATTGCAGCAGCGCACCTCTGCAACCTGTCTAGGTACTCTTTCCTAGTGTTGATACTGCATCCATGCATTTCAAACGCAAGAGCAATAATCAACAATTGGAAGTATCAAAATGAGTATTAAATACAAAGTGATACATGCATCAGTCTTGCGTGCCATCCGAAGCATAAAACAAGCACCCCCTACAACGTGTGGGTTGTCTTGGATGAAACTCGCTTGCAATGCGATATCACATTGAATGCGCATGCGCGAGTTGACCCTACTCCCCACTGGGAATAAGAACAATAAGATTAGCATAACAATAAACCTGCCCTGAAAGACTAGGATTTTTCAATTTGTATAAATCGAGTGACGCTTAGTTAGTCTACGTATAGGAATTACCATTTATAGCTTAGGGGCTGGTTCTCTCCTCCCTTCGGACGAGCTTGGTGTGGGGAACGGAGAGCGCGTGAGTTTTTTCTTTTTTTTAATTTTTTCTTTTCTTTTTCTGATAAAAACAGCCTTTCTCATTCGAAACGTTTACAAACTAAAATTATTTAACTTTTACATCCCATGTTGTACATATTTATTGATTGATTTATTGATGAATAAATATTTAAGCAGAAATTAGAATGCCTGCAGTTCAACATAGCTGGTTTGAGTGGGGCTCTGCACAAAACATACATCACATTGCGTTTACATACATAAAGATATAACTATAACTATAAATGATTATGAATGTATATAGATAAATTAATATATACTAATGAAAATATAAGAACTGTGTTTAGTTACGAAAAAAGGACTCAGTAAGTGCCTGTTTAAAAGGCATCAAAGCTGACTCAGATATTACGGATATTGGTAGGTAGGGAATTCCATGTTTTTGCCCCGTTGTAGCGAAACGAAGATTCAAAATTTTGCGAAGATTGGTACTTAGCAGTTCTTGCTAACGGTAAGCGAAGCTGCAGATCTTTGCTTCTAGTATTGTAATAATGGAATTGACTAGAAAATCGGAACTGCTCATTTAATAGGTATATGCCCGGGCTAGACTATTTAAGGCATTTGTATACCAGCATACAATTCTACGGAAAGTTTCTGCCAAAAGGATGAGGAGGAAGTAATTAAGATTTAATTCATTTTCTTTTTTTTTCTGCCTTCAATGATTGCAGCAGCGCACCTCTGCAACCTGTCTAGGTACTCTTTCCTAGTGTTGATACTGCATCCATGCATTTCAAACGCAAGAGCAATAATCAACAATTGGAAGTATCAAAATGAGTATTAAATACAAAGTGATACATGCATCAGTCTTGCGTGCCATCCGAAGCATAAAACAAGCACCCCCTACAACGTGTGGGTTGTCTTGGATGAAACTCGCTTGCAATGCGATATCACATTGAATGCGCATGCGCGAGTTGACCCTACTCCCCACTGGGAATAAGAACAATAAGATTAGCATAACAATAAACCTGCCCTGAAAGACTAGGATTTTTCAATTTGTATAAATCGAGTGACGCTTAGTTAGTCTACGTATAGGAATTACCATTTATAGCTTAGGGGCTGGTTCTCTCCTCCCTTCGGACGAGCTGGGTGTGGGGAACGGAGAGCGCGTGAGTTTTTTCTTTTTTTTAATTTTTTCTTTTCTTTTTCTGATAAAAACAGCCTTTCTCATTCGAAACGTTTACAAACTAAAATTATTTAACTTTTACATCCCATGTTGTACATATTTATTGATTGATTTATTGATGAATAAATATTTAAGCAGAAATTAGAATGCCTGCAGTTCAACATAGCTGGTTTGAGTGGGGCTCTGCACAAAACATACATCACATTGCGTTTACATACATAAAGATATAACTATAACTATAAATGATTATGAATGTATATAGATAAATTAATATATACTAATGAAAATATAAGAACTGTGTTTAGTTACGAAAAAAGGACTCAGTAAGTGCCTGTTTAAAAGGCATCAAAGCTGACTCAGATATTACGGATATTGGTAGGTAGGGAATTCCATGTTTTTGCCCCGTTGTAGCGAAACGAAGATTCAAAATTTTGCGAAGATTGGTACTTAGCAGTTCTTGCTAACGGTAAGCGAAGCTGCAGATCTTTGCTTCTAGTATTGTAATAATGGAATTGACTAGAAAATCGGAACTGCTCATTTAATAGGTATATGCCCGGGCTAGACTATTTAAGGCATTTGTATACCAGCATACAATTCTACGGAAAGTTTCTGCCAAAAGGATGAGGAGGAAGTAATTAAGATTTAATTCATTTTCTTTTTTTTTCTGCCTTCAATGATTGCAGCAGCGCACCTCTGCAACCTGTCTAGGTACTCTTTCCTAGTGTTGATACTGCATCCATGCATTTCAAACGCAAGAGCAATAATCAACAATTGGAAGTATCAAAATGAGTATTAAATACAAAGTGATACATGCATCAGTCTTGCGTGCCATCCGAAGCATAAAACAAGCACCCCCTACAACGTGTGGGTTGTCTTGGATGAAACTCGCTTGCAATGCGATATCACATTGAATGCGCATGCGCGAGTTGACCCTACTCCCCACTGGGAATAAGAACAATAAGATTAGCATAACAATAAACCTGCCCTGAAAGACTAGGATTTTTCAATTTGTATAAATCGAGTGACGCTTAGTTAGTCTACGTATAGGAATTACCATTTATAGCTTAGGGGCTGGTTCTCTCCTCCCTTCGGACGAGCTGGGTGTGGGGAACGGAGAGCGCGTGAGTTTTTTCTTTTTTTTAATTTTTTCTTTTCTTTTTCTGATAAAAACAGCCTTTCTCATTCGAAACGTTTACAAACTAAAATTATTTAACTTTTACATCCCATGTTGTACATATTTATTGATTGATTTATTGATGAATAAATATTTAAGCAGAAATTAGAATGCCTGCAGTTCAACATAGCTGGTTTAAGTGGGGCTCTGCACAAAACATACATCACATTGCGTTTACATACATAAAGATATAACTATAACTATAAATGATTATGAATGTATATAGATAAATTAATATATACTAATGAAAATATAAGAACTGTGTTTAGTTACGAAAAAAGGACTCAGTAAGTGCCTGTTTAAAAGGCATCAAAGCTGACTCAGATATTACGGATATTGGTAGGTAGGGAATTCCATGTTTTTGCCCCGTTGTAGCGAAACGAAGATTCAAAATTTTGCGAAGATTGGTACTTAGCAGTTCTTGCTAACGGTAAGCGAAGCTGCAGATCTTTGCTTCTAGTATTGTAATAATGGAATTGACTAGAAAATCGGAACTGCTCATTTAATAGGTATATGCCCGGGCTAGACTATTTAAGGCATTTGTATACCAGCATACAATTCTACGGAAAGTTTCTGCCAAAAGGATGAGGAGGAAGTAATTAAGATTTAATTCATTTTCTTTTTTTTTCTGCCTTCAATGATTGCAGCAGCGCACCTCTGCAACCTGTCTAGTACTCTTTCCTAGTGTTGATACTGCATCCATGCATTTCAAACGCAAGAGCAATAATCAACAATTGGAAGTATCAAAATGAGTATTAAATACAAAGTGATACATGCATCAGTCTTGCGTGCCATCCGAAGCATAAAACAAGCACCCCCTACAACGTGTGGGTTGTCTTGGATGAAACTCGCTTGCAATGCGATATCACATTGAATGCGCATGCGCGAGTTGACCCTACTCCCCACTGGGAATAAGAACAATAAGATTAGCATAACAATAAACCTGCCCTGAAAGACTAGGATTTTTCAATTTGTATAAATCGAGTGACGCTTAGTTAGTCTACGTATAGGAATTACCATTTATAGCTTAGGGGCTGGTTCTCTCCTCCCTTCGGACGAGCTGGGTGTGGGGAACGGAGAGCGCGTGAGTTTTTTCTTTTTTTTAATTTTTTCTTTTCTTTTTCTGATAAAAACAGCCTTTCTCATTCGAAACGTTTACAAACTAAAATTATTTAACTTTTACATCCCATGTTGTACATATTTATTGATTGATTTATTGATGAATAAATATTTAAGCAGAAATTAGAATGCCTGCAGTTCAACATAGCTGGTTTGAGTGGGGCTCTGCACAAAACATACATCACATTGCGTTTACATACATAAAGATATAACTATAACTATAAATGATTATGAATGTATATAGATAAATTAATATATACTAATGAAAATATAAGAACTGTGTTTAGTTACGAAAAAAGGACTCAGTAAGTGCCTGTTTAAAAGGCATCAAAGCTGACTCAGATATTACGGATATTGGTAGGTAGGGAATTCCATGTTTTTGCCCCGTTGTAGCGAAACGAAGATTCAAAATTTTGCGAAGATTGGTACTTAGCAGTTCTTGCTAACGGTAAGCGAAGCTGCAGATCTTTGCTTCTAGTATTGTAATAATGGAATTGACTAGAAAATCGGAACTGCTCATTTAATAGGTATATGCCCGGGCTAGACTATTTAAGGCATTTGTATACCAGCATACAATTCTACGGAAAGTTTCTGCCAAAAGGATGAGGAGGAAGTAATTAAGATTTAATTCATTTTCTTTTTTTTTCTGCCTTCAATGATTGCAGCAGCGCACCTCTGCAACCTGTCTAGGTACTCTTTCCTAGTGTTGATACTGCATCCATGCATTTCAAACGCAAGAGCAATAATCAACAATTGGAAGTATCAAAATGAGTATTAAATACAAAGTGATACATGCATCAGTCTTGCGTGCCATCCGAAGCATAAAACAAGCACCCCCTACAACGTGTGGGTTGTCTTGGATGAAACTCGCTTGCAATGCGATATCACATTGAATGCGCATGCGCGAGTTGACCCTACTCCCCACTGGGAATAAGAACAATAAGATTAGCATAACAATAAACCTGCCCTGAAAGACTAGGATTTTTCAATTTGTATAAATCGAGTGACGCTTAGTTAGTCTACGTATAGGAATTACCATTTATAGCTTAGGGGCTGGTTCTCTCCTCCCTTCGGACGAGCTGGGTGTGGGGAACGGAGAGCGCGTGAGTTTTTTCTTTTTTTTAATTTTTTCTTTTCTTTTTCTGATAAAAACAGCCTTTCTCATTCGAAACGTTTACAAACTAAAATTATTTAACTTTTACATCCCATGTTGTACATATTTATTGATTGATTTATTGATGAATAAATATTTAAGCAGAAATTAGAATGCCTGCAGTTCAACATAGCTGGTTTGAGTGGGGCTCTGCACAAAACATACATCACATTGCGTTTACATACATAAAGATATAACTATAACTATAAATGATTATGAATGTATATAGATAAATTAATATATACTAATGAAAATATAAGAACTGTGTTTAGTTACGAAAAAAGGACTCAGTAAGTGCCTGTTTAAAAGGCATCAAAGCTGACTCAGATATTACGGATATTGGTAGGTAGGGAATTCCATGTTTTTGCCCCGTTGTAGCGAAACGAAGATTCAAAATTTTGCGAAGATTGGTACTTAGCAGTTCTTGCTAACGGTAAGCGAAGCTGCAGATCTTTGCTTCTAGTATTGTAATAATGGAATTGACTAGAAAATCGGAACTGCTCATTTAATAGGTATATGCCCGGGCTAGACTATTTAAGGCATTTGTATACCAGCATACAATTCTACGGAAAGTTTCTGCCAAAAGGATGAGGAGGAAGTAATTAAGATTTAATTCATTTTCTTTTTTTTTCTGCCTTCAATGATTGCAGCAGCGCACCTCTGCAACCTGTCTAGGTACTCTTTCCTAGTGTTGATACTGCATCCATGCATTTCAAACGCAAGAGCAATAATCAACAATTGGAAGTATCAAAATGAGTATTAAATACAAAGTGATACATGCATCAGTCTTGCGTGCCATCCGAAGCATAAAACAAGCACCCCCTACAACGTGTGGGTTGTCTTGGATGAAACTCGCTTGCAATGCGATATCACATTGAATGCGCATGCGCGAGTTGACCCTACTCCCCACTGGGAATAAGAACAATAAGATTAGCATAACAATAAACCTGCCCTGAAAGACTAGGATTTTTCAATTTGTATAAATCGAGTGACGCTTAGTTAGTCTACGTATAGGAATTACCATTTATAGCTTAGGGGCTGGTTCTCTCCTCCCTTCGGACGAGCTGGGTGTGGGGAACGGAGAGCGCGTGAGTTTTTTCTTTTTTTTAATTTTTTCTTTTCTTTTTCTGATAAAAACAGCCTTTCTCATTCGAAACGTTTACAAACTAAAATTATTTAACTTTTACATCCCATGTTGTACATATTTATTGATTGATTTATTGATGAATAAATATTTAAGCAGAAATTAGAATGCCTGCAGTTCAACATAGCTGGTTTGAGTGGGGCTCTGCACAAAACATACATCACATTGCGTTTACATACATAAAGATATAACTATAACTATAAATGATTATGAATGTATATAGATAAATTAATATATACTAATGAAAATATAAGAACTGTGTTTAGTTACGAAAAAAGGACTCAGTAAGTGCCTGTTTAAAAGGCATCAAAGCTGACTCAGATATTACGGATATTGGTAGGTAGGGAATTCCATGTTTTTGCCCCGTTGTAGCGAAACGAAGATTCAAAATTTTGCGAAGATTGGTACTTAGCAGTTCTTGCTAACGGTAAGCGAAGCTGCAGATCTTTGCTTCTAGTATTGTAATAATGGAATTGACTAGAAAATCGGAACTGCTCATTTAATAGGTATATGCCCGGGCTAGACTATTTAAGGCATTTGTATACCAGCATACAATTCTACGGAAAGTTTCTGCCAAAAGGATGAGGAGGAAGTAATTAAGATTTAATTCATTTTCTTTTTTTTTCTGCCTTCAATGATTGCAGCAGCGCACCTCTGCAACCTGTCTAGGTACTCTTTCCTAGTGTTGATACTGCATCCATGCATTTCAAACGCAAGAGCAATAATCAACAATTGGAAGTATCAAAATGAGTATTAAATACAAAGTGATACATGCATCAGTCTTGCGTGCCATCCGAAGCATAAAACAAGCACCCCCTACAACGTGTGGGTTGTCTTGGATGAAACTCGCTTGCAATGCGATATCACATTGAATGCGCATGCGCGAGTTGACCCTACTCCCCACTGGGAATAAGAACAATAAGATTAGCATAACAATAAACCTGCCCTGAAAGACTAGGATTTTTCAATTTGTATAAATCGAGTGACGCTTAGTTAGTCTACGTATAGGAATTACCATTTATAGCTTAGGGGCTGGTTCTCTCCTCCCTTCGGACGAGCTGGGTGTGGGGAACGGAGAGCGCGTGAGTTTTTTCTTTTTTTTAATTTTTTCTTTTCTTTTTCTGATAAAAACAGCCTTTCTCATTCGAAACGTTTACAAACTAAAATTATTTAACTTTTACATCCCATGTTGTACATATTTATTGATTGATTTATTGATGAATAAATATTTAAGCAGAAATTAGAATGCCTGCAGTTCAACATAGCTGGTTTAAGTGGGGCTCTGCACAAAACATACATCACATTGCGTTTACATACATAAAGATATAACTATAACTATAAATGATTATGAATGTATATAGATAAATTAATATATACTAATGAAAATATAAGAACTGTGTTTAGTTACGAAAAAAGGACTCAGTAAGTGCCTGTTTAAAAGGCATCAAAGCTGACTCAGATATTACGGATATTGGTAGGTAGGGAATTCCATGTTTTTGCCCCGTTGTAGCGAAACGAAGATTCAAAATTTTGCGAAGATTGGTACTTAGCAGTTCTTGCTAACGGTAAGCGAAGCTGCAGATCTTTGCTTCTAGTATTGTAATAATGGAATTGACTAGAAAATCGGAACTGCTCATTTAATAGGTATATGCCCGGGCTAGACTATTTAAGGCATTTGTATACCAGCATACAATTCTACGGAAAGTTTCTGCCAAAAGGATGAGGAGGAAGTAATTAAGATTTAATTCATTTTCTTTTTTTTTCTGCCTTCAATGATTGCAGCAGCGCACCTCTGCAACCTGTCTAGGTACTCTTTCCTAGTGTTGATACTGCATCCATGCATTTCAAACGCAAGAGCAATAATCAACAATTGGAAGTATCAAAATGAGTATTAAATACAAAGTGATACATGCATCAGTCTTGCGTGCCATCCGAAGCATAAAACAAGCACCCCCTACAACGTGTGGGTTGTCTTGGATGAAACTCGCTTGCAATGCGATATCACATTGAATGCGCATGCGCGAGTTGACCCTACTCCCCACTGGGAATAAGAACAATAAGATTAGCATAACAATAAACCTGCCCTGAAAGACTAGGATTTTTCAATTTGTATAAATCGAGTGACGCTTAGTTAGTCTACGTATAGGAATTACCATTTATAGCTTAGGGGCTGGTTCTCTCCTCCCTTCGGACGAGCTGGGTGTGGGGAACGGAGAGCGCGTGAGTTTTTTCTTTTTTTTAATTTTTTCTTTTCTTTTTCTGATAAAAACAGCCTTTCTCATTCGAAACGTTTACAAACTAAAATTATTTAACTTTTACATCCCATGTTGTACATATTTATTGATTGATTTATTGATGAATAAATATTTAAGCAGAAATTAGAATGCCTGCAGTTCAACATAGCTGGTTTAAGTGGGGCTCTGCACAAAACATACATCACATTGCGTTTACATACATAAAGATATAACTATAACTATAAATGATTATGAATGTATATAGATAAATTAATATATACTAATGAAAATATAAGAACTGTGTTTAGTTACGAAAAAAGGACTCAGTAAGTGCCTGTTTAAAAGGCATCAAAGCTGACTCAGATATTACGGATATTGGTAGGTAGGGAATTCCATGTTTTTGCCCCGTTGTAGCGAAACGAAGATTCAAAATTTTGCGAAGATTGGTACTTAGCAGTTCTTGCTAACGGTAAGCGAAGCTGCAGATCTTTGCTTCTAGTATTGTAATAATGGAATTGACTAGAAAATCGGAACTGCTCATTTAATAGGTATATGCCCGGGCTAGACTATTTAAGGCATTTGTATACCAGCATACAATTCTACGGAAAGTTTCTGCCAAAAGGATGAGGAGGAAGTAATTAAGATTTAATTCATTTTCTTTCTGCCTTCAATGATTGCAGCAGCGCACCTCTGCAACCTGTCTAGGTACTCTTTCCTAGTGTTGATACTGCATCCATGCATTTCAAACGCAAGAGCAATAATCAACAATCGGAAGTATCAAAATGAGTATTAAATACAAAGTGATACATGCATCAGTCTTGCGTGCCATCCGAAGCATAAAACAAGCACCCCCTACAACGTGTGGGTTGTCTTGGATGAAACTCGCTTGCAATGCGATATCACATTGAATGCGCATGCGCGAGTTGACCCTACTCCCCACTGGGAATAAGAACAATAAGATTAGCATAACAATAAACCTGCCCTGAAAGACTAGGATTTTTCAATTTGTATAAATCGAGTGACGCTTAGTTAGTCTACGTATAGGAATTACCATTTATAGCTTAGGGGCTGGTTCTCTCCTCCCTTCGGACGAGCTGGGTGTGGGGAACGGAGAGCGCGTGAGTTTTTTCTTTTTTTTAATTTTTTCTTTTCTTTTTCTGATAAAAACAGCCTTTCTCATTCGAAACGTTTACAAACTAAAATTATGTAACTTTTACATCCCATGTTGTACATATTTATTGATTGATTTATTGATGAATAAATATTTAAGCAGAAATTAGAATGCCTGCAGTTCAACATAGCTGGTTTAAGTGGGGCTCTGCACAAAACATACATCACATTGCGTTTACATACATAAAGATATAACTATAACTATAAATGATTATGAATGTATATAGATAAATTAATATATACTAATGAAAATATAAGAACTGTGTTTAGTTACGAAAAAAGGACTCAGTAAGTGCCTGTTTAAAAGGCATCAAAGCTGACTCAGATATTACGGATATTGGTAGGTAGGGAATTCCATGTTTTTGCCCCGTTGTAGCGAAACGAAGATTCAAAATTTTGCGAAGATTGGTACTTAGCAGTTCTTGCTAACGGTAAGCGAAGCTGCAGATCTTTGCTTCTAGTATTGTAATAATGGAATTGACTAGAAAATCGGAACTGCTCATTTAATAGGTATATGCCCGGGCTAGACTATTTAAGGCATTTGTATACCAGCATACAATTCTACGGAAAGTTTCTGCCAAAAGGATGAGGAGGAAGTAATTAAGATTTAATTCATTTTCTTTCTGCCTTCAATGATTGCAGCAGCGCACCTCTGCAACCTGTCTAGGTACTCTTTCCTAGTGTTGATACTGCATCCATGCATTTCAAACGCAAGAGCAATAATCAACAATTGGAAGTATCAAAATGAGTATTAAATACAAAGTGATACATGCATCAGTCTTGCGTGCCATCCGAAGCATAAAACAAGCACCCCCTACAACGTGTGGGTTGTCTTGGATGAAACTCGCTTGCAATGCGATATCACATTGAATGCGCATGCGCGAGTTGACCCTACTCCCCACTGGGAATAAGAACAATAAGATTAGCATAACAATAAACCTGCCCTGAAAGACTAGGATTTTTCAATTTGTATAAATCGAGTGACGCTTAGTTAGTCTACGTATAGGAATTACCATTTATAGCTTAGGGGCTGGTTCTCTCCTCCCTTCGGACGAGCTGGGTGTGGGGAACGGAGAGCGCGTGAGTTTTTTCTTTTTTTTAATTTTTTCTTTTCTTTTTCTGATAAAAACAGCCTTTCTCATTCGAAACGTTTACAAACTAAAATTATTTAACTTTTACATCCCATGTTGTACATATTTATTGATTGATTTATTGATGAATAAATATTTAAGCAGAAATTAGAATGCCTGCAGTTCAACATAGCTGGTTTAAGTGGGGCTCTGCACAAAACATACATCACATTGCGTTTACATACATAAAGATATAACTATAACTATAAATGATTATGAATGTATATAGATAAATTAATATATACTAATGAAAATATAAGAACTGTGTTTAGTTACGAAAAAAGGACTCAGTAAGTGCCTGTTTAAAAGGCATCAAAGCTGACTCAGATATTACGGATATTGGTAGGTAGGGAATTCCATGTTTTTGCCCCGTTGTAGCGAAACGAAGATTCAAAATTTTGCGAAGATTGGTACTTAGCAGTTCTTGCTAACGGTAAGCGAAGCTGCAGATCTTTGCTTCTAGTATTGTAATAATGGAATTGACTAAAAAATCGGAACTGCTCATTTAATAGGTATATGCCCGGGCTAGACTATTTAAGGCATTTGTATACCAGCATACAATTCTACGGAAAGTTTCTGCCAAAAGGATGAGGAGGAAGTAATTAAGATTTAATTCATTTTCTTTTTTTTTTCTGCCTTCAATGATTGCAGCAGCGCACCTCTGCAACCTGTCTAGGTACTCTTTCCTAGTGTTGATACTGCATCCATGCATTTCAAACGCAAGAGCAATAATCAACAATTGGAAGTATCAAAATGAGTATTAAATACAAAGTGATACATGCATCAGTCTTGCGTGCCATCCGAAGCATAAAACAAGCACCCCCTACAACGTGTGGGTTGTCTTGGATGAAACTCGCTTGCAATGCGATATCACATTGAATGCGCATGCGCGAGTTGACCCTACTCCCCACTGGGAATAAGAACAATAAGATTAGCATAACAATAAACCTGCCCTGAAAGACTAGGATTTTTCAATTTGTATAAATCGAGTGACGCTTAGTTAGTCTACGTATAGGAATTACCATTTATAGCTTAGGGGCTGGTTCTCTCCTCCCTTCGGACGAGCTGGGTGTGGGGAACGGAGAGCGCGTGAGTTTTTTCTTTTTTTTAATTTTTTCTTTTCTTTTTCTGATAAAAACAGCCTTTCTCATTCGAAACGTTTACAAACTAAAATTATTTAACTTTTACATCCCATGTTGTACATATTTATTGATTGATTTATTGATGAATAAATATTTAAGCAGAAATTAGAATGCCTGCAGTTCAACATAGCTGGTTTAAGTGGGGCTCTGCACAAAACATACATCACATTGCGTTTACATACATAAAGATATAACTATAACTATAAATGATTATGAATGTATATAGATAAATTAATATATACTAATGAAAATATAAGAACTGTGTTTAGTTACGAAAAAAGGACTCAGTAAGTGCCTGTTTAAAAGGCATCAAAGCTGACTCAGATATTACGGATATTGGTAGGTAGGGAATTCCATGTTTTTGCCCCGTTGTAGCGAAACGAAGATTCAAAATTTTGCGAAGATTGGTACTTAGCAGTTCTTGCTAACGGTAAGCGAAGCTGCAGATCTTTGCTTCTAGTATTGTAATAATGGAATTGACTAGAAAATCGGAACTGCTCATTTAATAGGTATATGCCCGGGCTAGACTATTTAAGGCATTTGTATACCAGCATACAATTCTACGGAAAGTTTCTGCCAAAAGGATGAGGAGGAAGTAATTAAGATTTAATTCATTTTCTTTTTTTTTCTGCCTTCAATGATTGCAGCAGCGCACCTCTGCAACCTGTCTAGGTACTCTTTCCTAGTGTTGATACTGCATCCATGCATTTCAAACGCAAGAGCAATAATCAACAATTGGAAGTATCAAAATGAGTATTAAATACAAAGTGATACATGCATCAGTCTTGCGTGCCATCCGAAGCATAAAACAAGCACCCCCTACAACGTGTGGGTTGTCTTGGATGAAACTCGCTTGCAATGCGATATCACATTGAATGCGCATGCGCGAGTTGACCCTACTCCCCACTGGGAATAAGAACAATAAGATTAGCATAACAATAAACCTGCCCTGAAAGACTAGGATTTTTCAATTTGTATAAATCGAGTGACGCTTAGTTAGTCTACGTATAGGAATTACCATTTATAGCTTAGGGGCTGGTTCTCTCCTCCCTTCGGACGAGCTGGGTGTGGGGAACGGAGAGCGCGTGAGTTTTTTCTTTTTTTTAATTTTTTCTTTTCTTTTTCTGATAAAAACAGCCTTTCTCATTCGAAACGTTTACAAACTAAAATTATTTAACTTTTACATCCCATGTTGTACATATTTATTGATTGATTTATTGATGAATAAATATTTAAGCAGAAATTAGAATGCCTGCAGTTCAACATAGCTGGTTTAAGTGGGGCTCTGCACAAAACATACATCACATTGCGTTTACATACATAAAGATATAACTATAACTATAAATGATTATGAATGTATATAGATAAATTAATATATACTAATGAAAATATAAGAACTGTGTTTAGTTACGAAAAAAGGACTCAGTAAGTGCCTGTTTAAAAGGCATCAAAGCTGACTCAGATATTACGGATATTGGTAGGTAGGGAATTCCATGTTTTTGCCCCGTTGTAGCGAAACGAAGATTCAAAATTTTGCGAAGATTGGTACTTAGCAGTTCTTGCTAACGGTAAGCGAAGCTGCAGATCTTTGCTTCTAGTATTGTAATAATGGAATTGACTAGAAAATCGGAACTGCTCATTTAATAGGTATATGCCCGGGCTAGACTATTTAAGGCATTTGTATACCAGCATACAATTCTACGGAAAGTTTCTGCCAAAAGGATGAGGAGGAAGTAATTAAGATTTAATTCATTTTCTTTTTTTTTCTGCCTTCAATGATTGCAGCAGCGCACCTCTGCAACCTGTCTAGGTACTCTTTCCTAGTGTTGATACTGCATCCATGCATTTCAAACGCAAGAGCAATAATCAACAATTGGAAGTATCAAAATGAGTATTAAATACAAAGTGATACATGCATCAGTCTTGCGTGCCATCCGAAGCATAAAACAAGCACCCCCTACAACGTGTGGGTTGTCTTGGATGAAACTCGCTTGCAATGCGATATCACATTGAATGCGCATGCGCGAGTTGACCCTACTCCCCACTGGGAATAAGAACAATAAGATTAGCATAACAATAAACCTGCCCTGAAAGACTAGGATTTTTCAATTTGTATAAATCGAGTGACGCTTAGTTAGTCTACGTATAGGAATTACCATTTATAGCTTAGGGGCTGGTTCTCTCCTCCCTTCGGACGAGCTGGGTGTGGGGAACGGAGAGCGCGTGAGTTTTTTCTTTTTTTTAATTTTTTCTTTTCTTTTTCTGATAAAAACAGCCTTTCTCATTCGAAACGTTTACAAACTAAAATTATTTAACTTTTACATCCCATGTTGTACATATTTATTGATTGATTTATTGATGAATAAATATTTAAGCAGAAATTAGAATGCCTGCAGTTCAACATAGCTGGTTTAAGTGGGGCTCTGCACAAAACATACATCACATTGCGTTTACATACATAAAGATATAACTATAACTATAAATGATTATGAATGTATATAGATAAATTAATATATACTAATGAAAATATAAGAACTGTGTTTAGTTACGAAAAAAGGACTCAGTAAGTGCCTGTTTAAAAGGCATCAAAGCTGACTCAGATATTACGGATATTGGTAGGTAGGGAATTCCATGTTTTTGCCCCGTTGTAGCGAAACGAAGATTCAAAATTTTGCGAAGATTGGTACTTAGCAGTTCTTGCTAACGGTAAGCGAAGCTGCAGATCTTTGCTTCTAGTATTGTAATAATGGAATTGACTAGAAAATCGGAACTGCTCATTTAATAGGTATATGCCCGGGCTAGACTATTTAAGGCATTTGTATACCAGCATACAATTCTACGGAAAGTTTCTGCCAAAAGGATGAGGAGGAAGTAATTAAGATTTAATTCATTTTCTTTTTTTTTCTGCCTTCAATGATTGCAGCAGCGCACCTCTGCAACCTGTCTAGGTACTCTTTCCTAGTGTTGATACTGCATCCATGCATTTCAAACGCAAGAGCAATAATCAACAATTGGAAGTATCAAAATGAGTATTAAATACAAAGTGATACATGCATCAGTCTTGCGTGCCATCCGAAGCATAAAACAAGCACCCCCTACAACGTGTGGGTTGTCTTGGATGAAACTCGCTTGCAATGCGATATCACATTGAATGCGCATGCGCGAGTTGACCCTACTCCCCACTGGGAATAAGAACAATAAGATTAGCATAACAATAAACCTGCCCTGAAAGACTAGGATTTTTCAATTTGTATAAATCGAGTGACGCTTAGTTAGTCTACGTATAGGAATTACCATTTATAGCTTAGGGGCTGGTTCTCTCCTCCCTTCGGACGAGCTGGGTGTGGGGAACGGAGAGCGCGTGAGTTTTTTCTTTTTTTTAATTTTTTCTTTTCTTTTTCTGATAAAAACAGCCTTTCTCATTCGAAACGTTTACAAACTAAAATTATTTAACTTTTACATCCCATGTTGTACATATTTATTGATTGATTTATTGATGAATAAATATTTAAGCAGAAATTAGAATGCCTGCAGTTCAACATAGCTGGTTTAAGTGGGGCTCTGCACAAAACATACATCACATTGCGTTTACATACATAAAGATATAACTATAACTATAAATGATTATGAATGTATATAGATAAATTAATATATACTAATGAAAATATAAGAACTGTGTTTAGTTACGAAAAAAGGACTCAGTAAGTGCCTGTTTAAAAGGCATCAAAGCTGACTCAGATATTACGGATATTGGTAGGTAGGGAATTCCATGTTTTTGCCCCGTTGTAGCGAAACGAAGATTCAAAATTTTGCGAAGATTGGTACTTAGCAGTTCTTGCTAACGGTAAGCGAAGCTGCAGATCTTTGCTTCTAGTATTGTAATAATGGAATTGACTAGAAAATCGGAACTGCTCATTTAATAGGTATATGCCCGGGCTAGACTATTTAAGGCATTTGTATACCAGCATACAATTCTACGGAAAGTTTCTGCCAAAAGGATGAGGAGGAAGTAATTAAGATTTAATTCATTTTCTTTTTTTTTCTGCCTTCAATGATTGCAGCAGCGCACCTCTGCAACCTGTCTAGGTACTCTTTCCTAGTGTTGATACTGCATCCATGCATTTCAAACGCAAGAGCAATAATCAACAATTGGAAGTATCAAAATGAGTATTAAATACAAAGTGATACATGCATCAGTCTTGCGTGCCATCCGAAGCATAAAACAAGCACCCCCTACAACGTGTGGGTTGTCTTGGATGAAACTCGCTTGCAATGCGATATCACATTGAATGCGCATGCGCGAGTTGACCCTACTCCCCACTGGGAATAAGAACAATAAGATTAGCATAACAATAAACCTGCCCTGAAAGACTAGGATTTTTCAATTTGTATAAATCGAGTGACGCTTAGTTAGTCTACGTATAGGAATTACCATTTATAGCTTAGGGGCTGGTTCTCTCCTCCCTTCGGACGAGCTGGGTGTGGGGAACGGAGAGCGCGTGAGTTTTTTCTTTTTTTTAATTTTTTCTTTTCTTTTTCTGATAAAAACAGCCTTTCTCATTCGAAACGTTTACAAACTAAAATTATTTAACTTTTACATCCCATGTTGTACATATTTATTGATTGATTTATTGATGAATAAATATTTAAGCAGAAATTAGAATGCCTGCAGTTCAACATAGCTGGTTTAAGTGGGGCTCTGCACAAAACATACATCACATTG
Organism: Metridium senile; assembly: GCA_949775045.1. Lineage (NCBI taxonomy): Eukaryota > Metazoa > Cnidaria > Anthozoa > Actiniaria > Metridiidae > Metridium > Metridium senile. Next base: position 3,777,894 of record OX459104.1, read on the forward strand.
CGTTTACATACATAAAGATATAACTATAACTATAAATGATTATGAATGTATATAGATAAATTAATATATACTAATGAAAATATAAGAACTGTGTTTAGTTACGAAAAAAGGACTCAGTAAGTGCCTGTTTAAAAGGCATCAAAGCTGACTCAGATATTACGGATATTGGTAGGTAGGGAATTCCATGTTTTTGCCCCGTTGTAGCGAAACGAAGATTCAAAATTTTGCGAAGATTGGTACTTAGCAGTTCTTGCTAACGGTAAGCGAAGCTGCAGATCTTTGCTTCTAGTATTGTAATAATGGAATTGACTAGAAAATCGGAACTGCTCATTTAATAGGTATATGCCCGGGCTAGACTATTTAAGGCATTTGTATACCAGCATACAATTCTACGGAAAGTTTCTGCCAAAAGGATGAGGAGGAAGTAATTAAGATTTAATTCATTTTCTTTTTTTTTCTGCCTTCAATGATTGCAGCAGCGCACCTCTGCAACCTGTCTAGGTACTCTTTCCTAGTGTTGATACTGCATCCATGCATTTCAAACGCAAGAGCAATAATCAACAATTGGAAGTATCAAAATGAGTATTAAATACAAAGTGATACATGCATCAGTCTTGCGTGCCATCCGAAGCATAAAACAAGCACCCCCTACAACGTGTGGGTTGTCTTGGATGAAACTCGCTTGCAATGCGATATCACATTGAATGCGCATGCGCGAGTTGACCCTACTCCCCACTGGGAATAAGAACAATAAGATTAGCATAACAATAAACCTGCCCTGAAAGACTAGGATTTTTCAATTTGTATAAATCGAGTGACGCTTAGTTAGTCTACGTATAGGAATTACCATTTATAGCTTAGGGGCTGGTTCTCTCCTCCCTTCGGACGAGCTGGGTGTGGGGAACGGAGAGCGCGTGAGTTTTTTCTTTTTTTTAATTTTTTCTTTTCTTTTTCTGATAAAAACAGCCTTTCTCATTCGAAACGTTTACAAACTAAAATTATTTAACTTTTACATCCCATGTTGTACATATTTATTGATTGATTTATTGATGAATAAATATTTAAGCAGAAATTAGAATGCCTGCAGTTCAACATAGCTGGTTTAAGTGGGGCTCTGCACAAAACATACATCACATTGCGTTTACATACATAAAGATATAACTATAACTATAAATGATTATGAATGTATATAGATAAATTAATATATACTAATGAAAATATAAGAACTGTGTTTAGTTACGAAAAAAGGACTCAGTAAGTGCCTGTTTAAAAGGCATCAAAGCTGACTCAGATATTACGGATATTGGTAGGTAGGGAATTCCATGTTTTTGCCCCGTTGTAGCGAAACGAAGATTCAAAATTTTGCGAAGATTGGTACTTAGCAGTTCTTGCTAACGGTAAGCGAAGCTGCAGATCTTTGCTTCTAGTATTGTAATAATGGAATTGACTAGAAAATCGGAACTGCTCATTTAATAGGTATATGCCCGGGCTAGACTATTTAAGGCATTTGTATACCAGCATACAATTCTACGGAAAGTTTCTGCCAAAAGGATGAGGAGGAAGTAATTAAGATTTAATTCATTTTCTTTTTTTTTCTGCCTTCAATGATTGCAGCAGCGCACCTCTGCAACCTGTCTAGGTACTCTTTCCTAGTGTTGATACTGCATCCATGCATTTCAAACGCAAGAGCAATAATCAACAATTGGAAGTATCAAAATGAGTATTAAATACAAAGTGATACATGCATCAGTCTTGCGTGCCATCCGAAGCATAAAACAAGCACCCCCTACAACGTGTGGGTTGTCTTGGATGAAACTCGCTTGCAATGCGATATCACATTGAATGCGCATGCGCGAGTTGACCCTACTCCCCACTGGGAATAAGAACAATAAGATTAGCATAACAATAAACCTGCCCTGAAAGACTAGGATTTTTCAATTTGTATAAATCGAGTGACGCTTAGTTAGTCTACGTATAGGAATTACCATTTATAGCTTAGGGGCTGGTTCTCTCCTCCCTTCGGACGAGCTGGGTGTGGGGAACGGAGAGCGCGTGAGTTTTTTCTTTTTTTTAATTTTTTCTTTTCTTTTTCTGATAAAAACAGCCTTTCTCATTCGAAACGTTTACAAACTAAAATTATTTAACTTTTACATCCCATGTTGTACATATTTATTGATTGATTTATTGATGAATAAATATTTAAGCAGAAATTAGAATGCCTGCAGTTCAACATAGCTGGTTTAAGTGGGGCTCTGCACAAAACATACATCACATTGCGTTTACATACATAAAGATATAACTATAACTATAAATGATTATGAATGTATATAGATAAATTAATATATACTAATGAAAATATAAGAACTGTGTTTAGTTACGAAAAAAGGACTCAGTAAGTGCCTGTTTAAAAGGCATCAAAGCTGACTCAGATATTACGGATATTGGTAGGTAGGGAATTCCATGTTTTTGCCCCGTTGTAGCGAAACGAAGATTCAAAATTTTGCGAAGATTGGTACTTAGCAGTTCTTGCTAACGGTAAGCGAAGCTGCAGATCTTTGCTTCTAGTATTGTAATAATGGAATTGACTAGAAAATCGGAACTGCTCATTTAATAGGTATATGCCCGGGCTAGACTATTTAAGGCATTTGTATACCAGCATACAATTCTACGGAAAGTTTCTGCCAAAAGGATGAGGAGGAAGTAATTAAGATTTAATTCATTTTCTTTTTTTTTCTGCCTTCAATGATTGCAGCAGCGCACCTCTGCAACCTGTCTAGGTACTCTTTCCTAGTGTTGATACTGCATCCATGCATTTCAAACGCAAGAGCAATAATCAACAATTGGAAGTATCAAAATGAGTATTAAATACAAAGTGATACATGCATCAGTCTTGCGTGCCATCCGAAGCATAAAACAAGCACCCCCTACAACGTGTGGGTTGTCTTGGATGAAACTCGCTTGCAATGCGATATCACATTGAATGCGCATGCGCGAGTTGACCCTACTCCCCACTGGGAATAAGAACAATAAGATTAGCATAACAATAAACCTGCCCTGAAAGACTAGGATTTTTCAATTTGTATAAATCGAGTGACGCTTAGTTAGTCTACGTATAGGAATTACCATTTATAGCTTAGGGGCTGGTTCTCTCCTCCCTTCGGACGAGCTGGGTGTGGGGAACGGAGAGCGCGTGAGTTTTTTCTTTTTTTTAATTTTTTCTTTTCTTTTTCTGATAAAAACAGCCTTTCTCATTCGAAACGTTTACAAACTAAAATTATTTAACTTTTACATCCCATGTTGTACATATTTATTGATTGATTTATTGATGAATAAATATTTAAGCAGAAATTAGAATGCCTGCAGTTCAACATAGCTGGTTTAAGTGGGGCTCTGCACAAAACATACATCACATTGCGTTTACATACATAAAGATATAACTATAACTATAAATGATTATGAATGTATATAGATAAATTAATATATACTAATGAAAATATAAGAACTGTGTTTAGTTACGAAAAAAGGACTCAGTAAGTGCCTGTTTAAAAGGCATCAAAGCTGACTCAGATATTACGGATATTGGTAGGTAGGGAATTCCATGTTTTTGCCCCGTTGTAGCGAAACGAAGATTCAAAATTTTGCGAAGATTGGTACTTAGCAGTTCTTGCTAACGGTAAGCGAAGCTGCAGATCTTTGCTTCTAGTATTGTAATAATGGAATTGACTAGAAAATCGGAACTGCTCATTTAATAGGTATATGCCCGGGCTAGACTATTTAAGGCATTTGTATACCAGCATACAATTCTACGGAAAGTTTCTGCCAAAAGGATGAGGAGGAAGTAATTAAGATTTAATTCATTTTCTTTTTTTTTCTGCCTTCAATGATTGCAGCAGCGCACCTCTGCAACCTGTCTAGGTACTCTTTCCTAGTGTTGATACTGCATCCATGCATTTCAAACGCAAGAGCAATAATCAACAATTGGAAGTATCAAAATGAGTATTAAATACAAAGTGATACATGCATCAGTCTTGCGTGCCATCCGAAGCATAAAACAAGCACCCCCTACAACGTGTGGGTTGTCTTGGATGAAACTCGCTTGCAATGCGATATCACATTGAATGCGCATGCGCGAGTTGACCCTACTCCCCACTGGGAATAAGAACAATAAGATTAGCATAACAATAAACCTGCCCTGAAAGACTAGGATTTTTCAATTTGTATAAATCGAGTGCCTTCAATGATTGCAGCAGCGCACCTCTGCAACCTGTCTAGGTACTCTTTCCTAGTGTTGATACTGCATCCATGCATTTCAAACGCAAGAGCAATAATCAACAATTGGAAGTATCAAAATGAGTATTAAATACAAAGTGATACATGCATCAGTCTTGCGTGCCATCCGAAGCATAAAACAAGCACCCCCTACAACGTGTGGGTTGTCTTGGATGAAACTCGCTTGCAATGCGATATCACATTGAATGCGCATGCGCGAGTTGACCCTACTCCCCACTGGGAATAAGAACAATAAGATTAGCATAACAATAAACCTGCCCTGAAAGACTAGGATTTTTCAATTTGTATAAATCGAGTGACGCTTAGTTAGTCTACGTATAGGAATTACCATTTATAGCTTAGGGGCTGGTTCTCTCCTCCCTTCGGACGAGCTGGGTGTGGGGAACGGAGAGCGCGTGAGTTTTTTCTTTTTTTTAATTTTTTCTTTTCTTTTTCTGATAAAAACAGCCTTTCTCATTCGAAACGTTTACAAACTAAAATTATTTAACTTTTACATCCCATGTTGTACATATTTATTGATTGATTTATTGATGAATAAATATTTAAGCAGAAATTAGAATGCCTGCAGTTCAACATAGCTGGTTTAAGTGGGGCTCTGCACAAAACATACATCACATTGCGTTTACATACATAAAGATATAACTATAACTATAAATGATTATGAATGTATATAGATAAATTAATATATACTAATGAAAATATAAGAACTGTGTTTAGTTACGAAAAAAGGACTCAGTAAGTGCCTGTTTAAAAGGCATCAAAGCTGACTCAGATATTACGGATATTGGTAGGTAGGGAATTCCATGTTTTTGCCCCGTTGTAGCGAAACGAAGATTCAAAATTTTGCGAAGATTGGTACTTAGCAGTTCTTGCTAACGGTAAGCGAAGCTGCAGATCTTTGCTTCTAGTATTGTAATAATGGAATTGACTAGAAAATCGGAACTGCTCATTTAATAGGTATATGCCCGGGCTAGACTATTTAAGGCATTTGTATACCAGCATACAATTCTACGGAAAGTTTCTGCCAAAAGGATGAGGAGGAAGTAATTAAGATTTAATTCATTTTCTTTTTTTTTCTGCCTTCAATGATTGCAGCAGCGCACCTCTGCAACCTGTCTAGGTACTCTTTCCTAGTGTTGATACTGCATCCATGCATTTCAAACGCAAGAGCAATAATCAACAATTGGAAGTATCAAAATGAGTATTAAATACAAAGTGATACATGCATCAGTCTTGCGTGCCATCCGAAGCATAAAACAAGCACCCCCTACAACGTGTGGGTTGTCTTGGATGAAACTCGCTTGCAATGCGATATCACATTGAATGCGCATGCGCGAGTTGACCCTACTCCCCACTGGGAATAAGAACAATAAGATTAGCATAACAATAAACCTGCCCTGAAAGACTAGGATTTTTCAATTTGTATAAATCGAGTGACGCTTAGTTAGTCTACGTATAGGAATTACCATTTATAGCTTAGGGGCTGGTTCTCTCCTCCCTTCGGACGAGCTGGGTGTGGGGAACGGAGAGCGCGTGAGTTTTTTCTTTTTTTTAATTTTTTCTTTTCTTTTTCTGATAAAAACAGCCTTTCTCATTCGAAACGTTTACAAACTAAAATTATTTAACTTTTACATCCCATGTTGTACATATTTATTTATTGATTTATTGATGAATAAATATTTAAGCAGAAATTAGAATGCCTGCAGTTCAACATAGCTGGTTTAAGTGGGGCTCTGCACAAAACATACATCACATTGCGTTTACATACATAAAGATATAACTATAACTATAAATGATTATGAATGTATATAGATAAATTAATATATACTAATGAAAATATAAGAACTGTGTTTAGTTACGAAAAAAGGACTCAGTAAGTGCCTGTTTAAAAGGCATCAAAGCTGACTCAGATATTACGGATATTGGTAGGTAGGGAATTCCATGTTTTTGCCCCGTTGTAGCGAAACGAAGATTCAAAATTTTGCGAAGATTGGTACTTAGCAGTTCTTGCTAACGGTAAGCGAAGCTGCAGATCTTTGCTTCTAGTATTGTAATAATGGAATTGACTAGAAAATCGGAACTGCTCATTTAATAGGTATATGCCCGGGCTAGACTATTTAAGGCATTTGTATACCAGCATACAATTCTACGGAAAGTTTCTGCCAAAAGGATGAGGAGGAAGTAATTAAGATTTAATTCATTTTCTTTTTTTTTCTGCCTTCAATGATTGCAGCAGCGCACCTCTGCAACCTGTCTAGGTACTCTTTCCTAGTGTTGATACTGCATCCATGCATTTCAAACGCAAGAGCAATAATCAACAATTGGAAGTATCAAAATGAGTATTAAATACAAAGTGATACATGCATCAGTCTTGCGTGCCATCCGAAGCATAAAACAAGCACCCCCTACAACGTGTGGGTTGTCTTGGATGAAACTCGCTTGCAATGCGATATCACATTGAATGCGCATGCGCGAGTTGACCCTACTCCCCACTGGGAATAAGAACAATAAGATTAGCATAACAATAAACCTGCCCTGAAAGACTAGGATTTTTCAATTTGTATAAATCGAGTGACGCTTAGTTAGTCTACGTATAGGAATTACCATTTATAGCTTAGGGGCTGGTTCTCTCCTCCCTTCGGACGAGCTGGGTGTGGGGAACGGAGAGCGCGTGAGTTTTTTCTTTTTTTTAATTTTTTCTTTTCTTTTTCTGATAAAAACAGCCTTTCTCATTCGAAACGTTTACAAACTAAAATTATTTAACTTTTACATCCCATGTTGTACATATTTATTGATTGATTTATTGATGAATAAATATTTAAGCAGAAATTAGAATGCCTGCAGTTCAACATAGCTGGTTTAAGTGGGGCTCTGCACAAAACATACATCACATTGCGTTTACATACATAAAGATATAACTATAACTATAAATGATTATGAATGTATATAGATAAATTAATATATACTAATGAAAATATAAGAACTGTGTTTAGTTACGAAAAAAGGACTCAGTAAGTGCCTGTTTAAAAGGCATCAAAGCTGACTCAGATATTACGGATATTGGTAGGTAGGGAATTCCATGTTTTTGCCCCGTTGTAGCGAAACGAAGATTCAAAATTTTGCGAAGATTGGTACTTAGCAGTTCTTGCTAACGGTAAGCGAAGCTGCAGATCTTTGCTTCTAGTATTGTAATAATGGAATTGACTAGAAAATCGGAACTGCTCATTTAATAGGTATATGCCCGGGCTAGACTATTTAAGGCATTTGTATACCAGCATACAATTCTACGGAAAGTTTCTGCCAAAAGGATGAGGAGGAAGTAATTAAGATTTAATTCATTTTCTTTTTTTTTCTGCCTTCAATGATTGCAGCAGCGCACCTCTGCAACCTGTCTAGGTACTCTTTCCTAGTGTTGATACTGCATCCATGCATTTCAAACGCAAGAGCAATAATCAACAATTGGAAGTATCAAAATGAGTATTAAATACAAAGTGATACATGCATCAGTCTTGCGTGCCATCCGAAGCATAAAACAAGCACCCCCTACAACGTGTGGGTTGTCTTGGATGAAACTCGCTTGCAATGCGATATCACATTGAATGCGCATGCGCGAGTTGACCCTACTCCCCACTGGGAATAAGAACAATAAGATTAGCATAACAATAAACCTGCCCTGAAAGACTAGGATTTTTCAATTTGTATAAATCGAGTGACGCTTAGTTAGTCTACGTATAGGAATTACCATTTATAGCTTAGGGGCTGGTTCTCTCCTCCCTTCGGACGAGCTGGGTGTGGGGAACGGAGAGCGCGTGAGTTTTTTCTTTTTTTTAATTTTTTCTTTTCTTTTTCTGATAAAAACAGCCTTTCTCATTCGAAACGTTTACAAACTAAAATTATTTAACTTTTACATCCCATGTTGTACATATTTATTGATTGATTTATTGATGAATAAATATTTAAGCAGAAATTAGAATGCCTGCAGTTCAACATAGCTGGTTTAAGTGGGGCTCTGCACAAAACATACATCACATTGCGTTTACATACATAAAGATATAACTATAACTATAAATGATTATGAATGTATATAGATAAATTAATATATACTAATGAAAATATAAGAACTGTGTTTAGTTACGAAAAAAGGACTCAGTAAGTGCCTGTTTAAAAGGCATCAAAGCTGACTCAGATATTACGGATATTGGTAGGTAGGGAATTCCATGTTTTTGCCCCGTTGTAGCGAAACGAAGATTCAAAATTTTGCGAAGATTGGTACTTAGCAGTTCTTGCTAACGGTAAGCGAAGCTGCAGATCTTTGCTTCTAGTATTGTAATAATGGAATTGACTAGAAAATCGGAACTGCTCATTTAATAGGTATATGCCCGGGCTAGACTATTTAAGGCATTTGTATACCAGCATACAATTCTACGGAAAGTTTCTGCCAAAAGGATGAGGAGGAAGTAATTAAGATTTAATTCATTTTCTTTTTTTTTCTGCCTTCAATGATTGCAGCAGCGCACCTCTGCAACCTGTCTAGGTACTCTTTCCTAGTGTTGATACTGCATCCATGCATTTCAAACGCAAGAGCAATAATCAACAATTGGAAGTATCAAAATGAGTATTAAATACAAAGTGATACATGCATCAGTCTTGCGTGCCATCCGAAGCATAAAACAAGCACCCCCTACAACGTGTGGGTTGTCTTGGATGAAACTCGCTTGCAATGCGATATCACATTGAATGCGCATGCGCGAGTTGACCCTACTCCCCACTGGGAATAAGAACAATAAGATTAGCATAACAATAAACCTGCCCTGAAAGACTAGGATTTTTCAATTTGTATAAATCGAGTGACGCTTAGTTAGTCTACGTATAGGAATTACCATTTATAGCTTAGGGGCTGGTTCTCTCCTCCCTTCGGACGAGCTGGGTGTGGGGAACGGAGAGCGCGTGAGTTTTTTCTTTTTTTTAATTTTTTCTTTTCTTTTTCTGATAAAAACAGCCTTTCTCATTCGAAACGTTTACAAACTAAAATTATTTAACTTTTACATCCCATGTTGTACATATTTATTGATTGATTTATTGATGAATAAATATTTAAGCAGAAATTAGAATGCCTGCAGTTCAACATAGCTGGTTTAAGTGGGGCTCTGCACAAAACATACATCACATTGCGTTTACATACATAAAGATATAACTATAACTATAAATGATTATGAATGTATATAGATAAATTAATATATACTAATGAAAATATAAGAACTGTGTTTAGTTACGAAAAAAGGACTCAGTAAGTGCCTGTTTAAAAGGCATCAAAGCTGACTCAGATATTACGGATATTGGTAGGTAGGGAATTCCATGTTTTTGCCCCGTTGTAGCGAAACGAAGATTCAAAATTTTGCGAAGATTGGTACTTAGCAGTTCTTGCTAACGGTAAGCGAAGCTGCAGATCTTTGCTTCTAGTATTGTAATAATGGAATTGACTAGAAAATCGGAACTGCTCATTTAATAGGTATATGCCCGGGCTAGACTATTTAAGGCATTTGTATACCAGCATACAATTCTACGGAAAGTTTCTGCCAAAAGGATGAGGAGGAAGTAATTAAGATTTAATTCATTTTCTTTTTTTTTCTGCCTTCAATGATTGCAGCAGCGCACCTCTGCAACCTGTCTAGGTACTCTTTCCTAGTGTTGATACTGCATCCATGCATTTCAAACGCAAGAGCAATAATCAACAATTGGAAGTATCAAAATGAGTATTAAATACAAAGTGATACATGCATCAGTCTTGCGTGCCATCCGAAGCATAAAACAAGCACCCCCTACAACGTGTGGGTTGTCTTGGATGAAACTCGCTTGCAATGCGATATCACATTGAATGCGCATGCGCGAGTTGACCCTACTCCCCACTGGGAATAAGAACAATAAGATTAGCATAACAATAAACCTGCCCTGAAAGACTAGGATTTTTCAATTTGTATAAATCGAGTGACGCTTAGTTAGTCTACGTATAGGAATTACCATTTATAGCTTAGGGGCTGGTTCTCTCCTCCCTTCGGACGAGCTGGGTGTGGGGAACGGAGAGCGCGTGAGTTTTTTCTTTTTTTTAATTTTTTCTTTTCTTTTTCTGATAAAAACAGCCTTTCTCATTCGAAACGTTTACAAACTAAAATTATTTAACTTTTACATCCCATGTTGTACATATTTATTGATTGATTTATTGATGAATAAATATTTAAGCAGAAATTAGAATGCCTGCAGTTCAACATAGCTGGTTTAAGTGGGGCTCTGCACAAAACATACATCACATTGCGTTTACATACATAAAGATATAACTATAACTATAAATGATTATGAATGTATATAGATAAATTAATATATACTAATGAAAATATAAGAACTGTGTTTAGTTACGAAAAAAGGACTCAGTAAGTGCCTGTTTAAAAGGCATCAAAGCTGACTCAGATATTACGGATATTGGTAGGTAGGGAATTCCATGTTTTTGCCCCGTTGTAGCGAAACGAAGATTCAAAATTTTGCGAAGATTGGTACTTAGCAGTTCTTGCTAACGGTAAGCGAAGCTGCAGATCTTTGCTTCTAGTATTGTAATAATGGAATTGACTAGAAAATCGGAACTGCTCATTTAATAGGTATATGCCCGGGCTAGACTATTTAAGGCATTTGTATACCAGCATACAATTCTACGGAAAGTTTCTGCCAAAAGGATGAGGAGGAAGTAATTAAGATTTAATTCATTTTCTTTTTTTTTCTGCCTTCAATGATTGCAGCAGCGCACCTCTGCAACCTGTCTAGGTACTCTTTCCTAGTGTTGATACTGCATCCATGCATTTCAAACGCAAGAGCAATAATCAACAATTGGAAGTATCAAAATGAGTATTAAATACAAAGTGATACATGCATCAGTCTTGCGTGCCATCCGAAGCATAAAACAAGCACCCCCTACAACGTGTGGGTTGTCTTGGATGAAACTCGCTTGCAATGCGATATCACATTGAATGCGCATGCGCGAGTTGACCCTACTCCCCACTGGGAATAAGAACAATAAGATTAGCATAACAATAAACCTGCCCTGAAAGACTAGGATTTTTCAATTTGTATAAATCGAGTGACGCTTAGTTAGTCTACGTATAGGAATTACCATTTATAGCTTAGGGGCTGGTTCTCTCCTCCCTTCGGACGAGCTGGGTGTGGGGAACGGAGAGCGCGTGAGTTTTTTCTTTTTTTTAATTTTTTCTTTTCTTTTTCTGATAAAAACAGCCTTTCTCATTCGAAACGTTTACAAACTAAAATTATTTAACTTTTACATCCCATGTTGTACATATTTATTGATTGATTTATTGATGAATAAATATTTAAGCAGAAATTAGAATGCCTGCAGTTCAACATAGCTGGTTTAAGTGGGGCTCTGCACAAAACATACATCACATTGCGTTTACATACATAAAGATATAACTATAACTATAAATGATTATGAATGTATATAGATAAATTAATATATACTAATGAAAATATAAGAACTGTGTTTAGTTACGAAAAAAGGACTCAGTAAGTGCCTGTTTAAAAGGCATCAAAGCTGACTCAGATATTACGGATATTGGTAGGTAGGGAATTCCATGTTTTTGCCCCGTTGTAGCGAAACGAAGATTCAAAATTTTGCGAAGATTGGTACTTAGCAGTTCTTGCTAACGGTAAGCGAAGCTGCAGATCTTTGCTTCTAGTATTGTAATAATGGAATTGACTAGAAAATCGGAACTGCTCATTTAATAGGTATATGCCCGGGCTAGACTATTTAAGGCATTTGTATACCAGCATACAATTCTACGGAAAGTTTCTGCCAAAAGGATGAGGAGGAAGTAATTAAGATTTAATTCATTTTCTTTTTTTTTCTGCCTTCAATGATTGCAGCAGCGCACCTCTGCAACCTGTCTAGGTACTCTTTCCTAGTGTTGATACTGCATCCATGCATTTCAAACGCAAGAGCAATAATCAACAATTGGAAGTATCAAAATGAGTATTAAATACAAAGTGATACATGCATCAGTCTTGCGTGCCATCCGAAGCATAAAACAAGCACCCCCTACAACGTGTGGGTTGTCTTGGATGAAACTCGCTTGCAATGCGATATCACATTGAATGCGCATGCGCGAGTTGACCCTACTCCCCACTGGGAATAAGAACAATAAGATTAGCATAACAATAAACCTGCCCTGAAAGACTAGGAATTTTCAATTTGTATAAATCGAGTGACGCTTAGTTAGTCTACGTATAGGAATTACCATTTATAGCTTAGGGGCTGGTTCTCTCCTCCCTTCGGACGAGCTGGGTGTGGGGAACGGAGAGCGCGTGAGTTTTTTCTTTTTTTTAATTTTTTCTTTTCTTTTTCTGATAAAAACAGCCTTTCTCATTCGAAACGTTTACAAACTAAAATTATTTAACTTTTACATCCCATGTTGTACATATTTATTGATTGATTTATTGATGAATAAATATTTAAGCAGAAATTAGAATGCCTGCAGTTCAACATAGCTGGTTTAAGTGGGGCTCTGCACAAAACATACATCACATTGCGTTTACATACATAAAGATATAACTATAACTATAAATGATTATGAATGTATATAGATAAATTAATATATACTAATGAAAATATAAGAACTGTGTTTAGTTACGAAAAAAGGACTCAGTAAGTGCCTGTTTAAAAGGCATCAAAGCTGACTCAGATATTACGGATATTGGTAGGTAGGGAATTCCATGTTTTTGCCCCGTTGTAGCGAAACGAAGATTCAAAATTTTGCGAAGATTGGTACTTAGCAGTTCTTGCTAACGGTAAGCGAAGCTGCAGATCTTTGCTTCTAGTATTGTAATAATGGAATTGACTAGAAAATCGGAACTGCTCATTTAATAGGTATATGCCCGGGCTAGACTATTTAAGGCATTTGTATACCAGCATACAATTCTACGGAAAGTTTCTGCCAAAAGGATGAGGAGGAAGTAATTAAGATTTAATTCATTTTCTTTTTTTTTCTGCCTTCAATGATTGCAGCAGCGCACCTCTGCAACCTGTCTAGGTACTCTTTCCTAGTGTTGATACTGCATCCATGCATTTCAAACGCAAGAGCAATAATCAACAATTGGAAGTATCAAAATGAGTATTAAATACAAAGTGATACATGCATCAGTCTTGCGTGCCATCCGAAGCATAAAACAAGCACCCCCTACAACGTGTGGGTTGTCTTGGATGAAACTCGCTTGCAATGCGATATCACATTGAATGCGCATGCGCGAGTTGACCCTACTCCCCACTGGGAATAAGAACAATAAGATTAGCATAACAATAAACCTGCCCTGAAAGACTAGGATTTTTCAATTTGTATAAATCGAGTGACGCTTAGTTAGTCTACGTATAGGAATTACCATTTATAGCTTAGGGGCTGGTTCTCTCCTCCCTTCGGACGAGCTGGGTGTGGGGAACGGAGAGCGCGTGAGTTTTTTCTTTTTTTTAATTTTTTCTTTTCTTTTTCTGATAAAAACAGCCTTTCTCATTCGAAACGTTTACAAACTAAAATTATTTAACTTTTACATCCCATGTTGTACATATTTATTGATTGATTTATTGATGAATAAATATTTAAGCAGAAATTAGAATGCCTGCAGTTCAACATAGCTGGTTTAAGTGGGGCTCTGCACAAAACATACATCACATTGCGTTTACATACATAAAGATATAACTATAACTATAAATGATTATGAATGTATATAGATAAATTAATATATACTAATGAAAATATAAGAACTGTGTTTAGTTACGAAAAAAGGACTCAGTAAGTGCCTGTTTAAAAGGCATCAAAGCTGACTCAGATATTACGGATATTGGTAGGTAGGGAATTCCATGTTTTTGCCCCGTTGTAGCGAAACGAAGATTCAAAATTTTGCGAAGATTGGTACTTAGCAGTTCTTGCTAACGGTAAGCGAAGCTGCAGATCTTTGCTTCTAGTATTGTAATAATGGAATTGACTAGAAAATCGGAACTGCTCATTTAATAGGTATATGCCCGGGCTAGACTATTTAAGGCATTTGTATACCAGCATACAATTCTACGGAAAGTTTCTGCCAAAAGGATGAGGAGGAAGTAATTAAGATTTAATTCATTTTCTTTTTTTTTCTGCCTTCAATGATTGCAGCAGCGCACCTCTGCAACCTGTCTAGGTACTCTTTCCTAGTGTTGATACTGCATCCATGCATTTCAAACGCAAGAGCAATAATCAACAATTGGAAGTATCAAAATGAGTATTAAATACAAAGTGATACATGCATCAGTCTTGCGTGCCATCCGAAGCATAAAACAAGCACCCCCTACAACGTGTGGGTTGTCTTGGATGAAACTCGCTTGCAATGCGATATCACATTGAATGCGCATGCGCGAGTTGACCCTACTCCCCACTGGGAATAAGAACAATAAGATTAGCATAACAATAAACCTGCCCTGAAAGACTAGGATTTTTCAATTTGTATAAATCGAGTGACGCTTAGTTAGTCTACGTATAGGAATTACCATTTATAGCTTAGGGGCTGGTTCTCTCCTCCCTTCGGACGAGCTGGGTGTGGGGAACGGAGAGCGCGTGAGTTTTTTCTTTTTTTTAATTTTTTCTTTTCTTTTTCTGATAAAAACAGCCTTTCTCATTCGAAACGTTTACAAACTAAAATTATTTAACTTTTACATCCCATGTTGTACATATTTATTGATTGATTTATTGATGAATAAATATTTAAGCAGAAATTAGAATGCCTGCAGTTCAACATAGCTGGTTTAAGTGGGGCTCTGCACAAAACATACAT